>OU696575.1:7000000-7382500 GCA_916048095.2 Sacculina carcini | reverse complement strand
CCGAACATACTTCACCTGTACATCAACCGGTATGACACCTCGCGATATCAATGTATCAAATCAACACGTGATGAAAACACTAACCAAAAAGTAATGTGCGAATGTATATACCGAAAACTATGTTTGAAAATGGATATCGACAGACATCGGGACCAATCTGAGCTCTTGATGCCAGGTTTCAGTAAGCCATTGCTAATCAAACGTGACTCAAAAAACAGGCGGCGTGGCATGGCAGTGTACGTACGCAAAGGCTTTTCAGCAACGAGAATTACAGCTCACGACTGCACTTGTCATGAATTTATGCTGCTGCGTGTCAACACCGCCTTGATGAATTTTTACATCTTTGGAGCCTACCGAAATCCAGACAGTAACGACTCTATCTACGAATGTCTCTTGTCAGCCATGTCAACAATTCAGGAGAAGGACACCAAGTCAGCATTTGTATTTGTGGGAGACATGAACGCCCATCACCGTGAGTGGCTCTTGTCGACATCTCCTACAGACGCTCATGGTAGAGCAGCATATGATTTCTGCAACATTTCTGGCTGCTCCCAAATGGTGTCCGGTCCCACACATCAAGCGGGAAACTGTTTGGACTTGGTTATGACAGACGTCTCAGATATCGTGAGTGTAAGCGTGGAAGCTCCAATAGGAAGTTCAGATCACTCGTCGCTGTCCGTGAAGTTGACATTGAGACAGAAGGTTTCTCCTTACACGATTTCAAGGCTCGTGCACATGAAGAACAATGTTGACTGGGTGAAGGTGAATGATGAATTGAAAGCAATTAAAGTTTCAAATCTGCAGCAGAAGGAATGCCCCATCGATGCATTGAACAAATACATTACCGATGTCATCTCAAGGAGAGTGCCTACTAAAAAACTACGTTTTCGCTCTGATGACAAAGCCTGGTTCACCAACGAATGTCGCAGCGCTCGTGAATCCAAGCAGGAGGCTTACCACAAGTGGCTCCAATCACGCTCAGCCGATTCATGGAATGTCTACACTGAGGCCAGACGGCATGCTGAGCATGTGTATTCAGAAGCGGAAACACGTCACTCAAAGAAACTTGCTGAAAAGCTAACATCTGCCAATGACGCCCACAAATGGTGGTCAACGTTGAAATCGTCAGTGTTTGGACATGACCTGTCTGTCCCTCCTTTATTTTCAGCGAACGGTGAGCTCAAAATCAACCCAACAGAGAAGGCAGAGTTGCTTATGGATTACTTCAATACCATGCAATGTCAAGGGTCCATTCCGTCTGACGATTCATCTGTCCTCGCCCCGAAAATCAAAGGCATTGCCTTCCGATCAAAAGAAGTGGCGAATCTCATGAAAGACCTTGATGCCCACGGAGGAACAGACCCTCTGAATATGTTTCCGCTATTTTTCAAGAACACGGCAGATACTCTAGCTCCGAAGCTCAGTGCTCTTTTCAGGCGCTTGATGAAGACTGGTTCGTTTCCATCATGTTGGCGGGTTGCGAATATCACGCCCATACCAAAAGGAACCAATTCAGCTGATGTTGCAAACTACTGGCCAATATCAATTACGCCGATTCTGTCCAAAATATTCGAGCACTTGATATCTTCCAGACTGTCCAAGTACCTGGAGAGCAACAATCTGCTGTCGGAAAACCAATTTGCATACCGCAAAAAACTCAGCACGACTGACGCTCTGCTTACTATCACGCATGAGCTCCAGCAAGTGCTAGACAAAGGCAGTGAAGCCTGGATTGTGCAGTTGGATTTCTCGGCAGCATTTGACCGTGTGAGCCACCAGGGCTTGTTGCAAAAACTGAGAAAGATTGGAGTCGGCGGCCGTTTGCTAAGTGTTTTGCATCAATTTCTATCCAATCGCGTACAACGTGTTGCCATCGATGGAGCATACAGTGGCTGGCAGAGCATTGCGTCCGGTGTCCCGCAGGGAAGTGTGTTGGGTCCTATTTTGTTCAACATTTACACCGCTGACCTGTACACAACCACACGCAACCCTGTATATGGATATGCTGATGATATCACCTTGATGGCTGTAATTTCATCTCCTTCGGACAGACCACAGGTGCGTCAAACGGTCAACGATGATCTCAGCAGCGTCCTGAAGTGGTGTGAGAGGTGGAATATGATGCTGAACACTTCCAAATCTAAATGCTTGTTGGTTTCTAGGTCACGTACCGTTCAGCCTTCACATGGAGCTATCCTCATAAATGACGCCCAACTCAACGTGTGTGATGAGCTCAAAATATTGGGAATACATGTAGACTCAAAGCTCACGTTTGAGAGTCACATTCGGAAGCTAGTTTGTTCGGCATCGCGGAAACTGGGAATTATAAGAAAGGCATATCGGATGTTCGGTAGCAGCACAATCTCAAAAAGTTGTTTTCGCTGTTTCATTTTGCCAATTCTGGAGTACTGCGCCCCCGTGTGGTCTTCTGCTGCGGATTGTCACCTCAATCTCATCAACAGAGTTGTTAGAACTTGCAAGTTCCTCTGTGGTGACTTGGTTCTTGGTGATCTTTGCCATCGTCGAAAGGTCAGCAGCGTGTGCATGCTGTACAAGATCAAGCACAACGACCATCATCCGATGAGCAAGTCAATTCCTGATGATTTCGTGGCAGCAAGAAGCACACGGTTTACATCCAAACAGCATTCCCAGTGCATGGCTCCAATTCGTTGTCGTACAAAACAATTCCAACGTTGCTTTCTTCCGGCCACTGTGTCTACTTGGAACACGTTGAAGGAGGAGGCTTTCTCGCAGAACAATTTGAACAAATTCAAGGCCAAAGTAAATGAAATGCTACTGAAAGAGCGGAATTGACTGTTGAGTCTTATTAATTGTATATTTATTCATAATTATTGTTATTTATTCATGCTTATTGTTATTTATTCATGCTTATTGTTATATATTTTCTATTGATTTTTATTTATTCCTATTTTACTCTCTATTTATTACTATTTATTATTGGTTGTTGTTATTTATTAAATTATACTTTTACTCAGTGTTGGCTGTTGTTGTTTATTGAATCATATTTATTGTTGTTGCTGTTTATTGAGTCATATTTATTGTTGTTGTTGTTTATTGAATCATATTTATTGTTGTTGCTGTTTATTGAATCATATTTATTGTTGTTGTTTATTGAATCATATTTATTGTTGTTGCTGTTTATTGAATCATATTTATTGTTGTTGTTGTTTATTTATCAAATACAGTTGCACGACCCGTCGAAAGGTCGTTGGGAAGCTACTGGGACATCCGCTGACGTGTGGGTGGATGCGAGCTCTCTGGCCCTTGGTGTTCTACTCGAGATTGATGGACACGCGATAGAAGACGCGTGCTGGCTCAGAAAAGATGGAAGCATGCACATTAACATGGCTGAGTTGGATGCTACGCAGAAAGGCATAAATTTGGTGCTGCTTTGGGGAATGAAGCGAGTGAAGCTGATGACAGACTCCCAAGTGGTGCATGGGTGGCTGTCTGATGCCCTATCGGGCAAAGCCAGGATTAAAACCAAAGCCGCCTGCGAAATATTGATACGGCGCCGGCTTGAGACTATACGAGCCACTGTGGAAGAGTGCGGCATCCAGCTGAACGTCCAATTTGTACATTCAAGTGAGAATAAAGCCGACGTCTTGACGAGGGTTCCGCGGAAGTGGCTAGAAAAGGAGTTGGTGTCGTGTGCTATACCCTCCTCAGTGAATGATGCTGACGTTGCGCATCTTCATGAAATCTGCGGCCATCCGGGAATGAAGCGCACGCTCTACTTCTGCAGAAGACGAGGGCTGCATACTGACAGAAAGCAAGCGAGGCGAGTCATTGCCCAATGTGAGGCGTGCCAGTCAATTGATCCAGCACCGTCGCGCTGGACTCGCGGCCATCTGGACGTGCAGAAGACGTGGAGAAGACTGGCGATGGATGTGACTCACTTCAGGGGCGTTCACTATTTGACAGTGGTAGATTGTGGACCGTCACGTTTTGCTCTGTGGAGGCGCATGGAACGACAAGATAGTCACACTGCCATTCGTGTTTTACATCAATTATTTTGTGAGCGTGGCCCACCCAGTGAGCTGTTGACTGACAACGCCACTGCCTTCAGAAGCGCGACATTCCAGCAGTTCGCGGAACTGTGGTGTGTCAACATTAGTTTCCGTTGCGCACATTATGCACAAGGCAACGGTATTGCCGAACGTGTGCATCGCACAGTAAAGCGGATAGCTACACGAAGCAACTGTTCCGTGGAAGACGCCCTGTACTGGTACAACGTGTCGCCACGAAACGATGAAGATTCGTCTGCGACGCCAGCAAGTTGTGTGTACAAATACGAACCCCGCGTACGTGGAGTGGATGGGAGCGACGCGGGTGTAGGTAGTACAGTCTCATGTCGTTTCCCGGTTGGAGACAATGTGTGGGTGCGTGACCCATCCAGACGCTGTGACAAGAAGAGTAAGATCGGTGTTGTATCACGAATCAACTCGGAGCAGAATGTAGAGGTAGACGGTGTGCCGCGACACGTACGAGACCTCAGACTGGTGGCATCGGAGCGGTTTGAAGACGTTGCTGGTGCGGACAACGTGAACAGCGACGACAACGATGACCCACTCATTGTTGACATAGGCGATGAGCATGTGGCGAGAGACACGTCCACAACTGTGGAGCGAGTGCACGACCCGTCGGCTGAGCAACACGAAGATACTGAGACGCAGATTGTTAGGCGCAGTAGCCGTCTGCGGCAAAAGAAAGCGTGTCTTTGCGAGCGAGAGTTTTAGTGTGGTGTGAATGTGTCTTGCTGGTGGCAATTTGGAATGCATGATGCTATTTGCTCATGAATGTTAGCTTTATGATCTTGATGATCAGGGGGGAGTGTAGTAACAGTGTACGTTGCGATGCGGTCACTCAGTTGCGATTATGACACCGCCGTTGAATCACATACCTGGAATAGACGGACCTGCAATCGCACGCTGCAGATTTGCAGAACAAGCGCGCTAGCCTGAGTGTGTATGCGTGCGCGTGTGTGCATGTGAATCAGTCCGTGTGTGCGCGTCTGCATGCGTGCGTATGCTTGTAAGTGTGTATGCGTGCGCGTGTGTGCATGTGAATCATTCCGTGTATGCTTGTCTGCGTGCGTGCGTATGTTTGTGAGTGTGTATGCGTGCGCGTGTGTGCATGTGAATCATTCCGTGTATGCGCGTCTGCGTGCGTGCGTATGTTTGTGAGTGTGTATGTGTGCGTGTGTGTGTGTGTGATAACGTCATCGCCATTGATGCCATGCATCTATATGTCGCAATTTATCTGCTGTTTATGTGTATGAGCGCTCATCTGTCATCGCTGTTGTCACACACATGTTTTTCGAACATAGCTTGCTATATAAAGCGCTAACGGGGAGGAATCGGCGATTGTCTCTTGGGTTTGCTCGTGTGGAATCGACCTGTGCGTGGAGAAATACATTGTCGTTTTTTCTACATTCTGACGCCTACAAAAACTAAAAGTGAAGTGTTTGCGCGATACAAACTGGCTGTATGCAAACAGACAAGTGGAGAATCCCTCGATTCATTCGTTGACAGACTCAGGAGTCATGCTGCTGATTGTGGTTTTAAGGACTATACGGCCCAACAGGCTGAGGAGCTAGCGATTCGCGACGCTTTTATTGCGGGAATGACGTCAAGCGCCATAAGACAAAGGTTGTTGGAAAATTTGCCGTTGAGCCTCACTACAGCGATAGAACAAGCGAGAGCATTGGAGATGGCGCAGAAACAGTCAGCTTGCTATGTAGATGAACATATGACAGCTGTTGCTACGCATCGAACACGTGTTGATGACAATAATGTTGAAGAAAAAGTGAGTGTTGTTTCTGATTCACAGGATTACGCCGCGGCCGCTCAGATTCAAAGGTGCTCTTTCTGTGTTGGGCGGACTCACCCTCGATCGGTGTGTCCAGCGCGAAGCGCAGCGTGTGCCAAATGTCAGAAAATTGGTCATTACGCTCGCGTATGCAGGTCACAAAAGAGAAGGACGTTCTAATGTTCTCCGACTTCGGCAGCGACAACATCCACCAGCGCTGGAGCCATGATAGCCGCAACGTCTTCGGTAAGTCTGCTTTGCACAGTGTACGTTCAACTGTGACGCCTATTAAGCTCAACAAGAATATCGAAACGGAGGCATTGGTTGACACTGGGAGCTGCAAAAGTTTTATTCGCTCTAGCATCGCTAGATCACAGGATTTAGACATTTTTCCATCTTCAGGACGCATCTCAGTGGCTTCTTCTTCACAACATGTGGATATCAATGGTTGTTGTGTGGTTGACCTCACCATAAAAGACAAGACGTATTCCAGTGTCCGGCTTCATCTTCCTGACCTGTGTGCGCCGATAGTGTTAGGACACGACTTCTTGGGACTTCACGAGAAAATCACAGTGGAATTCAGTGGTCGAGAACCGCCTCTCGAGATTTGTGGAGTGATGACCGCCAATGTTAAGCCTCCGTTGTTGTTTGAAAACTTGACATCTGATTGCATACCCATCGCTGTAAAATCTCGCCGTTATCCTAGAACAGATGTTGATTTTATTAGAGGTGAAGTAACAAGACTGCTGAATGAAGGAATAATAACGCCTAGCCGCAGTGCCTGGAGAGCACAAGTAGTGGTCGTCAAGCAGAACACCAAGAAAAGGTTGGTCATAGACTAATCACAGACCATAAATCGTTTCACCAACTTGGTTGCATATCCAATGCCTGGTATCAGTGAAACTGTGGAGAATGTTTCCAAATACAGTTATTTCAGTACAATTGACTTGGAAGCAGCGTATCACCAGATTCCTCTCCGAGATGTTGACCGACCTTACACCGCATTCGAGGCGAAAGGAAAATTGTACGAATTTACGCGGGTTCCGTTCGGAGTGACCGACGGAGCGACCTGTTTTCAACAGACACTAGACGAGATCATTGAGAAAGAAAACCTCGAGGCGACATTCGCATACATAGATGATATTACGATATGTGGACGTACGTTGGAAGAACACAACCGCAACTTGTGCAGATTCAAATCGGTCGCTGCGAAATATGGTCTCACGGTAAACGAAGAGAAGTGCGTGTATTCACAGGAATCCGTTTCACTCCTTGGTCACGTCATCACGAAAGGTGAAATAAAACCGGACCCTGAACGTATGAAAGCGTTAATCGAAATGAAGGAGCCCCACAACTTGCCGAGTCTCAAGAGAACCATGGGGCTACTGTCTCACTACGCCAAGCGGGTGCCAAAATTTTCGCAAAAAGTTCGTCCGCTCATATCGACACCAAGTTTTCCCTTGTCAAAATCAGCTTCGGAAACTTTGCACGCCTTGAAGAGTGAAATAGCCGGTGCTTCACTTTCTGGAATAAACGATGACATGATATTTACTGTGGAAACCGATGCTTCAGCTGACGCTATAGCCGCCTCACTGACTCAGGAAGGGAAACCAGTGGCCCTCTTTTCGCGATCATTGTCAGATTCTGAAAAACGACAGTCTACGTTAGAGCGGGAGACGTGTGCCCTCGTGGAAGCACTAAAGAAATGGCGCCATTTTCTGCTGGGCCGCAGATTTAGGCTGTTAACAGATCAACAGTTGGTAAGATTCATGTTTGATGCCAAAAATCATGGTAGAATAAAGAATGAGAAGGTCATGAGATGGAGGCTGGAACTCAGCTGTTTCAACTTCGACATAATAAACAGGCCTGGCGGGCGAAACCATGTAGCAGACGCCCTTTCTCGTGCATCTGGAATTGTATCATCAATGACAAATTCATGCGATTTAAAACGTGTTCACGTCACTCTGTGTCATCCAGGAGTGCAACGAATGTATCACCTTGTACGCCAAAGAAATTTACCATTTTTAATTTACCATTTCTCATTTTCGCTTCGGGAGGCAATGTCCGGGTCATCTCTGAAGAGGGCCGCTTCCAGTTCAGGTGAGCAGCATGCCAACAGTTGTGCATTCATCTGGTTGGGTGTCAGCTCGGTGCAGTCACGGAACATGCTCCAGCGTCGTTTGAAAGCGGCCCCGTCGTCCTCACCGACGCCTTGTTCCATCGATGGGCGACATATTTTGTGCGGTGGCTGATACTGCGAGAGTTCGTGCAGATTTCGCTGATGAAGCTGCATTAGAGCAATGCACGGTGCCATGTCATCGCCTCGCTTGATTTCACCGCAACCGGCGGCCTCGCACTTCAGTGTTCATCGGCATCTTCACCCGGCGATATTATTTCCAAAAATGTTTGATAGAGATCACGATGAAATTATGTTCAGACAGACATTCGGAACATACACGTATATTAAAGTTCACGAATGATTTCATCTGCAAACAAAGGAATCATATACATATCAATAAAACTCTTCTAATAGCCCGCAAATACTCCCGCTGGGACACAGTACACACGCATTGGGAAATACGAGTACACAATCTCAGTACACAATGGGTTTAGCGGGTATTGCCACTTACCGGGCGAAATAGGCACATGCGATCAGCGCGCCTGTCAAACACTGAATGATCACATAGAAGTGTGTGCAGACACGCGCGCACTAATGCGTACCTAACGCTGGCCGGTGACCTTGCGTAGGTCACACTGCTCTACGCACAGTTCGCTCACTATTAGCTGAATTTCTACACTACTGTATGAAATTTGATGAAATCCCAGCTGAGCTATTGTATTGAAACCTGGGGATCCACATATCCATCTAACCTTCAGGCATTATTCAAGCTGCCAAAAAGAACAATAAGATTAATTGGATATAAATCTCAAAATGAAAGTACTACACCAATGTTTAAGGAATTTATAATTTTATCTCTTGAAAATTTAAGAGACCTAAACATCTCAGTTTTCTCTTATCAAGCTTTTCACAACAAACTCCCAAGCAATCTTCAATGTTTATTTCAGATCAATAGTCGAAATCCGGAGAAATTTTTGATATAATCTAATAGAGCACGTTACAGACAATTTTGTTTTCACAATGTAGGAGCAGGCATGTGGAATAGAATCGACAAGAGAATAAAAAGGATACTCAAATTACATTTATTCAAGAGAAATATTACATCATGTCTTTTAGATAGAGAAGTATAAACAAGTCCATTCGAAAAGTCCATTCGATTCATCTATTAATCGTAATAATTGGCAAATTAATATTGCCGTCAGATGTGTTCAGCGTCTGGAAATAATGTGAGTATGTTGTCGCTGATGGGCATGATGCCGCTAGCGATCAGTCCCAGTGGTCCAAGCGTCTGGAAATAATGTGAGTATGTTGTCGCTGATGGGCATGATGCCGCTAGCGATCAGTCCCAGTGGCTGTGGCAGCAGGTGTGCCGTGAACCAGTGGCGTAGTGTACGAGTGACGGAGGGTGTGAGACCCAGTCACTCACTAACGCCAACTGCAGCGCACTGGAACGACAGGGTGTGCCCTGTCTGTCGACCCGAAATCGACTACCCTACAGCGCGACGCTCGGTATAAAAACCTTCCGTCTTGCTAAGAGACGTCCGAGCTGGGAGTGCACCGCTAAGTGACACTAGCCAGACTCGACGGTTTAAAGCGAACGTCTGATGCCTCAGAATCAAATGTGCTCAAGCCCACCACTATGGGTGTCTGTCTCGGAGGAATAACCGGCTACGGTATTCAGTCCAAGGCAGGCGGCAGAGCACAATCTATCCTTGGCAAAACGCTGTGAGGGCGATGTGGTCTTTAAAAAGACCGAAATGTATATTGCGTAGGTTAACTCGCTAATTTTACAGGGAGCGGGAGCGGTACCGTGGAGACCAGTCAAACTCAGAGCCGACGACGTGAAAGAGACCTTTATTGCCGAAAGTGCACGCTTTATATACCGCACGTTGTAACTGTACGGTGTGGTGTTACACGTGACGTGACTGCTACCGTGTGCAACATGATGAATGTGTATGTGTGTGTGTGTGTGTGTTTGTCTGACGCGCATGCGCGTCTAACATTTTGCGATAAATAAAACAGCAATAACAATCAAAAGCATATACAAACACCGTGCACACATAATTGTTATATAACGGAATTAATACGTAATGACACTCGCGGTAATACAGTGACAGTGATATAATTGGCAAATGCAAATACAATAAAACAGTGTACACATTTGACATACATGGAACAGAATTGATGTGTGTGGCTACACTACCCCCTCCCTAGACTGTCGAGTACAAAGGCGACATGTCGATATCTCTGTGGGGCACGTACAATGCGTCCACTGCGTGTTCTGATGTACGACTTACTTGTAACCACCGGTGGGTGTGTGGGCTGTGAAGTTCTGTGCGTGCTGCTGTCTGTGCACTCAGATGTCCGGTGAACAGGCGCGTCGGTTCTGACAAACAACTCGGTAGTGTCAGGTTCTGTTGACGTGGAGTCGTTTATGATCGGCGATGAAGCAACACGTTCTTCAGCTATTTCGACAAATGCCGGTTTGCAGCGATCAATGGAGATGACGTCGTCTTTGCTGCGTCGCATGATGGTAATGGTCTTGCCAGACCTGGCCTTCACCAAGAAGGGACCGTCGTACCGACTCTCCAGGGGATAGCGATGACCATCCTTGCGCACGAAAACGTGAGTGCACGTTGACAGGGCACTGGGAACGTATGAACGCTGCTGAACCGGACGTGGCAGAGTTGGCCTAAGTTTCGCCATATGACGTCGCAGTCTGTTCACGTACGAAGACGGGTCAGAAGCCGGTGCTGAAGAGTGAAAGAACTCTCCGGGTAATCTCACCGTAGAGCCGTACACGAGCTCCGCTGCTGTGGCACCGATGTCCGGTTTGTGCGTGGCTCGGATGCCTAGCAGAACTAGAGGCAGAGCGTCTGTCCAGGAGGTCAGATCGTGAGCCCTCAGACCCGTTTTCAGCTGCCGGTGCAGCCGTTCCACCATGCCGTTGCAGGCCGGATGGAAGCTGGTTGTGCGCTTTCGTTGACAACCAAGCATGCGCTGCATGTCACTCCACAACGCCGACTCGAATTGAGCACCGCGGTCACTTGTGATGGTGGTTGGCACGCCGTACCTCGCGATCCAGCTGCTGATGAACGCACGTGCGACTGTCTCGGTGCGTGAATCTGGAATGGGGATGGCTTCCGGCCATCGAGTGAAACGGTCGACACAAGTGAGGATGTAAGAACAACCACTAGACGGGGGTAGAGGACCCACGAGGTCAACATGGATGTGGTCGAAGCGTTCTTTTGGTGCGTCAAATGTTCCGATTGGTGATTTGGTGTGGCGAGTCACTTTGTTTTTCTGGCACTGGATGCAAGCTCTAGCAATGTGCCTCACTTCTCTATCCATATTGGGCCATGCGAAACGCTTGCTCACCAACTTCACAGTGGCGTCGACACCCGGGTGAGAAATGTCGTGGAGAAACTTCGTGTAAGGTTGCCTCAATGCCACCGGTAATACTGGACGCGAAGATCCGGTCGATTTGTCACATAGCAGTGTAGTGTCGTCTGTCAATTTGACGTCCTTGAGCTTCAGTGAGCCAGGTGAACGACGGATTTCCTCTATGGACGGATCCTCCACTTGAGCGTGCGCGAGTGCGGTGAAATCGTCAATGGGTACGCTTGGTTGTGTCAGCATAGTCACAGTACGCGATAGAGCGTCAGCAGCTGCGTTGTCCTTGCCAGGAATATGCCTAATGTCTCCGATGAATTGGCTGATGAAGTCAAGATGTCTCAGCTCACGGGGAGAATGACGATCGGATGCGGCACCGAGATGCGGATGCGTTTTCTCAAGTTGACAAAATGATAAATCTTGATTATTGAGAAAAAACACAGAGTGCGCCTTTATCACAGAATGACAAACGGGTTCTGGAAATAATGAATGACGGTGTTACTCTTCTTTCGAATGGACGGTTTCAATCACCATTCACGTTAAAATGTGAGAGCATTTGTATGCCATCAAATAGGCACATTCCAACTAAACGATTGGAATTTCTTCGTAAGCGATTGGAACGAGACGAACAATATAAACGCGACCTTAAAAAATTTATGAGTGGCATGATTGAAAATGAATTATGTGAATAAGTGTAGCCAGAGGAAAAAACCGAGAACGTGTGGTACATCACTCACCATGGTGTGTACCACAGCAGAAAGGGGAAATTCCGGGTGGTGTTCGATTGCAGCTTGGCAATGGGAGCACATTCATTAAACCAGAATTTACTCCAGGGACCAGATTTGACGAATAATTTGCTTGGAATATAATGCCGTTTCAGGGAAAATGAGATTGTTGTATCTTGTGACATCAAAAAAATGTTCTTCCAAATCAAGGTATACCCGAAACATCGTGACTTTTTGCGGTGTTTATGGTGGAAAGATGGTAACGTACAAAGTACACCGAGAGAATTTCGTATGATAGTGCATCTTTTTGGATCAACACCATCTCCCGGCGTTGCTAACTACGCTTTGAAGAAGATTGCAAGTCTTGATATTATGTGTCTACAATCAGATGCGAAGGATTTCATCGTCAATAATTTTTATGTCGACGATGGACTCAAATCAGTATCTAGCGTCGCAGAAGCAAAGCGGATAGTAGAGAACAAATGTTATGCTACAAAGTAGGATTCCGCCTGCATCAATTCGCGTCAAATCAAGATGAAGCACTATCTGGCACTATCTGGACAGGTCTGAAAGCGTCAAGAGATTTGACACAGTAGCTGGTTCGGTGCCAATAGAGCGAACACTCGGGGTACAATGGCAGGTCAAACTAGATACTTTGAATTTCTACGTTTTTCTCTCGGCCGTTAACCAGAAGAAGTCTACTATCATCAGTGTGCTCTATATTCGATCCGCTCGGTCTGCTATCACAATTTGTGCTAATCGGAAGGCGCATTCTTCAAGACATGTGCAGAGACGGACACGGCTGGGACGATTCTCTGCCAGACGAAATTCATCATAGATGGTCGAGGTGGTGAAGTCAGCTATTGGAGCTGCATAAATTCAGTATAAGACGCTGCTACAAGACAATCAATGTTGGCAAGGCTATAGTGAGAAAAGTACACCACTTTGCGGACGCCAGCGAAAACAGATACGGTGAATGCTGCTATCTGAGACAAGTAAATTCGAAGGGTGATGTGTCGTGCGCACTTGTAATGAGCAAGGCAAGGGTAACAGTGTTACCGTAACACCACTCAAGACAATGACGATCCCTCGTTTGGAGTTATCAGGAGCAGCTGTCGCTGCAAATGTTAGTGTATTTTTTGGAAGATAAATGAGAAATATCAAACAGTACTTCTGGTCAGACAGCAAGACTGTTCTAGGTTATATAACTAACAAATCCCGAAGATTTCATGTGTTTGTTGCAAACAGAATCTCACAAATTATGGACGCGAGTAGTCCACAGCATTGGTCGCATGTGAGCTCGGAGTGCAATACTGCAGACTTGGTCTCTAGAGAAGCCGATTTGTCGGATTTGATCACCAAAGATTTGTGGTGGAGTGGTCATTCTTTTTTTAATTCGTCACATATTGAATTATCAAATTCGGGAATCATCGTTCCGCCAGATGACCCTGAAGTAAAGCAAAGTCACGCCATGGTCTCAACTACTGGTCACTCAAAGCCATTGTGTGAACGTATATGCAAATTTTCCAGTATTTATGCCGCCAAAAGGGGCTTTGCATTGTGTCTATGACTTAAAAATCGATATATGCGAAAATACGCAAGCGAGAACAGAGGAACAACTGATAACAAGAACTTATCTGTTCAGGAGTTGCAAGAGGCTGAAAACGTACTGATAAACATAGTTCAGAGTCATCATTACGCTTTTGCTCTGAGCGAAGTGCAGTCTAATGTCGAAGTTGAGAATTCAGGAAGGAAGCGCATGATTTATATAAACATGGACAGCTATTCCGATTAGATCCGTTCAAAGACGATTGTGGCATCATTCGCGTTGGAGGACGTATCATAAAGTCACAATTACCGGAATCGCTGAAACACCCAGTTATTCTTCCTAAAAACTGTCACTTCACTCACCTCATTATTAAGCAGTGTCATGAGCAAGTGCAACATCAAGGACGAAGCATGAAGCTAAATCATATTCGTTCTTCAGGATATTGGATTACGGTTGGTCCATCCGCGGATGCGAAATATATCGATAATTGTGTTACATGCAGACGTCTACATGGGTAGAATTTGTCACAAAAAATGGGGAACCTTCCGACTGAGAGACTTTCTTGTGACGCTCCATTTACTCACTGTGGTGTCGATTATTTCGGTCCTTGGATTATTAAAAACGGCCGTAAAGAACATATGGCGTACTGTTCACATGCATGTCTTCCCGTGCGGTTGATCTTGAACTCGCTGACTCACTGACTTTTGATGCTTTCATAAACGTTTATCGGCGATTCTTTGCAAGGAGGGGGCCGGTTCGTACGATATTTTCGTATTTCGGAACAAACTTTGTAGACGCCCTGAACGAGATACAAACAACTGAGATCAACTCCAAACAGTTGAAGGACAACTGCGAATGGAGAATGAATCATCCGAACGCTAGTCACATGGGTGGTGTATGGGAAAGATTGATACGATCTGTCCGGAGTATAATGATCAACTTACTGTATCACCACGGAGGACAACTTGACGATGACTCGCTTCATACATTCTTGGTGGAAACGGAGGGGATCATGAATTCACGTCCAATCTATAGTGATGAGCTCAATGACGAAAACGGTTAAATATTGACGCCCAATCCTTTGATTACAGGAAGGACTCGCGTAGTTTTGCCAACCCCGGTGTCTTCGCACGTGAGGATATGTACTGTAGAAAGAGATGGCGTAGAGTTCAATATCTACTCGAACAATTTTGGATCTAGTGGCGTCTCACATATTTTCAGTCTTTACGGTATCGATCTAAGTGGCAGCGCTCAAAAGGAAATTTAAGTAAAAATGATATTGTGATAATCAAGGACGAGCACCAGCCAAGGAATGCTTGGAAACTGGCTCGAGTGTTGGACACATACCCAGGGGATGATAGCCTGGTCAGGAAAGTTCGTTTGGTTTTGGCTGATGGCAATTTAAATAAGGAAGGCAAACCACCGACATACTTGAATCGACCATTTCACAAACTAATTGCCCTTCTGAATTGCGATGACCAGGGAAATTCCCCGTCGTAGGAGCCTTGATTATATAATGCTCTATATGCACATACTCTCATGTTTGTATATGAAAGCTCAATTATTGCATGGTTATTGTGAAAACATTGTATTAAAATGTATATTTGTTTTGGCGGTGTACCTTATGATCGTGTTAAGCCAAGATGCGAACGTTACTTGTGTTTACTTTGTTTTATCGAACATTCGCTGTATTCAACCGTGCTCAATTGTGCTTATAATCATCAAGTGCACGAAAAGGTTAAATCGACCGATTTAAAGGGAGCCATGTGTCAGTGATTGAACTGTCATTGTGTGGTGCTTGGATATTTCGGGCAGCACTGCTGCGAATCTGAGCCGCGCTGCGATGCTGTATCGCAACCGGTGTCATATTGTCACTTACGAAATGTATCTGCGTTGTGCGTATGTAGGCCTGTCTATATGCATACGATCTTGCGTTGGCTATTGCACACCGCATTGCAAAAGGAGATGGCTTCTTACGTCCGCACGGATATATTGGTTATCTCGTGTGTTGGCACGGCTATGTAGCGGGCCACGTTGGCTGCATTGTCGTCATTATATGCTAGGTTTGTATATACGTGTTATTGTCAATTTATTATTTGTCATTTTATTCATGTTTCCGGTCGAGAGTAACCGTGTGTATTTCTCCTCTCGCTCCCTCACACACACACCATGTTTGTCTGGCGCACCTCACACCCTTCTGCTCTCACACTCTACCTCCTTCGCAGTGCCTGTATCGCCGTGCCCACTGTACCGTTATTCGCTCTGTGTGCTCACACCCTATCAGTCCTGCTCACGGGCCTGCTCTCTCGCAGTTGTTATTGTCATGAGGGCCGTGCGGACAACACACAGGTACAGTGGACACACGGTTGAAGGCAGTCGTCCCTAGTCGTTGGTGTGAGCACCACACGCGGCGCAGCACATCCCCGGCTCTGTGCAGTTTGTTGGTGTGGTGCATGTAAATATATACATTAAACATGGCGGTGTTCATAATTGACTGGGCTCAGGCGACTACATACGCGCACATTGAAAGCGCTACATTGGTGACCCCGACGTGATCGCCGCATCTGCACCCGTCGCCGCCATGTCTGCAGCCTACATCACAGAAGCCGCAACTATGGCTCCAATGAGCACGCCGATGGCATCTGTCCGCCTGCCGCCATTCTCCGCCGTAGAACCGGAGCTCTGGCTAACGCAGGTCGAATTCGCCATAGATGTGTCCGGCGTAGAGGACGACCGCATCCGCCTGAAAATCCTGGTGGCCAACCTGCCCTTTTCACTGGCAACCCAGGTGAGAGACGTAATCTTGCGTCCCACGGCGACCTTTGCCGACTTATGCGCTGCCCTAAGGTCCCGTCTTGCCACACAATCGTCGCAACCGGAAGCGCTTAAGACCGACCGATTTGTCGCCGCTTCCGCTCAGCAGCCAGCGAGCTCATGTCCAGCGCACGCCGTCGCCTCTGCCGAGATGCCGACACGACCGCCTGACACATCTGACACCAGCTTTGCAGCCAACGACAATCATCTGAGTGAATTGGTGGCATTATTATGCAGCCTCATCAAAGAGCTCCAGCTGTATCGAGCCGCTGACCATCAAACCGGTCACAGCGAGCTCCAGCTGTCCGAGCCTCGGCGCCCATCTCACACCATGCCTCACTCACGCTCGAGCAAACGTCGATCGGCCGATGCAACACGCTTGAAAACCAGCAGCGGCAACTCAACCGTGTGCTGGTATCACCGCTGTTTCGGCAAGAACGCCAAGCGGTGCAATGACCAGTGCAGCTGGCCTTCCATGCAGCAGTCGCGGGCTGACGACCGTTCACAGCCATTACAGCCGCTGCAAAAGCCGAAACCCCGCCAGAGGACGTACGTTCAAGCATTGCAGAGCAACCAGGACCTCGTCAAACAGGTGGCACCGCGACAGTCTCGCCGAAAAAGCCACCAGCCACGCGGCCTAGATACGTGCAGCGACGTTTCTATCCTGCACGGAAAGCGTCACTCACTACTTGATTGCTGCTTCAAGTCCGCAGTAGCAAAGCAGAGCGACACCACAGCGCTGCGGCATAAACCATCTGTGCCTCGCACATCACAACCTTTCGGTACGCCTTACCGAGGACCTAAGCCGCTCCTGCGAATTAACAAGGCAATCCGACAACAACACGGCTCCAAACAACAGCCACGACAACCCAGCGAATGTACTTTGGCATCACGGAACCCTCAGCCGACCGTCGCCACTGCAGCACCGCGGTCCATCCTCCGCTCACGTTCACCGCGACCGCTTGCACGCTACGTTCCTATTCGTCGAGTTTCATTCTCATTACACTCTGTCTGGCGTCCAAACTAACGTCACACGCACATAAGGAAAAATACTATATACATCAAATATTTTATATAATACCCCTATAGTTAAACGTAGATCTGTTTCATCGGCATGGCGGGTATGGAAACGTTTGACACGCGTCTTGTTACATCGTTCACAATGATCTTGTCCGGTCCTTAAGGGTCCGGTAAGAGTCAGTTTATAGTCGACATGTTGACACGGGCGGACCATGGTCTCACTCGACTCCCCGACCATGTACTGTATTACCACGGAACTAAAGCACCCGATCACATAGTTGAGAATTTTGTTAACGAGATGCAGTACGGAGTGCCATCACTAGGGCTGTCAAAAGTTAATAAAGTTACTTTTTCACCTAAAGGTCACTTTTTCATAAGCTTCCTAAAACTGCATGAAAAAGTTGTGTAAGATGATTATTAAAAAAGTTATTAGGTTACCAAAAGTTACTTTTCCATCGTTAGGTTACTTTTTTGCTTTTAAGGTTACTTTTTATCGTCAGGTTACATTTTGTTATTTTTCTTGTTATTAGGTAAGTTTACCACGAAGTTTGGTGACTTTTTGCAGATAAGAGGCACAAAAACGGTATATATGAGGATAAAATAAGAAAAGAGATGGAATATTAGGTCTGAAGATCAGGAAATGTCAATATTTCTGCTGTTAGGATTTAGCAATTGATATTCATCTTATTATCCGTGCTACTCGATATTTATACGTTTTTGGGTACTCAGGATAGTGTAATTCCATTTTAGGAAATGTCCACGAACCGGAGGGTGTCGTGAGATGTTTGGAGCGTGGTATAGTTAGTGTGGCGTAACGTTTCGGAGTTACCAGACTCCATCATCAGACACAAATCACATGAGAACACAATAACAACGCAAGTACCAACACACAATCACTACAACATTCAAACAATCATTCACATGCTATTTATGTCAGCAACCAGGTGTCACTCCTAGGTGCCATTTTCTGGTAGGTGTGAAAGTGGTGTTGGCTGGCTGTCGCAGGGGCGCGTCGAGTTTCGCTCCAACGGGGGGACTCGGTGAGTTGGCAGAATACCGTTTTCTTCGAGCTGTATGTTCAGCGTCGGCTTCAGCTGGGTGATATATACCGCCTCTAAAATGCGCAATCGCCGTGCGTCGTTTTCGCGGGCCAAAACCTGTGTTCCTTCGACGATGTCTTGACGTGTGATTTTTCTGTCATGCGCCGAACTGATATGCCTCTTGATTGCACCGTTGTTGAGGTGGCAAGTCATTTGCCGCGACAGCGTCGTCGTCGTCATGCCAATGTATGTGTGAGGTCCACACCCCTCGACCTTGCATTGAAATTGGTACACGACGTGATGCTGCTGCAGCTGCGCGGGCTCGTCACTCTCCGGCTTCGAAGAACCAAGTTTGCTGTTTTTTGTGTGTTGTAATAAATAACAAGTTTTCCTCGAGTATTGTCGTCACAGGCTGTCACATTTTTGGTCACAATATCTCTCATCACACGCTCGTCCACTCTGTGTGCTTTCGACATTATGTTTTTGTAGTATAATTGTACACACTTATCGTTTGGACTGGTCGACGCGTCCGTCTTGAAATGTTTGTTCAACGCCTCAGATATGACGTCTGATATGTCCTTGTTGCAGTATCCATTGTTCACCAAAACTTGTGTGATTCGCTCGAGCTCGTTGTGCGTCGGTTTCCATGATGAACAATGCGTCAGGGCACGTCGGACGTACGCAGAAATCGTGGAGCGTAAGTATCTTTTCGGACACTCGCTCTGACCATTCAGGCACAAACCTGCGTTGCTGGATTTGATGTAAACACTGGTGACTGTTTGTCCACTGTTCAACTGTATCAGACAAAAAACTGAAATATATTTACAGACAGGCGCGCGTGGGCATCGCCGCACCACGCGCGCCTACAGGAAGTCACAACTTGACAACGACTCTAACACGACTCACAGCTCACACCGTGACACACGGGAGCACACACGGACACACATAAACACGCACAGGCCTCACCCGCCGCAACAACCAATCAGCGGCGAGCCGGTCACTCGCTCGCCGCCGCGGGTCATGATCAATGCACAGCGTGACACTCATACAGACATACAAACACATACATACACACAGTACACAACACGAACGCAAACGCGAATGACACACACACACATACTAAACCAAACACGCTCCAACGCGCTCACAAGCTCTCTCTCTCGCTCACAATCACGTATGGTATGTGTCACGAGTGTATGTGTCGCTCAATGATAGTTCTACTTTGATCCGATGTTATGTGATTCTGAGTTTGATGTTGTGTGATTCTGAGTTCACCAAACACATACATACACTCACAGTACACAACACGAATGCAAACGCGAATCACACGCACACACATACTAAACCGCACACACTTCAGCGCGCTCACACACTCTCTCTCTCTCTCTCGCTCACAATCACACCACACCTCCACCTGTTTTTAAAAAAGCAAATAGACTAAACAGAAGACAATTCAAACCAAAACAACAACAAACAAAAAAAGCCTAACTCGACGACGGCCTCCGCCAGACGCACACACCGTGGCTGCGGCGAAGCACATCACGTCAGGCCCCAGCATCCACCACGCTCCCGCCTCGCCCGTGCTATTCAGTGCTCCGCCGCAGCCTGCCGTCCTCTTCATCACCGGCTGCCGAGACAGGGCACGACACCTCGACCCCAGCACCCACTATGCTCCCGTCGACTCCAGTGCTCTTCAGCACCCCGTCGCAAACAGCCGGGACGTCACCGCTCACGCAGGCCACGCCGTCGCCGTCGCTCGTTTCCTTCCTACGGCCTCAGCAGCGCCTCTCTTTCACCTACCCACCAGCACCAGCAGCCTCCACCAGCAATCTTCCAGCTGCCCGGCGACGAGTCCAACACCAGTGCAGGCGGGACGACGAGCAACCCTCGGCTGCAGCTCCTCCGCTGCTTCCAGCTCACACCGTGACACACGGGAGCACACACGGACACACACACACACACGCACAGTACTCACCCACCGCAACAACCAATCAGCGGCGAGCCGGTCACTCGCTCGCCGCCGCGGGGCATGAACACTTCACAGCGTGACACTCATACATACATACAAACGCATACATACAAACACAGTACACAACACGAACGCAAGCGCGAATCACACACACACACGCTAAACCACACACACTCCAATGCACTCACACACCCTCTCTCTCGCTCACAATCACACCACATCAACTCAACTAGCACATCGAGGAATGCCAAACGATCATTCTGCGCACATTCTTTGGTGAGTTTAAGTGATGTTTCACTTTCAAGTGCCAATTGCAGGTGTTCAATTTCATTCGGTGATGTGACTCTGATAAATATGTCATCAACATACCGACAGTATATTGCCGGCTGCCCAGTGGGACTGATGAAGGGAGCTTCCTTGGTGCACCATAAGTGTATTCCGATCACAGTACATACTCACTACAGCGAAACAAATGGCCTTTTCACGGACTTCCGAATGTGTTGAGCAGATGGGACGTCCCTCTTCAAGCACCAGTAATAGTCCGCCAGGAAGTCAACGTCACACCGACACTGGTACCGTTCTTCCATCACACGTATGTCTTTGTGGAAACGTTCTCCCTGCTCTTCACTATAATCACCATAGTTGTCTGGGAAATAATCGAGATGGGACCGTAGAAAGTGCATCTTTACAGACATACGAGCACCAAGCTGTTGAAAACTATCCATCAACTCATTGAAGACCTTCAGGTATTCCGGATATCTTTGGTTCTTCTGTTGTCGTGAATTTGTGTGCGTTTCATTGGTGTTATTCAGAAACATGATTTGTAGAGATATTGGAAAATTTCAACAAACCTTGTTGAGACGAACACCGAATCTAACTTCAACATGTGCAGTGACTGGTGTGAACTTTGCGTGACTGCAGCTCTGAAAAACAGTTACAAACGCACACAAACTAAATATACACAAACAAAATTGTATGTATGTAGAGAAATTTCAAGTGTTAAATACAGTATTCAAATAATATTGATAAAGTGGTTTATTTCATATAGTTATTCGGCATATATTGATAGCAGCGAGCAATTGCTGGCTATACAGTGGCCTATATACGCTCATGAGAAGTTAGACACCACTACGTGCCGATCGACGGGGTTGGTGAATATCCCACACACAGTTGATTCCTTGAGCAAATATTCTGCGTGACGATTTGAGACATGCGTACCACGCATGATATTAATGCTCACTTTGGCAACTCGTGGTAGTCATTTTCTGTCGAGGTGTTGTGAAGTGCGAATCTAGTTTACACATTTGTGAAAATGAGCTCGTCATCGGCGATTGATCCAGATGAACAGTAAGTGGACCTAAATAATTCATTCATTGCTAGCGCATTTTTTCAGCTTCCTCAGCGCAGTTTGCCCAGCATTTTCATATATTTATGTATATTTCATATTATAATTATTTAAAATTCACACGAAAATCTGACGAGTTCAAAGTCATACGATTCGTACCAGGCCGTGTTTTGATTAGATATATTTCGGTCTTTCCACAGGTATCCATGCATCAACGTCCATCGCTTCCTGGAAACTGCGATCGAGGAAGCAGGTGATTCTCCCGGGGTGGATGATATTGTGATTATCCCTCCATCTGATGAAGATGAAGATATTCCGAGTGAAGAGGAAGGCGATGACAATAACTTCGATCCCGACCTCGTCCCTGAAGAGGTGTCAGGGATGACAGGAGTGCATCTGTCCGAAGACACTTCTGATAAATACGAGTCCGGTTTTGAAGGGCAGCACTGAAGGAAACGGGATAGTGTAGGCATGACACCACCGAAACCGGCCAAAGTTCCCCGATCTGTGATGGAGCACCAGGGAAATACTGCATCCAATATTTTCCAGCTCTTTTTCAGCATGGAAATGATATCATTCATTGCTGAACAAACAAATTTGTATGCTCCGCGCGATAATAACGAAGTCAACTTCTGCGTGGATGCTAATGACATAGCGCAATTTTTGGGACTTCTTCTAATCAATGGTTATCATCACCTCCCTGTAGAAAAAGACTATTGGTCCATAAGTCAGGATTTCGACGCACCAATCCTCCCAAGGACAATGACCAGGGGCCTGTTTCAAAAACTATAGAGGTTCCTGCATGTAGCTGACAACCGAAACTTGGCCCTTTCGAAAGCCACGAAAATTTTACCACTGCTCAACATGCTAAAGGAGAATTGCATGCAATTCGTATTATCCACACCGATTTGAGCATGGACGAATGGATGGTTCCGTACAGGAGACAGCACAGCGCCAAGCAATTTATAAGAGGAAAGCCCATAAGATTTGGCTACAAGTTATGGATGATGTGCAGTTCAAACGGTTACCCCAACAATTTTAAGGTGTATTGTGGGAAGGACCAGCATAGGGACCAACCTCTGGGTTCGTACGTAGTGGATGCGTGGATGCTAATGACATAGCGCAATTTTTGGGACTTCTTCTAATCAATGGTTATCATCACCTCCCTGCATAAAAAGACGATTGGTCCATAAGTCAGGATTTCGACGCACCAATCTTCCCAAGGACAATGACCAGGGACCTGTTTAAGAAACTATAGAAGTTCCTGCATGTAGCTGACAACCGAAACTTGGCCATTTCGAAAGTCACGAAAATTTTACCACTGCTCAAAATGCTAAAGGAGAATTGCATGCAACTCGGATTATCCACACCGTTTTGAGCATTGACGAATGGATGGTTCCGTACAGGAGACAGCACAGCTCCAAGAAATTCATAAGAAGAAAGCCCATAAGATTTGGCTAAAAGTTATGGATGATGTGCAGTTCAAACGGTTACCCCAACAATTTTAAGGTGTATTGTGGGAGGGACCAGCATAGGGACCAGCCTCTGGGTTCGTACCTAGTACATAAGATGCTAGCGCAATTACAAAATGCGGACTGTCATGTGGTGTACATGGACAACTTCTTCACAAGTTATTAGTTCCTTAGCGATTTGACAGAGAGAGGATTCCGTGTCATTGTAACTATTCGAGAGAACAGAACGGGGGGATGTCCACTGGCCTCTAAGAATGAAATTGGAAAGACAAAGAGAAGCCACTTTGAATACCGGTCGAACGTAAAAATTATTTACCTCAAATGGAATGACAGCAGCGTGGTCAACATTGCCAGCAACGTTCACGGTGTTCATCCGACCCATCAAACCGTAAAACGAGTCAAAGGAGAGGGGAGAAAAAGAATTGCTCAACCCAACAACGGGGAACGCAACGGCGGGGAACGCAAGAAATCGCAGAAATTGTATAGTGGACCACAACATAAGGTTTGCAGTGTTTGCGAAGGTCAGCATTGGCCTGATCAATGTGGAATTCTTCTAAGAGCTGATATACGCAGGAGAGAAAAAACCGTGTGGCTAAAAGGATTGTGTTATAGGTGCCTACGACACGGTCACCGAAGTTCAGAGTGCAGAGTGAAAAGAAGATGCGAGACTTGCGGTGGAGCCCATTCCTCGCTGCAGCATCGACAAAACGATCTTGATGGCGCAAGTAGAACATTTAACCAAAATGCGACCAATTCAGCGTGTGAGGGTTTTAAGGAGACTACAAGATATCCCCAACAACCACGATAGTGTCTTATACCACAAAATTTAAAGAGGATGTACAGATATAACACACCATAATTGTTCCTGTGCGGCTGTATGAAAGTAAAAGTGAACAACGCTACATGACGTACGCTGTGCTCGATGAGCAATCGGACGCCTCCTTCATAACGAATAAATGCATCAACAAAATAGGACTGAAGGGATGCGATGTAAAAGTGCGATCAACTGTCATTTGTCATTTGTCAACGATCCTTGGTGAAGAAGTAGTAGACACAAATAAGGTGAACGGCTTAATGGTAAGGTCACATGACGAAGGCGAAGAACTAGCATTGCCTACGTTGTTTACCAGAGATGCTATTCCATGTAAACGAGAGCATATTCAAAAGAAAGAGACGGCGTTAAAGTGGCCCCCTCTTCGTCATGTTGTCACTCACTTGATGACGTACAATAAAGATGTCGAGATTGCAATTCTTACAGGGACTGATTGTATTTACGGCATAAGACCAAGAGAGATAGTATGTGTTAGTGAGACAGATCCATACGCGATGAGAACAGCACTTGGATGGGGCATCGTAGGCAAAGTAAGCCGCGATGATAATGACGAACGTAGTGCTACATCAAATACCTCTGTTTGTTTCAAAACACAGACTAGAGTAAAGGAGTTGATGTTTTCTCAAGTTGACAAAATGATAAATCTTGATTATTGAGAAAAAACACAGAGTGCGCCTTTATCACAGAATGACAAACGGGTTCTGGAAATAATGAATGACGGTGTTACTCTTCTTTCGAATGGACAGTTTCAATCACCATTTACGTTAAAATGTGAGAGCATTTGTATGCCATCAAATAGGCAAATTCCAACTATACCATTGGAATTTCTTCGTAAGCGATTGGAACGAGACGAACAATATAAACGCGACCTTAAAAAATTTATGAGTGGCATGATTGAAAATGAATTATGTGAATAAGTGTAATAAGTCTTGATATTATGTGTCTACAATCAGATGCGAAGGATTTCATCGTCAATAATTTTTATGTCGACGATGGACTCAAATCAGTATCTAGCGACGCAGAAGCAAAGCGGATAGTAGAGAACAAATGTTATGCTACAAAGTAGGATTCCGCCTGCATCAATTCGCGTCAAATCAAGAGGAAGCACTATCTGGCACTATCTGGACAGGTCTGAAAGCGTCAAGAGATTTGACACAGTAGCTGGTTCGGTGCCAATAGAGCGAACACTCGGGGTACAATGGCAGGTCAAACTAGATACTTTGAATTTCTCTATGGCCGTTAACCAGAAGAAGTCTACTATCATCAGTGTGCTCTATATTCGATCCGCTCGGTCTGCTATCACAATTTGTGCTAATCGGAAGGCGCATTCTTCAAGACATGTGCAGAGACGGACACGGCTGGGACGATTCTCTGCCAGACGAAATTCATCATAGATGGTCGAGGTGGTGTAGTCAGATATTGGAGCTGCATAAATTCAGTATAAGACGCTGCTACAAGACAATCAATGTTGGCAAGGCTATAGTGAGAAAAGTACACCACTTTGCGGTCGCCAGCGAAAACAGATACGGTGAATGCTGCTATCTGAGACAAGTAAATTCTAAGGGTGATGTGTCGTGCGCACTTGTAATGAGCAAGGCAAGGGTAACAGTGTTACCGTAACCCCACTCAAGACAATGACGATCCCTCGTTTGGAGTTATCAGGAGCAGCTGTCGCTGCAAATGTTAGTGTATTTTTTTTGGAAGATAAATGAGAAATATCAAACAGTACTTCTGGTCAGACAGCAAGACTGTTCTAGGTTATATAACTAACAAATCCCGAAGATTTCATGTGTTTGTTGCAAACAGAATCTCACAAATTATGGACGCGAGTAGTCCACAGCATTGGTCGCATGTGAGCTCGGAGTGCAATACTGCAGACTTGGTCTCTAGAGGAGCCGATTTGTCGGATTTGATCACCAAAGATTTGTGGTGGAGTGGTCATTCTTTTTTTAATTCGTCACATATTGAATTATCAAATTTGGGAATCATCGTTCCGCCAGATGACCCTGAAGTAAAGCAAAGTCACGCCATGGTCTCAACTACTGGTCACTCAAAGCCATTGTGTGAACGTATATGCAAATTTTCCAGTATTTATGCCGCCAAAAGGGGCTTTGCATTGTGTCTATGACTTCAAAATCGATATATGCGAAAATACGCTAGCGAGAACAGAGGAACAACTGATAACAAGAACTTATCTGTTCAGGAGTTGCAAGAGGCTGAAAACGTACTGATAAACATAGTTCAGAGTCATCATTACACTTTTGCTCTGAGCGAAGTGCAGTCTAATGTCGAAGTTGAGAATTCAGGAAGGAAGCGCATGATTTATATAAACATGGACAGCTATTCCGATTAGATCCGTTCAAAGACGATTGTGGCATCATTCGCGTTGGAGGACGTATCATAAAGTCACAATTACCGGAATCGCTGAAACACCCAGTTATTCGTCCTAAAAACTGTCACTTCACTCACCTCATTATTAAGCAGTGTCATGAGCAAGTGCAACATCAAGGACGAAGCATGACGCTAAATCATATTCGTTCTTCAGGATATTGGATTACGGTTGGTCCATCCGCGGATGCGAAATATATCGATAATTGTGTTACATGCAGACGTCTACATGGGTAGAATTTGTCACAAAAAATGGGGAACCTTCCGACTGAGAGACTTGCTTGTGACGCTCCATTTACTCACTGTGGTGTCGACTATTTCGGTCCTTGGATTATTAAAAACGGCCGTAAAGAACATATGGCGTACTGTTCACATGCATGTCTTCCCGTGCGGTTGATCTTGAAGTCGCTGACTCACTGACTTTTGATGCTTTCATAAACGTTTATCGGCGATTCTTTGCAAGGAGGGGGCCGGTTCGCACGATATTTTCGTATTTCGGAACAAACTTTGTAGGCGCCCTGAACGAGATACAAACAACTGAGATCAACTCCAAACAGTTGAAGGACAACTGCGAATGGAGAATGAATCATCCGAACGCTAGTCACATGGGTGGTGTATGGGAAAGATTGATACGATCTGTCCGGAGTATAATGATCAACTTACTGTATCACCACGGAGGACAACTTGACGATGACTCGCTTCATACATTCTTGGTGAAAACGGAGGGGATCATGAATTCACGTCCAATCTATAGTGATGAGCTCAATGACGAAAACGGTTAAATATTGACGCCCAATCCTTTGATTACAGGAAAGACTCGCGTAGTTTTGCCAACCCCGGTGTCTTCGCACGTGAGGATATGTACTGTAGAAAGAGATGGCGTAGAGTTCAATATCTACTCGAACAATTTTGGATCTAGTGGCGTCTCACATATTTTCAGTCTTTACGGTATCGATCTAAGTGGCAGCGCTCAAAAGGAAATTTAAGTAAAAATGATATTGTGATAATCAAGGACGAGCACCAGCCAAGGAATGCTTGGAAACTGGCTTGAGTGTTGGACACATACCCAGGGGATGATAGCCTGGTCAGGAAAGTTCGTTTGGTTTTGGCTGATGGCAATTTAAATAAGGAAGGCAAACCACCGACATACTTGAATCGACCATTTCACAAACTAATTGCCCTTCTGAATTGCGATGACCAGGGAAATTCCCCGTCGTAGGAGCCTTGATTATATAATGCTCTATATGCACATACTCTCATGCTTGTATATGAAAGCTCAATTATTGCATGGTTATTGTGAAAACATTGTATTAAAATGTATATTTGTTTTGGCGGTGTACCTTATGATCGTGTTAAGCCAAGATCGTGTGTACAGACCGTACTGTTGCGCGTGTGCGGAGCTGTACAACAGGGCTACCTGATACACTGCATCCAATCAGCGAGACCGTGCATTTTTTCTCGTTCAGAGTCAGGCCGACAGAAACAGCTGCGCGCTCGAAGCGGTGCATCTGGCGCTGAGCAGCGGCGGGAGTGTCGGCAAGAATTACAACATCGTCAGCGTATGCCAGCGTCGTGATCTTTTCGCGCGTGTGTACAGACCGTACTGTTGTACGGCGGTGAAAGCTGGTCGCTGACGAAAACTCTGGAGGCAGAAATCAACGCCGGACAGCGGGCACTGTTGAGGTATTGTATTAATGTGCGCTACCCACAAACTATCTCCAGTGCAGCCCTGTACGCCACCAGCAAGTTGTCGGCCGCCAGTGTTTTGTTGCGTCGGAGGCGACTCCAGTTGCTTGGGCATGTACTGCGCCGACCCGAGTCGCCGATGGCAATCGTTTTTGTCAACGCACCAACAGAACCCCTGCGCAGAGGCAGAGCCAGTCGCCAAACCCTGCGTCAAGTGCTGGACGACGACCTCACAGAGATAGGCATCACGACAGCAGAGGCGGCGACTCAGGCCAAAGACAGTGTCCGGTGGGCCAACCTCCTGAAAACGCTGTAACACGGCTGATCTGATTGTTGCTACGGGCGAGATGTGTGCCTTTTTGCATATGTCACTCTTCGCATCATCATCATCAAGCCAAGATGCGAACGTTACTTGTGTTTACTTTGTTTTTTCGAACATTCGCTGTATTCAACCGTGCTCAATTGTGCTTATAATCATCAAGTGCACGAAAAGGTTAAATCGACCGATTTAAGGGGAGCCATGTGTCAGTGATTCAACTGTCATTGTGTGGTGCTTGGATATTTCGGGCAGCACTGCTGCGAATCTGAGCCGCGCTGCGATGCTGTATCGCAACCGGTGTCATATTGTCACTTACGAAATGTATCTGCGTTGTGTGTATGTAGGCCTGTTTATATGCATACGATCTTGCGTTGGCTATTGCACACCGCATTGCAAAAGGAGATGGCTTCTTACGTCCGCACGGATATATTGGTTATCTCGTGTGATGGCACGGCTATATTGGTTCTCTTGCGTTGGTGGTAATATCGTGGCAAGGAGATAATATTGTTGTTGTTTTAATATTCTTAGTTGCGTGCAATTAGTGATTTTTGTAATGTGAATTTTCAAATTGTCGAGAAAAGTGTCCAAGTTCTCTCCATTCTGCTGTTTCCAAGTGGCTAACTTGTGTCTTGCGAAAACTTCAATTTTTTGGTTTTACACACCTGGACGCTAGCAGGCTGACGACTGTTCTATAGCTCTGCGCGACTTTGATGGACGTGTAGAGCTTCATACTCATGTGAGAACGCAGTAGAGCAGCTGCTGGCAGAAACCGGTTGTAGAAAGCCAGCATGCCGAGGAAGCGGCGTAGCTGGGCTTGCGTCTGCGGCTTCGGAAAAACACGATGTCATGTGTCTTTTCCGGTAGTGGTCGATACCGTCGGCAGAGAGGCGATGCCCAAGGAAAGACACGGCGGACGCGGCGTAGGTGCACTTCCGGGGGTTGATGACCACATCGTACTTTTGCAGCCGTTCGAGGACTGCCTTCACGTCACGATCATGCTCAGCGATGGATGGGCTGGTGATGAGAATGTCATCGATGTAAGCGGGACTACTCGTGAGCTGAAATGATTTCTGTGATATATTGCCGCTTAGGTTGGGGTATCGGCTCACTTCCATCCACAAGTTCTGGCACTTTGCCAACACCACACAGCTGGACGGCGAGGCAGGTGGACTGTTTGCACAAGATGTAAACAAGTTTTACGCCCTCATGGTTGGCGCCGAGGGTTATCCTGCTCACGTGCAGACTGACGATGACCGACATGACTACCGACAGACTCTCGAAGTGTGTGAGGGTATAACGCTGCCGTCCATTGATAGGAACCCGGGCCTGAGTGATGTGACCAAAGTGTGCCTCAACAACCATTATGCCAAGCTGGCTCAGCCAATGCCACCTGGATACAAGGCCGTTTCACGATTTTGTGACGTCACAGAGTTCGGCCAACGTCGGTGCAGTGTGTATGTGCTGCGGTGCACTGTTAGTTGATATTATGCGCACGCCGGTGCATTATTTTCACAAATACTCCCAGTTTTAGATGAAACCTTGCATTTAGAAGCTGTATAATGTCTAACAATTTTTTTACAACCTAATACAAGCAAAATAGAAGGTTTACGAACATGTATTGAACCAATCATGACAAAAAACAACAGCAAATCATGGACCAAATATAGAAAACAATGCGACATGTCTCATAAATTACTTGCAGCGGTGAATTCAGATACGGGCACGCTATTGAATTCATCATTCACATGTTCAAGCTCATCAACATGTCGACAAAAAGTGTTTACAACATTTCAGGAATACAACAGTGTGAAACACAAAGCGAACAACTGAGAATAAATTCAAGCATTGTCAAACGCACAATGATAAATATGATGGTGAATGAAAACGAAATACCGCATAGAGCAGAGGTTCGTAACATGTGGGGAATTCCCTGCTGAAAATGCGATATAACGCGCCTGCTGATGGGTAATAAGCAGAGCCGATACGGAGCCTTATGGAGCCGCCGAAGGTATTACTCATTCACAACTCATGAAAATGTTTCGAGTTTCCTGTGTTTAACACGAGACTGCGCCTGGGAATTTTTTTAGAACAAAAATTGTTCAGTAAAATATTTACTGAAGTCCAAACAATTTTCTCGATGATATTCTTCATATCATGTGCCGAACAGAATGGTTCATTAAACTCTATAGCATGATCCTCAATCATTTCTAAGCAATGTGAAATAGCAATGCACCGTTGGTCATTCGATGTCAGAAAATCGGAAATACAAACACATTTATTTACTGTTAAATAACAAAACATGACAATATCCACTACTACATCACTGGGATAGAACAAACACCCACGATCAATGCCCTTCACATACGAAAAACGGTATGCTTGGCTATTCTCGTCGGGTGCCACAGGAAATTGCTTACAGGCCGAACAATTTGACCTCCGAAGAACTGAAAAACAGCAATAACCCCCAATGTAAACTAGAACAGGCAAATATTCCCTGCAATCTGAAATGTCTTCGTCGGATATAGTAATTATTAATTTCCGGGGAGCGTCCCGCACACAGTTAGAATGCCAGTCAGGAAGATTTGAAAAATCGACATGGGAAAAATCCACGTGATTATTGGCAATGGGGAGCCTCAAATCGGTTACACTACGGACTCTTATTTTGTTCTCGCATTCAAAAATTTGCCTAGTGGATATACCGTAATTACAGCCGGATAAACGTCGATATTGGCCGAACCGATCTTCCAAAGAATCGGTCTGGAATTTGCCAGGCAGAATGTACAACATTCCCAGTTCACGAATACAGAATTTAATGAGTTCACTTAGGGCGTATGTTGTGTGATGAAGCGCCGAAAATATTTCTTTCGTCAATCCCACCATCGCATTGTTTGAGTTCCAATGATCTAGCCATTGCAAAAATTTGTCAAGAAATAAAAACCTCGCATCGTTTTCTGAATCTTTTAGCGGATGACAATACATGTTATTTAACCGTTTGCCCTTATTCGGTGTTTTAACATTGCATACTGTCCACCATCGTAAGAAAATGCTTAGAAAACGTGAAGTTCCTTCGGCGTACTCTAGTTGCTTACTGGCGCCCAGAGATTTGAGTGCTTGAATCACATACTCACTGAAAATTTTCAAAACGAGCTTAACATTTTGACGTTCTAGATTGGAAGGGTTTACAGCTTTCACTGTTAGGCCATAACCAAACTTTACCAAAGATTCTGACTCGACAAATTGCAGTTTTCGAATACTTGTGAATGATGCTACCATGAAATTATGGGTCAACGAGAAATGCGGAAAAATGAAGGCCTTCCTAGAATCCTTTATATTCAGCCAGTTGTTCCGTACACATTTCAATATATGCACAGTATCGAATAGAAAAAAAAGCGGACGATCGGAACAAGACGGATGCTGGTACACAATGGAAAGACCGGGAGGACTGCGGAACAATGACATTGCTTTGCGATTTATAGAATTGTTATCCGTTATTACCGATATTACCATGAATCCAAGTTGTTCCAGACGTATGATAATTTCACGAATGAATCGGTGCAAAACATCGACTTTCAGTGTTCCCACCGGCAATATGTGCACTACGTCTTTGAATTTACTCAGAACACTACTAATCATGAATACACAAGCACTGGTCGCCGCACCACTACCATCAAACGACGATCCAACAATATTTCCACCTTTATAATCAAAAGATGGCTGCAAGTGAATTTCATCGACCAACAGCGAAACTTTTTTGTCCTCAGGTAAAAGATACTGCAGTTTTTGTTTTATGTAGGACAATAAGTGTGAAGGGACTTGCTCTTTCAGTGGATTTACGTCGTATGTTAGGTTGATACGGCGTATAGTCGAATAACTAGGCAGCAGAATGCTACATGAGCTTCGAATAAACCTGTACGCACAAGGTGAAAGGCTGTATAACAGCGAAGAAAACACTGTGAAATGCACTGAGTACTTTGGATGTTTGCCTAGAAGGATCCGCAGCTGCTCACAGACAAATTCGATCACACACTCATACTTGTACCCACAATTGAGCAGCGGTGTCAACAGAGTCAAAACCAACTGAATCAAAGCAATGTGACAATCTGGTGAATCATATGTGCTTTGAAACGAAGAAACCTTATCCAGAACTTTTTGCAAATCATCGAGAGTCTTTAATTCTTTAGCAAATGCATCATCGAATATTTGTGCGCCTTCCACAAATACAGAAATGGTTAGATCTTCCTTAATTGTAACGCAATGTTGGACGCGAACGTTACATGTTGTGACATGAGAAATTACGATTTTCGAATCTACGTCAACAAAGTTCCAATAGTCCCTGTTAACGACGCTGTCGAATTTTGTTTTTAACGCTTCGAAACTGTCAATCCTCCTACTCTCTAGATATTCAGAGTGTTCTGTGGCACTCATCTGAATAGCCTTTTCCAGCTGCTGCTCCTCGAGACGCTGTCTCTTGCTGTCCCTTGATTTCCGTGAAGACAATGACGATGAAGACAGATACGACGGCAAATTGGGGTAAATACAAGGAACTGCTCCTGGCGCCAGTCGTGGCTTGCCCAGTTTGCATTCCACTCTCTTGCCAGTAGTTGGATCCACCGCTGAAGTACTACGCTCGATATCCTCCTCGCGAAAATGATTGGCAAACCTTTGGCAAACCTGGAAGTGTATATTATTGGTTGAGTAACATAAAGACACTCTGACTAGCCCATCAACCAATACATATCCTATAGGGAAAAGCCAATAAATCAAGAAAACATGAAAGCGCATGCATAAGAAATCTAGGAATTGACACATTTTCATGAGAATAATTATAATGTAATCAAACTCATGGACAAAATTGAATCTATAAAAACGATAATGATACGCGCATATACATTCATGTCGTATTTACACAATTTGCACGTGTCAAAACTTACATAGACGTTATCGGTTATTGGCATGTCACGTTTGATTGCTCTCATCCATTTGTTTCGCAGCGCCTCATCTTTCGGTAGACGGAAAACGCTCACTTTTGGGCCGCTACTGTAGTTGCCTTTGCACCCAGGCACACAACACTTATCTGGCATGTTTCCTGGACACCACAATAATAAAAGCCTTAACTTGAACCTTAATAGACCAAACAATTACAACGCAACTTGAATTTTCGCAAGCAATTGGGTAAGAATATCTTTATGAGATGGATAATGTCATTATTACGATATGAAATGCAGAGCAAATGAATTTGTCGACTTACCTCTCACTCCGACAATACTAGAAGAAAAAAGTCGAACCAACTACGCCGCATTGAAAATATAATGCACGCAACAGCACAAACCCACTTAACACCGCGAAAACACGTAAAATCACAAAACGCGCAACGCCACAAATACAAACAATAACACAAACACGCGCAACGCTACACTAACTGACCACGAACTGACGAACTGACAACGACACTCGACACTGACAACGAACTGATCACGTGATCAGCGATGCAGCGTCAGTGTTTCAACGGTGTGTAGCTGAGTCATTAGCACCGGTTTGTAGCTGAGTCATTAGCATCGGCTTGTAGCTGAGTCATTAGCATCGGTTTGTAGCTGAGTTGCCGAGTTTGTAGCTGAGTTAGCCGAGCTGTGATACCCAGGTAGGGTTAGGACGGATGGGCTGACGTAACACCCCCCATGGGGAGGGGATGGAAAGGCCTTGTATCTAGGTGGCGTTGGCTCAGCACGCAAAATTGGGGAAGACCGAATACGTCACTTCCATGCGTGGTGTTTACGATCTGCTGGAGGATCCCCAGCATGGAGGTATCCGTGTGTGACCTCATATCGGTGGTTGACGATAATCAGGGGGACAGTATAATGCACGTCGTATGGAGGCTGACGTATTCGCATCGACAAGGCAAGACTGTGGCCGGTCCGCTTAAAACGAACATCATCCCTGCTGTTTTTGTTACTTGCCAAGCCCGACTATATCTTTACTCTTTCCTGCAACGCCTTAATCCTGTTCGGCAAATATACTGTGACACAGATTCAGTCATTTACAAGTCATCACTAAAAATGCAGCGCATACATACATCACACTTTCTCGGCGATATGACTGACGAACTGACTTGCTTCGGGGCAGGCAGCTATATTTCTTATTTAGTCTGTATGTCTTCCAAAAATTACGCTTTTACAGTAAACACACCTGACGGGCGCACCAAGACTATAGTAAAAATGCGCGGCATCACACACACAACACGCAGCAGATTATTTCCTTGAACGCTTTCCGATCCCTGTTAGAAGCGTCTGGGTCCACCATCAAAGTCCCCTTTCGGCAATTCAAAAATACGGTCTATTTTCAAATAATTACGGTTGGAGGTGAAAATTTATAGGTTAGTTTCCAGTAAACGCAGGGTCCTTCCCGATTATCGTACCTTCCCGTACGGTTTCACCGGCTGACCGACCGACCGACAGACCGACCGACATCATCATCATCATCGTTATTTATTTGTATGTATTACTATGTATTTGTGGTGTTGTATTAGGCTAGTGTTAGTTGTGCTGGTTGATGTTAACAGTGTTAGTGTTATATATGTTTGTTGTGTTGCGCTAGCTGTGCTAGATGTGTTGGCATTAATATATAAGTGTTGATGTGTATACGTGCGCGTGTCATTCAAGTGGCGATCACAGATGGTGACGTATATAATGTTGCTCCTACTATCGCTGTTGCTTCTTGTCAGCTATCTAGAATGTGTAATTTAGAGTGCGGAGTTGGTAATTGTAGGATTGTTATATGATCCGATTAAACATCGAGCGTATTTGACTAGTGACGCTTATGTTCAGCACAAAAACGGTCGCACTGTAAGCTAAACGGGGCAAAGCTCTGTCACCTTCGTGCGGGTAACCTGCGCACACGACAAGAACACGTCCTCATAGTATCCGCTGATGCGTACACCCAGACACGGCAGTGATGCGTCCAACGCGCAGGCCACCAACAAAATGCCGCTCGACCGCTCGCAAAACAGTTGACAAGCTTCACACACACCAGCTGACACACGCCTCCGCAGTCAGCTCAAGTCGCGGCCAATCAGCTCACGTGTTACAAGGCGGCGCTACACACGCGCCAGCCAATCAGCGCACGCGTTTTACTCGAACCACTGGAACGTTCTAGAACGTTCAGTGGCGTCCAAACTAACGTCACACGCACATAAGGAAAAATACTATATACATCAAATATTTTATATAATACCCCTATAGTTAAACGTAGATCTGTTTCATCGGCATGGCGGGTATGGAAACGTTTGACACGCGTCTTGTTACATCGTTCACAATGATCTTGTCCGGTCCTTAAGGGTCCGGTAAGAGTCAGTTTATAGTCGACATGTTGACACGGGCGGACCATGGTCTCACTCGACGCCCCGACCATGTACTGTATTACCACCGAACTAAAGCACCCGATCACATAGTTGAGAATTTTGTTAACGAGGCATGGCATGGCTGTATGGCACTCCGTACTGCATCTCCTTAATTCCTCATGTGATGGCCCATCACATGAGGAAATTCAACGATTAGCAAGCAAGCATAAACACGGAAATGGGTGTATGGTCATTATCGATGACTTAATGGATGCTGTGGAAGGATCGGTTGTACTTGACATGTTTACGAAAACGTGGCGTAACGACAACATGAGTGTACTCTTTGTCACCCAAAACACGTTTCTCAAGTCGCCCAAGTACCAAACAATCAGTCTCAATACAAATTATTATGTATTATTCCGTAATTTTTGAGACAAGCACATATGCGTGCATTTGCTCAGCATTACATGCCAGATAATAGCAGGTGCATTATGGATGTGTATCGAGACGTAATGAAGAAAATGTACATTCATTTGCTAGTGGATTTGCTTCAACAATCTGACAGCCGACTACGTGTGCGTAGCAATGTGTTGAAACAACCTATAATAGTTTATCTTCCCGCTTTGAGGTATGAATAGCATATGTATTTGAACAAGTTAATCATTTGTCAACATGTCGACGACGTTGCAACGCTGTTGGCCGGCAATCGAATCACTTCCGCGTCTCACACACCGTCAACAAAATGCCGTTCTCAACACGTACGACCCTGCTCTGATACGGGCTATTTGTGCCCGTATTAGCATAATACGCTATTAACGTATATTTTCGGTATATTTCCGATTTACGTATTACATTTTCTATTTGTTCGGATAGGAACAAAAGCGTCGCCTATCCAAATAAAAAAATACTGCGTAAATTTGGTGACAAACGCCCGTCACTGAGGAAAATACAACGCGTGTTGGTGCAAATCAGAAAATGTATATCCCACCTGATACCCGTGGTTGAATCGATAATCACCTGTGTACTTTCTTCCAAGTAATAATAAGTGCCTTACAGCGGATAGTTATCTTATCACAAGTGACATATGATGAAATGCAAGGTCGAACCATGGCCACACCAGCATCCCCTCCAGAGCAAATTCTCAACAAGCCTACAGTGCGAAGCGAAACGGATCGAGTACATGAATGCTTGGCGTCCTGCTTCATCTATATAGCCGTCTATAGAGTCCGCTGCTCCTGCTTCATCTATATAGCCGGATATATGGCTCAAACTTGTACCTTCCAGCTAAAAATACACGCACAGTTCATAATTTCCCAATTGAGTTCTGTGCTGAGATTGGACACCAACACTGGTATCATTTATCTCAATAATGCACAAATCCCGGCAAGCAATATTGTCGACGTGGTAAACTATATTGTCCGACGGCGCAAAAGTGTTCTTGAGCCAACAGGATGGGTAGAGCTGCGACATTCCATTGAGTGGTTGCATTCACCGCGAGAAGTTGCCCCAAATATTCACGGGCAGCGAGTTTCGACAGTTGGCCAACAAGCGGCAAATATCCCGCTCTCATATAGGCCCTTACACGAAAGTATGACGTCATCGCCACGTCACAGTGTCTTGACTATGTCTTGACTAAGCGCCTTCCAGCGGATAGTTATCTTATCACAAGTCACATATGATGAAATGCAGGGTCGAACCATGGCCACACCAACATCCCCTCCAGAGCAAATTCTCAACAAGCCTACAGTGAATGCCGAAGCGAAGCGGATCGAGTACATGAATGCTTGGCGTCCTGAACAGTCCGCTGCTCCTGCTTCATCTATATAGCCGGATATATGGCTCGAACTTGTACCTTCCAGCTCAAAATACACGCACAGTTCATAATTTCCAATTGAGTTCTGTGCTGAGATTGGACACCAACACTGGTATCATTTATCTCAATAATGCACAAATCCCGGCAAGCAATATTGTCGACGTGGTAAACTATATTGTCCGACGGCGCAAAAGTGTTCTTGAGCCAACAGGGTGGGTAGAGCTGCGACATTTGATTGAGTGGTTGCATTCACCGCGAGAAGTTGCCCCAAATATTCACGGGCAGCGAGTTTCGACAGTTGGCCAGCAAACGGCAAATATCCCGCTCTCATATAGGCCCTTACACGAAAGTATGACGTCATCGCCACGTCACAGTGTCTTGACTATTGTTTCAATGGTCAGTCATTACACTTGCATGATACCGAGCGTACGTGGTTAGTGTTCTCAAGTGTTTCATAATTTCTCGCGTGTTATTCTTGGCGATAATTGACGTGTTTAGTGATTTTCACTTCAGTGTGGTTTAGAGTGAAGTGAGAATTTGTGAGATTTTGTGTCAAGTGTGATTTGCGCAGCCATTTTGTGTTTATCACTCGAATGATTCTGGACATCATCATACTGCACACTTTGCTGCGGTCAGGGTTTCGGTTTAGTGGATAGATTCTGTGACCCGGGACGTAACCTGCAGAACTCGATTCACAAATGCACAATATATTAACGATGCAGAACCCTAGACTACAACGAACATACTGACCAAGATTCGACAACAAACCCGCCTTATATAAACTCACCGATTACCCGCCAGACACTTAACAACAAGTACAAGGATCAGCCAATGAGCGACATAATATAACAACCACGACCAGATATAACCAAATATGGTCACAAAAGTCGAACCCCGTGAATGTTACGTCTGTGGCGCGACGAATACACAATACACGAAAGTAGTAGACCGCACCACTTTGTGATATTTGCACAAAGTTTGGGATGGGGGGAGGGGCAAGGTATTTTTGCACACTTTACGCCCCAACCATCTATACCTGACCTAACCTGCCTTTCGATGGGGTCATCTATACTTAACCCAACATTTGGTGTCGTCCGGTGGTGCCATATATGGTGATCGGTGGTACCTGTGAATGGAGCAGCGACATCTATACATATTTGAATCAATTTATTTTATGTATTCATTTATTGTATTTATTTAATGTATTATATTTTTATTTTATGTATTAAAATTTATATATTTAATTGATTTCGATTATTTGTGTGTAGAGTGTAATGTACGAATGATGAAAGTATTTACCTGGGACGGATTCGAACCGAGGTTCTCGTGGATTCTGGCAGAGTGTTTACGCAGTTCGGCCATTGTAGAGGTTCAAGAGTGATGGTTTATAGGTGGTATATATAGTGCGCAAGAACGAGTGTACAATTAAATAAATTTGGATAATTGTGAGACAAATGCGGCACACATGTGTCAAACATGGTGCTTGGGAGACAAATGTGACGCACATATTAGGCATATTAATGTTTATCATATTAGGTTATGATAATTAATTAATTAGTTGTGTTAAAACAAGGTGGAATAGATTGAGGGCAATGAAGTTAATGAAATAAATTTTGGTATTGAATCCTTGTGTACTGGAATCTGCCAATATCCTCATTTTAAATCTTGTGAAGTGAAATACTTTGATCCTCCGAGAGATGCTAATATATCATCGACTCTGGGCAACGGATATCCACTCTTCTTTGTGACCCTGTTCAGTTTTCTATAATCGACACATAATCTGAATGATTCATCTTTCTTTGAGACTAATAAAATTGGTGATGCCCAGGGTGATTGGGATGGTTTAATTAGATTAGCATTCAATAATTCGTTCAAATGTTCCTCTACAAATTGCCGCTGGCTATACGGTTATCGGTACGGTTGTTGTTTGATGGGTTTGGCGTTAACTTCAGTCTCTATTTTAATTTCTATGAGGTCAGTTTTTCCCAAATCCATGTTAGATTTAGTAAATATATATTTATTTTGTTCTAACAATTGAGCAATTTTATATTTCTGTGTAGCAGTCAAATTATTCATAATTACTTCCAGTCTTTCGTCTGTTTTACATTCCCTGCCCTGCTTCACCTCTGCTACATTGGAATTTTGCGTTGGCTCTCCATAACCAATTACTTGATTAGCTGGTAAGCTCAGTCGCCGAGTGGAACAATTAACTAGTGAAGTATAAACTTACTCATTAGGCGTACGTGACGCGTCTGATGCATATTTGGTTTTCTGCTCAACTAGCGAGTTGATCTGTTTATGTATGTATTTCACCGGATTTAATTTGCATGTAATTGATATTGTCATCGGATCACTATAGCATTATCAATTACATTTTCACTGGTTTGTTCAATTTACATTCAAATCCAAGAATTAGTTATCGCTTTTCAATCGTCTTGTACTTACCAATGTTTGTCTATATTTTCAGATATTGTTATCATTGTTGATGTTCACAAATACATCTGCAAATGGTTGATACTTATTTATGATAACAATATAACTATTTTCAATCGGAAATGTCAACATCACAGTCCGTCGAAGCCATAAACTATCCAGTAGAAGGCTGCAGTCAATCATGGCCAGTGACCACACCTGAGTCAATATTGCTCCGTCTACTGGAGATGCACGAACGTTCTGCTCACCCTCCTCAGTCCTTGCCCACGACATCCGTGTCACAACAAGCTGAGAAGGTGAAACGTCCTGTTATTGCACATGGCGGAACAGCGGAAGAATGGATCTACTTCATTCAGCGATGGAAAGACTATAAACTGGCCACTCGACTTGAAGGACGCGATGTTGTATTCCAGCTTTTGGAGTGCTGTGAGGAGGACTTGAGACGTGATATATCCCGTTATTTTGGAGGTCTGTCAGACGAAACTGAACGTGTCGTGCTGGAGAACATCAAGTCACTAGCAGTTCGCCAGGAGAATACCATGGTAGCTCGCCTCCACCTTCAACAAATGCAGCAAGATCACGAAGAACCGGTCCGTGCGTTCGCTGCTCGTCTACGTGGTCAGGCCAGTATCTGCGTCTTCACAGTACAATGCTCATGCGAACAAACTGTCAACTACAGTCCGGACATGATACGAGACTGTTTGATTCGTGGGTTGGCTGATGAAGACATCCGTCTCGACATACTCAGCCTATCCAATCAGCGACTGTCATTGGAAGAAACCCTACAGCGCGCTGAGGCGAAAGAGAGCGGGATAAGATCGGCCCGTCAGATACACGCAATGTCACATCAACGTCATCGACCAGCAGCTACCGCCGTCAGCAGCAGTCTCTTGCAACAAAGACACCACATGCAGGACAGAACATCACATGCAGTCATTGCGGTACCCACGGACACGGAGGAAGTCGCCAAGCTCGAGCCGCCCATTGCCCGGCATACAATCACACGTGCAAAAAATGTGGGAAACTACAGCACTTCGAAAAAGTATGCCGGAGTAACAGCTCGAACCATCAGGCGCCGCATTCACATGTGCATTGCTCTGATAACACATTCGCTGCCCTATGTTCAATCATAGACGATCCAGTGATTCCGAGCATTAACTGCATCCTTGATCATCATATATATGATGAAAATAATCGCCTATTTCAAAGAAGATCCTCCGATCCCCAACCAACAGTGACCGTATCGGTACGGGCTTGCCCCGAAGACTCAAGAACACTGGGAATGACACCAACCATGAGTCGACCAACACCGACTATCCAATATCAAGGAACAGCGGATACCGGATGCCAATCAGGCCTGGCTAGCACAAAGCTACTGCGGAAGCTGGGGCTCACGACATCTCAGCTCAATCGCGTGAACATGAAAATGGTCGCTGCCAACAATAAGAGCATACCTATACTGGGAGCGCTAGCACTTCGCATCTCTGGAAAGTCATCAAACAAGTTCGTCGAAACACGTCAATTAGTTTATTTCACCGACTCGACTGATAAACTGTTTTTGTCTCGGCAAGCATGTATGACTCTTGGCCTGGTTTCTCCTTCCTTCCCGACCATCGGTGAGTCTTCCGCAACTACAGACATCCACGCTGACATCAAAACCGATCAATCTTGTGAGTGTCCTCGCCGGGAGAAACCACCACCCAGGCCAATGAATGTACCATCCTCAGGTACTAAAGACAAACGGGAGTTCCTCGAAAACTGGTTGCGCGAACATTACAAGGCCAGTACATTCAATACATGCGAACACCAGCTACTACCATCTATGTCTGGGCCTCCGATGCGGTTAATGGTGGATCCCTCAGCCACCCCCACCGCGTATCACAAGCCTATACCGATACCGGTACATTGACAGGCGCCTGTGAAGGCAGGGCTGGATAGAGATGTCCGCATTGGTGTCATAGAACCAGTGCCGGCTGGAACCCCAGTAACGTGGTGTCATCGCATGGTAGTTTGTCCTAAAAAATCGGGTGAACCCAGACGAACTGTCGATTTTCAGAATCTCAACAAGCACGCCACTCGAGAGACTCATCATACACAGTCGCCTTTCCACCAAGCCAGGTCGGTCCCCCTCACACATATAAGACGGTGTTTGATGCGTGGAATGGTTACCACAGCATTCCGTTACACGAAGATGACCGCCATCTTACCACCTTCATAACGCCGTGGGGTAGGTACCGCTATTGTGTGGCCCCCCGGGGCTACGTCTCTTCCGGCGATGGCTACAGTAAACGGTTCGATGAGATTGTGTCTAACGTCCCACGGTTCACAAAATGTGTCGACGACTCAATTCTATGGTCTTACTCTATTGACGAAGCCTTCCATCATGCTGTTGATTGGCTTGACAGATGTGGACATCACGGTATCGTCCTCAACCCGTCGAAATTCCGGTTCGCCGAGAAAACAGTAGATTTTGCAGGCTTTACTATCTCGCCCACCACAGTTACTCCTAGCGCCAGCTACACCGACGCTATCCGGCTGTTTCCAGCACCCAAAAATATCACCGATATCCGCAGTTGGTTTGGGCTGATCAATCAAGTCTCCTTTTGCTTCGCGTCATCTCCACAAATGCTCCCTTTCAGGAACCTCCTCAAGCCGAACACCAAGTTTTATTGGGACGAAAACTTGGATAAGGTATTCAACCAATCCAAAATAGCCATCCTGAGCAGCATCAGTAGAGGCGTTGAAATTTTCGACCCTGAAAAACCCACCTGTCTTGTAACGGATTGGTCCAAAAGTGGTCTTGGATTTTGGTTATTGCAAAAACAATGCAGGTGTGCGTCTCCAGCACCATTTTGTTGCAAAACCGGATGGACTGTCACACTAGTCGGCAGCAGATTCACGTCATCAGCCGAATCTCGCTATGCACCCATCGAAGGTGAGGCATTGGCTGTGGCCGATGCTCTTGACAAATCGAAACATTTTGTTCTTGGATGCCTAAATTTAATCATTGCCGTTGACCACAAGCCCCTGCTGAAATTGTTCACTGACCGCTGCCTGGGCGATATTCACAATCCTCGCCTCCGAAACTTAAAAGAAAAAACTCTCCGTTACAAATTCAAAATCATTCACATCCCCGGTTCTTGTCAAAAAGCGGCCGACGCCATTTCACGCCACCCAGTGAATGAACCAGAGCCGCTACACCTACCCGATGACATTGCGTCATCAAACGAGATGCTCCAATCTGTGACTTGGGAAGAGGATCGTTTGGCCACAGCTAGCGATGCTGACATGATTAAGCTACTCAGCTACATCGAAAACGGTTTCCCCTCATCTAATGATCATATGCCACAAAAAATTCGATCTTTTTATCGATTCAGGCACAACTTGACTAGCTTTGACGGTGTTCTATTGTACAATGACCGAGTAATCATCCCACAGCATCTACGAGGACGTATACTAGAGTCTCTACATTCAGCTCATCAAGGCATCACACAGATGTGTTCACGTGCCGAATCATCCGTTTTCTGGCCAGGAATGACGTCCGAGATCGCTCAGACACGTAATCGATGTAGTGCATGTAATCGCATGTCACCGTCTCAACCGTCAGTACCGCCTACACCACTTCCTCAACCCTGCTACCCCTTCCAACAAATCGTGAGTGATTTTTTCACTTATCGCGGACAAAATTATTTAGTTATAGTGGATCGTTACAGTAATTGGCCCATTGTCGAAAGAGCTCGCGATGGAGCTGAGGGACTGGTATCAGCACTACGACGCACCTTTGTCACGTATGGTATAACCGACGAGTTGACATCTGACGGTGGCCCCGAGTTCACCTCCGGTCTCACAAATAAGTTTCTCAGCAGCTGGGGAGTATCCCATCGTATTTCATCCGTAGGGAACCCCCATAGCAACTGTCGTGCGGAAGTTAGTGTGAAGACAGTCAAACGTCTACTCACCGAGAACACGGACAATCACGGGCGTCTAGACACTGATCGTTTCCAGCGTGCAATGCTACAATACCGGAACACACCGGACCCAGCTACCCGTCTTTCACCTGCGATGTGCATCTTTTTTTCGGCCGATCCGAGATTTCATACCTATCCATCCAGGAAGTATGAACCCCACCCAACGTGGCGATCGACTCTTGTAGCTAGAGAGGAAGGATTGAGAAATAGACACATGGTGACCGCTGACCGTCTTTCTGAACACACTCGGCACCTCCCGCCACTGGTAATCGGTGATTGTGTTCGAATCCAGAACCAGACTGGTTCCCCATCCAAACAAATGGGACAAAACCGGTATCGTTGTAGAGGTTCGACAGTTCGATCAGTATGTAATTCGCGTTGATGGTTCTGGACGTGTCACCCTTCGAAATCGGCGCTTCTTGAGGAAATATATTCCCTTTATTCAGCGTGCACAGTTGACACAATTACCGTACCTGCCACCATTCATCGCATCGCCGCAGCAGCCACCTCTCATCACGAAGCCGCTTTCACCTATCAAACCAGCCGAACTTCATGGCCCACGAAATGAGCCGGCTATCCCAAAATCGCCGACTACCAAAGAGTCTGATACGCCGAACATAGCCGTGCCATACCTTCCAGCTACGTCGGAGTCGCCACCGAGCGGTTCATCACCACCTGAGAGTCGTGTATCACGACCTACCAGACAACGTCGTCCACCTGCCTGGATACGCGATGGTGATTACGTGCTCTAAGTTAACATTTATCAGTCTCCAGACATTGTCGACTTGGGGGGCGTAGTGAAGTATAAACTTACTCATTAGGCGTACGTGACGCGTCTGATGCATATTTGGTTTTCTGCTCAACTAGCGAGTTGATCTGTTTATGTATGTATTTCACCGGAATTAATTTGCATGTAATTGATATTGTCATCGGATCACTATAGCATTATCAATTACATTTTCACTGGTTTGTTCAATTTACATTCAAATCCAAGAATTAGTTATCGCTTTTCAATCGTCTTGTACTTACCAATGTTTGTCTATATTTTCAGATATTGTTATCATTGTTGATGTTCACAAATACATCTGCAAATGGTTGATACTTATTTATTAACAAAAAAAAGGGACACACAATTATCCGTGATACTTGTCACTGTTTGTTTCACTTGTAACAATGGCTCCATATTGAACGGATATAACTTATGATCCGGTGTTATCACAAGTTCATTACACTTATTATCCCAATTTTCGATATATGCGTCAAATATAGTTGTGCAAGTCATAGGATCAATTTTTACAGAATTTTTTAGTCTTATCAAGTACTTATTTAGTGCATTTAGAGCCGACTTTGACACTAACGGTATTGTAATACTGTGATGGAATTGGAAACCACTTGTCTGTGAGCGCATGGGTTTGGTATGCAAGTGTGTGTGTGTGTGTGTGTGTGTGCGCGCGCGGCTGGTCTGTCGTGTGTTTAGGTGTGTGGGTGTTGACCTTGGCGAAGGTCAAAGGCCGGTTGTGTAAGCGTAGGGAGTTGGTGTGTGGAGCGGATAGTGTGCGTTTGTGCAGGTGTGTGTGGTCGTGTAGGTGTGTGTTGAGTAGGGTTGTGTACAATCGGGTGTATTGGTTACTGCGTTTTGTGTTGATCGTGTTCATCTTCATTCTCTTGTTCTGTATTTTTCGTCACTGTCATTCATCGCTGTGCAATAATCGCTTGTGAGAAGCGTGTGTACAATGGCAACGAGAGCGGTGAAACAACAAGCTATTTCGGCCATTGTACACACGCTTCTCACAAGCGATTTATTGCACAGCGATGAATGACAGTGACGAAACATACAGAACAAGAGAATGAAGATGAACACGATCAACACAAAACGCAGTAACCAATACACCCGATTGTTCGTTGCGAACTTCAATGGCTCATATTGGGAAGTGCAGTGGCTATTGAAAAATAAATCGCCGTTATTGACAAAATCCATTGGTTGTTACAAACAGACAATGAGAGGAGTGACAAAGAATGCGTTTGACTGTGAAGTGAAGAGATGGATAGAAGAAGGCATACTGGTTCCTTGGCACGAGCATGTGGAGAAAAGCGTTCTGCCTCTGTTGGCAGTCGTTCAAGAAACGAAGGGGAAAATTCGCCCTGTAATTGACTTCAGGGAATTGAACGCCTACGTTAAGAGCCACACTGGGGATGAGTGGATTGATGTTTGTGCTGAGAAGTTACGACAATGGCGGTGTATGTCAGGCGCCACTGCGATGGTGGATTTAAAGTCAGCTTACCTGCAAATTCGGATCGACCCGAGCTTGTGGAAGTATCAATTGGTCCGACATGGCGGGAGAACCTGCTGTCTAACTAGGCTTGGTTTTGGTCTTTGTTCGGGACCCAGAATTATGACAAGAATTCTACGCAGTGTCTTGGATAAATCAGAGAGAATAGCAAACGCCACTGATTCATACGTAGACGATATCATTGTCGACACGTCGAAAGTCGAGGCCAGTGAAGTGGTCCGACATCTGAATTTGTACGGACTTGCGGCAAAGGAGCCAGCGTCCATTGATGGTGGCAGTGTACTCGGTCTGAAAGTGCAAATGAATCATGATGGTGTCTTGGAATTTCGCAGAGGAAACGAGATCCCGGAATTGAAAGAGGACTTGACCAAGCGAGAATTGTTCTCCATATGTGGCAAGCTGGTGGGACATTACCCCATAGCAGGATGGCTTAGACCAGCATGCAGTTTTATAAAACGACAAGCCTCATCTTGCGACTGGGATGATCCAGTGCCTCGTGCTGTTTTGGATATGACTGAGGAAATGTTGAATCGAACCAGAGGCGAAGATCCGGTGAAGGGGAAATGGTTGGTGTCGCATACCAATGCCGGTGTGATATGGTGCGACGCCAGCAATTTAGCCATCGGAGCGGCTGTAGAAGTGGATGGTGTTTTAGTGGAAGATGCGTCGTGGCAACCTAGTATTTTTAACAGCCATATGTGTCATGTGTCAGAGTCTAACATAAATGAGACTCGATAGCGCGCTGGCGGTCGGACTTCTCTCCCCGAGCGTCTGCGGAGGATTGACCGAAGCGCTGTGACAGAAGCGGTAGTCGGCGTGTGTGGGCGTGGTATTCTGGAAGCCGGGGCTGGAACACGTTGTAGCCGCGGCAGTGGCGAATGTGTTGAGCCGATACGGTTGCCCCGCAAGAACAGACGAGGCTCTTGGCACGGAAGTGACGTGCGTGGCGGCAGTGAATTGTGTGTTGTCGGTGTTGTCTGTGTCAACGCAGGCGGTCAAATGAGTCAAATGAGCAGGCGGTCTGGATATTAGGTGGCGCCAAACACGGATTATGTGGTAATGTGGTTCATAAATAGATGACCTGGGATGACTTTCTGGTGCATATATTGTTTTAAATTTTAATAGTTAATGATTGATTATTATAATACAAGTCTATCGTGGAAAACCTATAGATTTAATTTGTTTGAGTGGAATAAAAAACCTGGGAAAAATGACCTTTTGGCCAAAAATCCAGAAAAATTTAACCGCTTTGAGCTAGTTCTAAAAATTAATATTTTCCAAAAATATGTTACACACAATGTTTATGAAGCTAATGAAACCATAATTCCATCCGCACTCATTAAAATTCAAACTTGTAAAGTAAGTGTCATCCTAATTTACATGACTGATCGCCCCAAGATTCAGCCCCCCCCCCATAAATTCAGCCACTCCCAAAATTGCACTCTGGATACGCCACTGTACGCAATTCATATTAAATAATTATTTTGGCTATAATTTGTATATGATATTATAAACGAAAAATATGACATTCTAAAAATAGAATTATTTTAATTGTTTCCCGCTTCTGTTGAAGATTATTAAAGTGGAAAGTTGAGTGGCAACAAATGTTACCATTCTGCGCTGACGTGTACACAATTTGCTGCGATCTACTTTGTCTTCATATTAGCTGTTGATTTTCGAATAAATACAACTTATTGATTATTGAGTCCTTGTTAAATACATTGTATATATGCTATCTAAATATGTGTAGAGTAGCTATTGGTTCAGCACGTAGTCCAAACGGTGGGCGCTAGAGGGCGCCAAGTGATAAGCGCCAGGGTCAAGGTGAGCGACCCTGACCAGTCGCTGTACAGTCATTACACAGTGCGTTTCACTAGTGGTGGTGTGCGGCATTTTATTGTGAGTAATGTGTATGTAATTACATCATATGATATAAACGTAGTAATGAGTGTGTAATTGTATTATAGTATAACTCATGGCATTAATCCAATTTCAGATAGTTTGATTGCTGTGTAATCGAATCATTCACCTACTCGCTGTTTAAGGTCACGATTGGATGAATGGATAAGTTATGTATGGTCGTGCGTCACGACCAGAGTTATCATAAATATGTGAGTCTAATACGCCCTTGCCGTTTACGTATTTCTGTATTTCAGGAAATAACATTCGTGATGATAATATACTCGTGCCACGAATGTCGTTTGATCATGTTATTTCAATAAGTCACGTCGTACAACATCCCGATGCCAAGAATGTCAGTCTCATTGCGATGTGAAGCGACCGGGTGTGGAGAGTTGAAGACAGCCGAGGACATGTCCACATGTATCGCACTCATGCAGCTGCATCAAAAGAACGTGCATGAATCCTGCGGATCCCGTCAGAAGCCTCCAAAGATCTCTCGCCCCTCTGTTCAGCAGAGCATTGACCAAGAAGAATGGGCTGCATTCACCAGGAGGTGGCATATGTTCAAGAACGGGACAGACCTCACGTCAAATCAAGTCACTGCCCAGCTGCTGGCCTGCTGCGAACCAGAGCTTGAGTCGGCGTTGTTCAGGGAGGATCCAGAGATATCCAACAGAACGGAGACGGAGATCTTGGAGGCTATCGAGCGTCTGTCAGTGATCAAGGTGGCGCTCAGTGTTCGGCGCTCGGCGTTGCTGCAAATGAAACAGGATCCCGGTGAGAACGTCCGGTAATACGTGACCAGACACCGGCAGACAGAGGCACCGCCAACGTTTGTGATTGGACAAAAACCAGTCTCTGTAGGGCTCCCGGGTGTTCCGGTTCAAGTGTGTGTGACTACACAGATGACGTTGTCAAACTTGTCATGCTGAACGGCCTCTCAAACGATGAGATCAAGAAATAAATTTTGGGAACGGCTGGCATCGACAGTAAAACGCTTAGCGACACAATTGCACTGGTAGACAGCCGAGAGACAGCATGCAGAGCCATGGAGAGTGTACGCTCGGGAGTGGCAGCCAGTACCTACAAGAAAACAGCGCGCGTACTGACTACACCGGCCCCTGACACTGCAGTCAGTGAGAGCGAAGATGAACAGTGGAAGTTGAAGTTGAAGATGCGATGTCGTTGTGGACGCCTCACTCCGAAGTTCGGCAAAATAAGGGGAAAACTCAAACAGTTTGACACATGCTTGGACTGCTGGAAAAAGTCTCGCGCAACTGAGAACAAGAGCTCAGCAAACAGAAGCGGAAGTGCGGAGGCCACATTTCACCATGTAGCGACGTCAGAGCCGGACAGCAAAACGATGACGTGGTCACTGGACTCTCGCACACATCCGACTGTGAATTTAAGCGTCATCGTCGACGCAGACGCGTACAGATCAAGAAGCATGACCCCACCGCCAACGCAACCTGTACGTGTCGAAGTGGTGGCTGATTCAGGAGCGCAAACGTGTCTGATGGGAATACGAGTGCTCAAGCGAATGGGACTGCACCAAGGCCACCTCACAAAAGCACATAGATGCATCTTTGCCGCAAACAACAACAAGATAAATGTGCTAGGTCAGCTCTTCGTCAGACTATCAGGCGTGGATGACAAAGGCAGAGAGCATGTCACATCAGCAATCGCGTATGTGACCGATTCGTCTGAAAGGTTCTATTTGAGTCGAACTGCCATGGAGCAGCTGTGCATCATCGATCACAACTTTCCGAAGATCGGAGCTGCGTGTGACGTGACAGCAAGTCAGGGCGTTGCAGAGGTTAAACAATACCATCAGGCCGAATGTGGTTGCCCACTGCGCACGGCACCGCCACCTCTACCCTTACGACTGCCGTTCACACCATCTAGTACATCGACGGAGAAGATGAAGCGGTGGATTCTGAACAGATATGCATCATCATCATTTAACGTCTGTCCTCATCAGCCCCTTCCTGCGATGACTGGTCCTCCGATGGAGATCCGCGTAGACAATTCGGTGCAGCCAGTGGTGACCAGAAGGCCTCCGAACGTACCAGTGCACTGGCAGAAAGACACAGCGAATCAGCTGCAGAGAGATGTCGCGATGGGTGTAATCGAGCCCGTACCGCCGAACACTCCGGTGACATGGCTACACAGTATGGTGCTGACTGCTAAATCCGACGGCACCCCACGCCGCACGGTAGATTTGCAGCCACTCAATCGCTATTGTGTGAGAGAAACGCACCACACGGTTCCTCCTGTGAAGCAGGCAAGAAGTGTGCCCTGTCACACGATAAAAGCAGTGACGGACGCCTGGAATGGGTTTCACTCGATCGAGATTCGCCCAGAAGATAGACACTTAACGACATTTTTGACAGAGCAGGGTAGATTCCGCTACAAAAGAGCGCCTATGGGCTTCTTGGCGTCTCAGGATGCATACACCCAGCGGTATGACGCCATTATAGCCGACGTGACAAGGAAAACTAAATGTGTCGACGACACTCTTCTGTGGGACGACGACATCCAAACACACTGGTGGCGTGTGTTAGAATACTTGTCGCTTGTCGGCAGCAACGGTGTGGTGTTGAATCCGTCAAAGTTTCAGTTTTCAAGCTCAAAGGTCGAGTTCGCCGGGTTCGAGATGGCTGAGAGCGAAGTCAAACCGATGACGAAGCACTTGAAGGCGATTGAAATGTTTCCAAGACCAACAAATATCACAGATATACGAGCATGGTTTGGTCTTATCAACCAGGTGTCTAACTACGGTCGACTGATATAAATCATGAGGCCATTCAAGCATCTGCTGAGTACGAAATCAAAGTTCTACTGGAACGCAGACCTTGACGAAGCTTTTAAACGATCAAAACACCTCATCATCGAAGAGATACGACAAGGAGTAGAAATATTCGACCCCAAGAGGAAGACATGTTTGAGTAAAGACAATTCCAAGACCGGCGTGGGATACTGGTTCCGTCAAAAACATTGCCGATGTAATTCTGTTATACCTGGGTGCTGTCGAAGCGGGTGGGAATCACTATCGCAGGGTCAAGATTCCTTAGCGATGCAGAAACCCGCTACGCTCCAGTGGAGGGTGAAGCACTGGCAGTCGCGTGGGCATTGGAGGACAGCCGCTTTTTCACATTGGGTTGTAATGATTTGGTGATCACGACTGACCACAAGCCGTTGACAAAAATACTGGGAGATCAGGACCTGGGAGACAGTACAAATCCGAGGTTATTCCGCATCAAGCAGAGAACTCTGCCGTGGAAATACACAATTATGCATGTTTCAGGCAGGTGTAATCCAGCTGCAGACACTACGTCACGATACCCGGGGGACAGAAAACACACCACGGGCGAAGATGTGGCGACAGAGCCCTATGACAAAAACTACTTGAATGTTATACGTGTGCATGGGACAGACGACGACATGGAGGCGTCTGTGGTCGCATCGGCGCAATCAAAAATAAGTTCACTAGACGCCGTCACGTGGGATAGAGTAAAGAAATCGACCAATAAAGATGAAGTGCTCAGTTTGCTGTTGCCACTCATCGAACACGGTTTCCCGACAACAAGAGATTACTTGCCAGAAATAGTACAACCGTATTGGCAATTTAGAAATCAATTGTCAATTGTCGACGGAGTTATCATGATGGGAAACCGCGTAGTGATTCCATCTAATCTTCAGGACGAAATACTTCAAATTCTTCACGCAGCACATCAGGGAACCAGCAGAATGCAAAGTCGGGCAGCAGGAGCGGTGTTCTGGCAGCATATATCGAAGGACATAGAAGCTACAAGAGACAGGTGCTGTGACTGCTGTAGGATGTCTCCATCACATGCTCGCATGCCTCCAGTGGTCCCTGTGACACCAAAACGCCCGTTCCAGGCTATTGCAGCGGATTTCTTCGAGGTCCGAGGCACTAGCTATTTGGTGATAGTGGATCGGTTTAGCGGATGGCCTCATGTTGTGGCCTCGTCAACGGGAGCCAGAGGATTCGTCAAAGCCCTTCTCAATTACTTTGCCACGTTCGGTGTACCAGAGGAGATCAGCACGGACGGAGGTGCAGAATTCACCGCTAAAGAGACGGAGGAGCTCATTCAACGATGGGGTGTTGCACACAGAATATCTTCGGCCTATCATTCTCAGTCGAATGGACGAGCAGAAGTTGCGTTGAAATCCATGAAGCAACTAATGACGTCGCACACCAACGCACAAGGCGGTATAGACACAGAAGCGATGTCGGCTGCACTATTACAGTACAGAAATACGCCGGACCCGGAGATTGGTATGTCACCGTCTCAAATCGTGTTCGGGAGAAATGTTCGTGACTTGCTTCCGGTGGCTCAAGGTACACAGGTGTTCGACAACCAAATGGTCCATCCCATTTGGCGCGACAACTGGTCGCAGCAAGAAGAGGCCTTAAGAGTTCGGTTTGCCAAGCAGGTTGATCAGCTACAACAAGGCGTTCGTAAGCTGAATCCACTCTCGACTGGCGACGTGGTGCTGCTCCAGAATCAGAACGGCCGGCACAAGCGCTGGGACAGATCCGGAGTTATCGTTGAGGTCAAGCCTCACGACCAGTACGCGGTGAAGATTGACGGTTCTGGCCGGATAACTCTGAGAAATAGGCGGTTTTTGTCAAAGATATCTAAAACAGTGTCACAAACGACAGCGCAGCCGGTCAGCGAAGGACCTGTTCCCATTGCGATATCTCCAGCTCCCGTCCGGCAGTACAGAACACAGCGAAAGTCCGGAGATATCTACACAGATGAAACTATCCACCGTGGATACGGTCAAGCAGACGGCGCTCTCGCTCAACCCGGAAATATCAGCCAGGAGACCAATGCTCCGACATCGGATGAGTCACCAGGCCAGGATGTACCGGCACAACCGCCACCGGTCGAACAGTCATCACCTACGCCATCTCAACTGCTCGAACAGTTTCCACCACCTGTGCCATCTCCGCCGCCTGCGCAGTCTGCAGAGCGCTCTCGCCCCGCTCGCGCACGTCGACCACCAGCCTATCTGCGGGACTACGTGGTGTACTCAACAAGATACGGAAGTTCACGTCCTCCAAAACTGTGAACTGGGGGATGTAGAGTAGCGATTGGTTCAGCACGTAGTCCAAACGGTGGGCGCTAGAGGGCGCCAAGTGATAAGCGCCAGGGTCAAGGTGAGCGACCCTGACCAGTCGCTGTACAGTCATTACACAGTGCGTTTCACTAGTGGTGGTGTGCGGCATTTTATTGTGAGTAATGTGTATGTAATTACATCATATGATATAAACGTAGTAATGAGTGTGTAATTGTATTGGTCACGATTGGATGAATGGATAAGTGTAACATTGTTGTCTTCAGTCGTGATAGTTTTAGTGAAGCAGGCCTCTTAATGTTGTGCGCCGCGATAACGCTTGATGTCCGATTCCAAACAGTAGATTTGTTGAAACAATGTATTTCGTCGTGATATTGAAGGTTGCAGTTCTTAACTCTATCGTCCTAACGTTATATTCAATGTTCTATCCTATCTGTTCTGCCTGTATCTGCTAGTCTGTCTCTCCTGTCTGTCTTCCTATCTGTTCTCTTGTTCTCCATACTGCCGCTGCTCTTCTATTCCTATCTCCATACTGCCGCTGCTCTTCTATCTCTATATCCATCCTCTCTATCCCCATACTGCCTATCTCCTCCTCGAATGGTGAAAACACTGTGCTTATATAGTGCTACCTAGCGCCGCCTACTTCATTCTCTATCTCCTATTTGTGCACGACCTCATTATTTACGGACCGCAAGGTCACCACAATGCAACACGCACATAGTCTTACACACTGGTGTGAGTGATATATGCGTGTGCCCGTGCTTCCCTGCTGTCTCTTAATATCTTGCAGTTGTGTGTGTGTGTGCCTACGTGTGTGCAACCAATGCTGTGTTCTGTATGCTGACCTATTCTGGTGATGTATGTGTTTATGTGTGTGTGCGCGTGCAACCACTACTTTCGATTCTACCATCTATCTTATGCTATATCTAATACACAACATGCAATATACAATGTTCCAAAACAGACGATTACAAAAATAAGAATATAAGATATATATAACACCGCAAAATATAAAACATTGTTACATCACAACTGCGAGGTCATTCGAGCGAATGTGAGCCACTAGAGCTTATACACGGCCATGCTATTGTGTGGTCAGAAGTGGGTTTTCATTGAAGACGTGTGATGATCTTCAACTGACGAGTATTTGTACAATTGAGCCCCGCGATTGTTGTTTATTTGCACGCGTTCCGATGAGTACTTGGCTTCTTGGTACCTCGTACATGGTGGATGATTTCGGCTGATGTTGTTCACAGATGTCATCGCGCAGATATACGTAATCAGGATACTGTTGTGAGCTTTTGTCACTTCGGAGTTTGGCTTGGCCGGTGTCACGCATGAATGCTGACGGTAGTTCCTTGTTCACATTGTAGAGCACCATGTACATCTTCTAATGTCACTCCCCCAACGGTAATGAGCAACTTTACTGCGTCGATCGTTGATGTTTTTATAGTTCTGGACAATCGGTCGATTTTCACTTGCTGTTCAGTGTCGTGTATTAGCATGGTATCAAGGAAAGGAGTAGGATTCCATGGGATTAATAAGATTACTTCGGAATAGGAACAGTATTCGCAGAGCCATGTATTATTTTTCACATAAATCTTGTTTCGTAATTATTCTCTCTGTTTTCTCTTCTGTATTTTACCTAAATTTTATTCTCTCGTCGTTTTGATTCTATTATTCTCATTCAATTATCTAGTGGTGTCTTGTCTACAGTCTAGTAATGTCTTATACACGGACGTTTCAAGGCCTTCATAGTAGCGGTTCATACTTTCAGTCATCTAGTCATATAGTCATCAGTCACTTAGTGACGTATCATGCCCTCACGTTCCAATGCATCCATCTATGCATGTCGATACATACTCTCCTTGTATGCTTCGTTATATCTGTCCTTGTTACCAGATATATCATTCAATATCTCTTGTCCGTTAAGTCGCATATCAAATGCCCCAACTTAACTTCGGTGTTTTCGCTGCCATATGCGAAAACCATATAATTCGTTCTGCCTTCATTTCTGTTCTCACCAGTGTGTGAGAATTACGGCATATACCTTCACCTCCTCTTCCGATCAATTCGTCAGTCTGTGCATAAAGGCAACAGGTTCGTTAACCTTGAACGGTGTTGGTGGCCTGGTGATCTGGTGTCAGTGGCGCCATCTAGCCGATGCGGACACAGTTACACCCGTATAGCCACCAACTGGCTTAGTATGTGTATGGTGCTTTTCCACGTAAGTGTGTCTGCGTTGTTCAATTGTATTGTTTCAAGTAAGTGTTGCGCGTGCAGACAACCAAGTGTTTTCTCAATTGTATTATGTATTTGCTCAATGTCAATTGTATTTGTTTTTGTTTACAGCAAGAAACATTCGTTGCACATTATATTGAGTTCGGCACGAATGTCTTTTTGATCATGTTTCTTAGTTCGTGATTTTTTTTTCTTCCGTGGCGTTCGTGATTTAATTCGCCGAGGGTAACATCGTCGCTCGACAATGTCCGTGTCTCTGAAGTGTGAAGCGGCAGGCTGTAGCGAGGTGAAGACGGCGGACGACATCCACATGTGCATCCAGCTGATGCAATTGCATAAAAAAAATGTGCACGATGTGGCCGAAAGTCGCCCCAAACCACCAAAGATCAACCGGCCGTCACTCCGGCAAGACATCGGAGAAGACGATTGGGCTGCATTCACCCGTCGGTGGGATATGTTCCTGAGAGGAACCGACGTGGCATTGGACCAGGTGACAGCTCAACTACTGGCGTGCTGCGAGCCAGAGACTGAGAGTGCTCTCTTCCGCGAGGACCCGTCGATCGCCACCCGGTCAGCGAGCGAGGTTCTGGCGGCGATGAAGCGTCTCACGGTGGTCAGCGAGCCGCTCAGCATAAGACGCTCTAAACTCCAGCAGTCATCACAGCGGCCCAGCGAGTACGTGAGACAATATGTCGCACGACTGCGCGGTATGGCCAACGTGTGTCAATGGAGCAAGACGACGACGTGCCAAAACACATCCTGCGGTCAGACCGTCAGTGTGGATTACACCGACGAAATTGTCAAGTTGATACTGATGAACAACATCGCCGACGATGACATCAAGAGGGAGGTTCTCAGCTCACCAGGAGTTGACAACTTGTCGCTGAACGACACAGTCGCGCTGGTCGACGGCAAAGAGACAGCAGCGAGAGCCCTGCTGGATGACATGACACAGCTGCCTGTAGCGGCCAGCGCATACAGTAAAATGCGCCGAAAACAACAACCAGCACAAGCGTCATCGGCCAAACCAAACGAACAGAGCGAAGATGACAAACTAAACAAGGAGATGAGATGTCAGTGCGGAAAGTTTACACCACAGTTCGGGAAGGTTCGCGGAAAACTCAAGGAGTTCAAAACTTGCCTACAATGCTAGAAAAATCAAAATAAGGACAGACGAAAACAAGCGAGCAATCCTGTCGGTAGCATTTTTCAGCACGCAGACAGCATGGTCTCCCACTCCGATGACCATAAACCGCCGACCAACAGAAATGACGCAGCAGGGACCAGTAAACCTCTCCCGCAGCCAGAACTGGTCGTTCACGTCAGCACAGACTGTGAAGCCTACGACAGACGGCGAGTCGCACGACCGCCGAGTCGTTCCGCGAAGTTGACTGCGATTGCAGATTCTGGCGCCCAAACTTGTCTTATGGGTTCGGCGCTTCTGAAAAGACTCGGGTTGAGACGGACCAACCTTTCACCTTCTGACAAACGAATTCTCGCAGCCAACAACGAGGAGATTAGCGTGCTAGGAACCCTTCTTGTCAAGATATCCGGAAAGAGCGCAAACGGCCAACAGCTGGAAACTTCTACGACACTGTACGTGACTGATTCCACGGACAGATTTTATCTGAGTAGAGCAGTGCTCGAGAACTTGGAGATAATAGGAAGGGACTTTCCGCAAATTGGTGCCACACCGTCGACGCCTCACAACAACTCCATCGAAACCAAGGACACCATATAACAAAGTTATAATCAGACCAGTTTTCTATCTGTCAGTTTACTCAGTTTTCTTTCTCTCTCTTTCTCAGTTTACGTTCGCGTTCTTTCGCGGCTTGCTTGTGCAGCTGTCGTTAGGCTAATTTATGTGTTAGAGCGACGCCCGTATTACACGGTGCCTGGTATGTTTGGCTCTAGCGGAGTATGTGTGACAGTGATTAATGACCCTTTTTTGTACGTTTGACTTGGCTGATCATCTCGAGGCAACACGCCTGTGTATTGTCAAATCGCGTTTAGAAATAGCTTGTGTCCCGGTTGTGTAGTTCGAGCAGTTTGGCCAGCTGGCAATTGCTTGCGAAATATGGTGCCAACGACGTGTGTTCGTAGGTATATAACCCGGGGTTTAATGAGAATAAGGGGGTACTTTGGCTGTGCTTGTTGGTGGGTCAGTTAGTTGGTTGGACTGTCGACGTGCGAGATAAGATTCACCACTCACTCAGGCAAGCCGTAATTAATTCATTAGATTTAAGAATAACTTTAACGTAGATTGACTGATTGCTGAAAATATACAATTCAACTTCGACTGGGTGATCATTATTTGTTATCGCGGAACACAACATCAAGAGGAACTATCAAGACTTCACGATCAGCCAAACGAAGAACAATATAACAACAACATATTATCACAACTGTTACATTTGGTGCCGTGACCCGGATAGCTACTGATTGAAGCCATGACAACCCTAACGACTACAAATTGCTGCAGTGACCAGACAACTACAGAATTATTGCTGAATAGCATCATCGTGTCGAATTTTATGTTCGGTCGATCACACCGGTGGCTCAATGAACTGTGAGGTGAGTTTTATCTCAATTTTCCTTAAGCCTTGTCAGCATCCAGAGCCTTACTCAGAATAAAATTAGGAAATATAAGAAATATATTTGGATGAAATATGGAGCAAATATAGATCAGGAAGCCCAGAAATAATTTTGCAGCTAATGTTAAAAATCAATGTGTTAGGTAAATATAGGAGGACCTCCAATCAATATTTTAGTAGATGCTGGGTGTGATATATGAATAATATCGAAATATTGCGTGAGGAAACTAAGTTGCATGTTTTGTAGGATGCGTTTGACTAGTATAAAGGGGACAAGATTAAACAATATTGCAATTATGAAATGATCGGTGTCTTTTGTGAATTTTGACACTAAATATTCTATTAGAGGACACGAAATTAAATATTTGGCTAATGTTGGATATTAGGCTGGGATCTGTTTAATTATTTGTATAATTATTATGGTGTACAATTGGACTTTGATATTATAATTTGTATGTCAAAACATGTACTATATACGACTGATAAATATGAGAACACAATCACTCACAAATACTGTTTTTAATCAGGACGAGATGTTGAAATATTTGAAATGAAATGTAAAACTATCTGTCAAAAGTGACAGATATTTGAGAACATACATTTAAAGTATGTATAGCAACGCATATAAGATGCATTGGAACGTCAGGGCACGATATGCCGCTGATAACTAAATAAATCAATGAAAGATGACTAAATAACTAAACGATTGATGACTATATGACTAAATGACCAGATTAAGTAGATGTTGGTGTAGACACTGTGTATCTCATACCAGAAAATGAGAGTGTAAGATGTGTTATAAAATAGGAAACGGATATCGAGGAAAGTTCCATAGACTTAACTGATGGATATATGAATGCGTTAAATATTGAGCAACAAAATAATGTACGAGGCACACATGGTGTCAAAAGAGAAGAGGCTTGTGTCAACCGTCTAACGGTGAAAATACATAAGACATTTAGTTGAAAGCATTTAACATGCTACTTAATGAACAAGCGGAGTTATTGAAGCAATTCCTTTGTTGACTAAGTCGGTTAGTTGAAACTGGAGGCATACACAGAAGTATGCTACGACATCAATTAACAACCAATAAAGAAGATTGTAATTATCATGCAGAATATACGCAGAAGTATGTGTGCACTAAGTTACAAAAGACGAAACATTACTCTGTAAGTGTGTAAAACATATTCTTAAAACTATATAAATATATGGCAACTTAACAATTATATAGTGAAAGTGGATTTTATTAGAATAAATAAATACAATAATATTTCATAATGATTAAAAGTATAACGGCTCTGGATATTGTTCCTATTAATTGTATCCTATTAATTGTTTCCTATTAATTGTCTATTTTTCTCTCATGAATGTAGCCCCTGTTTTCCTACCTTGTTGTAAATTAGTTTCGTATTTCCAAGTGGACATTGCATGTGTTTTTCATTCAATTCCCTGTCTCAATCCTGCTACCACACCGACACAGAACAATGAGTCACTGGCGAGAATTGTCCGTTTTTTCGGTCTGAAGAGGCGAGATTGAGTCAACAGTTTGCTGGAACCCCTGATCAACCGTGTGCTTAACTGACAGTCTACTAACAACGACAACGAAAACAATTAGCGGACTGATATAAGTCGATGCCGAAATCATCATCAACACGAGCCGAGATAACACCAGCGGTTCACCGAGCAACCTGAAAAACAACTGCGATAAAGATGGGAACGAGTAATCATGGAAGACGGCCGAATATTTATCAACGAGATTCCCAACGAAGTGCTGCAGGTGTTTGCGCAAAACGACGACAGTAGCTGGATGACTGGTGAAACAGCGCGTGGACTACGAGTCGACACAGTATACCCCGCCGGTGTACGACCTCTGCCTGATGTGGTTCAAGATCAACACCACCTGCTTGGATCGAGCCGTGGACGCGTTCGTGGTCGGCGACAAATGGTTTTATTAAAACGATGTATCGCTCATTTTATATGTATAATGTGTTGAGCTAGTAGGAATTAATTGTGTTAATCTTATAGCCAGGTAATCGTAACCTTATGTCCATAACCGTGTGTTAATTACAACTAAGTTAGTTTCTCATGTAGATTTGTGAGATATAGATTCGTGTTGTTCTAGATTTTAAGTTACTGTGTTAGTTGCGATTAATGTATGCGATAGACATAGACATGCGCTAATCTAGAATTTTGTTTCATTGTATAATTGTGTTTAAGTACTTTGATATACACACTTGAATATTTAGGTGAAAGGGGTTGTAATGACTAGTTAGGGTTATAGCTAATAATTTTTAATGAAAATGTAAAGATTACCGGTCTGAATAATTTTAAAACCTCACTTTTAATCAAGCTGTCGAGTATTTTGGGCTAATACTGAACGCTGGAGCTGTCAGTTCTTGATACTGCAGGAATACCACAAAACTATTGGGATGAGGCAAACATCGACAAAAGACAGTTAATGTGCCAGAATTCACCAGCAATTGACTGGTGACACAGGATGTTCCTGTGTTTTATGTACGGCCCTGTCGACTCGATGTGACAGTTGATTATTACAGACGCACAATGCTGTATGCACTTACTCATGGAGTATGTGTGTATGGTGAGAAATGGCGCTGTATAATCACTGATCAGAATTATGCCTCAGTCCTACCCTGAAGTGGAAACTCTGCAACTAATGACTGGCAATCTGCTATAATGGCAACTATCACGATTCAGTAGAGCCGTTGGCTTTGATGGCCGTGATTGTGTCTAGTGTTCACATTCGTTTAAAAGACCTCGCAGCTGTGATATAACAAAGTTATAATCAGACCAGTTTTCTATCTGTCAGTTTACTCAGTTTTCTTTCTCTCTCTTTCTCAGTTTACGTTCGCGTTCTTTCGCGGCTTGCTTGTGCAGCTGTCGTTAGGCTAATTTATGTGTTAGAGCGACGCCCGTATTACACGGTGTCTGGTATGTTTGGCTCTAGCGGAGTATGTGTGACAGTGATTAATGACCCTTTTTTGTACGTTTGACTTGGCTGATCATCTCGAGGCAACACGCCTGTGTACTGTCAAATCGCGTTTAGAAATAGCTTGTGTCCCGGTTGTGTAGTTCGAGCAGTTTGGCCAGCTGGCAATTGCTTGCGAAATATGGTGCCAACGACGTGTGTTCGTAGGTATATAACCCGGGGTTTAATGAGAATAAGGGGGTACTTTGGCTGTGCTTGTTGGTGGGTCAGTTAGTTGGTTGGACTGTCGACGTGCGAGATAAGATTCACCACTCACTCAGGCAAGCCGTAATTAATTCATTAGATTTAAGAATAACTTTAACGTAGATTGACTGATTGCTGAAAATATACAATTCAACTTCGACTGGGTGATCATTATTTGTTATCGCGGAACACAACATCAAGAGGAACTATCAAGACTTCACGATCAGCCAAACGAAGATCAACATAACAGCATATTATTATTATCACCGTTACACACCATCACGGCTCCGTGCGGTTGTCCTCAACGTACGCCTCCACCGCCACGTCCCGAGCGGTTGCCCATGATACCTTCTCACGAGCGGACAGCTGACATGAAGTCGTGGTTGCTAAAAATGTACGCATCATCTACATTCAACACATGTCCGCACCAACCGCTTCCAGTGATGTCCGGACCACCAATGGAGATACGCATCGACCCCGACACGCAGCCAGTCGTCACGCGACGCCCGCCCAACGTGCCAGTTCATTGGCAAAAAGAGGTGGCAGCACAACTTGAGCGAGACGTGGCATTGGGCGTCATTGAACGCGTGCCACCCAATACTCCTGTCACGTGGCTCCATAACATGGTTGTGACTCCAAAAGCGGATGGTACACCGAGACGCACGGTGGACCTACAGCCAGTCAACAGGCACAGCGTCCGTGAGACACATCACACTGTACCGCCAAGCAAGCAGGCCAAGGCTATACCCCCACATACAGTGAAAACTGTAACGGACGCATGGAACGGATTTCACGCCATAGAAATCAGACCTGAAGACCGGCACAAAACTACGTTCCTCACCGAACAAGGCAGGTTCAGATATAAACGCGCTCCGATGGGCTTTCTGGCATCACAGGACGCGTACACACAACGGTACGACTCGATAATCACTGACGTGCCAAGGAAGACAAAATGCGTAGACGACACTCTCTTGTGGGACAAGAACATCGCAACACATTGGTGGCGCGTCATTGACTACCTGAATTTGACAGGAGAGAACGGAGTCATATTGAATCCCACTAAGTTTCAGTTCTCATCAAACAATGTGGAATTCGCTGGCTTCGAGATAACATCAACTGAAGTCAAACCTCTGTCAAAGTATCTGGACGCAATATCAACATTTCCGACACCAGCCAACATTTCGGACGTCAGAGCGTGGTTCGGTCTCGTTCATCAAGTCTCCCATTATGGAAGAACGACCAGAATGATGGAGCCGTTCAAGCCATTTCTCAGTCCAAAGGTGGCGTTCAAGTGGAGTGTAGATTTGGAAGAAGCGTTTGTCAGATCTAAAGAAGCCATCATTCAAGATATAAAAGACGGCGTAGAAATTTTCGACCCCAAGAGGCAAACATGTTTGAGCCCCGACTGGTCGAAGACAGGAATTGGATACTGGCTTCGACAAAAATATTGCAAGTGCGCGTCAGACATCCCAGGGTGCTGCCATGACGGATGGAAAATTACGCTGGCAGGATCAAGATTCCTCAAGGACGCCGAGAAGCGCTACGCTCCTATTGAGGGTGAGGCACTCGCCGTGGCGTGGTCACTGGAAGACACCCGATTTTTCACCATGGGTTGTGAACACCTGACAGTGACCACAGATCACAAACCGCTAGTCAAGATTCTCGGTGACAGGGCTCTGGATGATATCGCGAATCCGCGCCTCTTCCGAATCAAACAACGGCCCTTGATGTGGCGCTATCGCATCGCACACGTTCCAGGAAGGTCGATTCCTGCGTCTGACGCCACATCTCGAAACCCGACGCCGGACAGCGAGGTAAGTGTTTTGGCAGCCAATCCAAGCGAGGTAAATGTTTTGGCGATAATCCGGTCACCCGTGATCGAAGGTGACGATTTGGAAACGTCGATTGTAGCCACTGCAAGAACCATAGCACATCCTCTTGGCGCTGTGACGTGGGAAAGAGCGAAGAAAAGCACGTCACAGAACGACGAACTCGTTTCGTTGAGCCGGTTCGTCGAGCATGGCTTCCCAGCCTCCCGAGACCACCTGCCGGAAGCCCTGCAGCCATTTTGGCAGCACAGAAACGACTTGTCCGTGGTGGACGACGTACTCATGCTAGACAAACGCATCGTCATACCGCACTCCCTCAGAAATGAGACTTTGAAAATGCTACACTCGGCCCACCAAGGTACCGGCCGAATGTACAGCAGAGCGCACAGCGCAGTGTTCTGGCCAGGGATAACTCGCGATATCGAACAAACGCGCATGAGGTGCTCCGAATGCTGGAGGATGTCACCGTCGAACGCTCGGCTACCACCATTTCAACCTTACGTGCCTACACGACCATTCGAGGCAATCGCAGCAGACTTCGGAATATCGAATGGCACGGGTTACCTCATCGTCGTCGACAGATTCAGCGGCTGGCCTCACATAGTGGCAACAAAATCTGGGGCTCAAGGGTTCATATCGGCCATAATCACCTACTTCTCGACGTTTGGGGTGCCAAGCGAAATCAGCACAGACGGCGGTCCAGAGTTTGTCGCAAAAGAGTCAGAAGATCTTCTCGAGAGATGGGGTGTGAAGCATCGCATATCGTCTGCTTACCACCCGCAGTCGAATGGCAGGGCGGAAGCTGCGGTAAAATCTATGAAACGGCTCTTGACGTCTCACACTAGCTCGCGCGGAAGCATGAACACTGAAGCGGTAGCTGCCGGGCTTCTACAGTATAGAAATACGCCCGATCCTGAAACTGGCATGTCACCGGCACAGATCGTATTCGGTCGCAACGTACCTGACCTGCTTCCATTATGTCCGAACGCAACGGTATTCGACAGCACTTCAGTCCATCCGGTGTGGCGAGAGACATGGAAGAGTCAGGAACACGCTCTGCGACTTCGATTCTTTAAGCAGGTGGACAAGCTGGACCGTGGAACTCGCCAGCTGTCCCTGTTGGCGGCTGGTGACAAGGTTCTCCTGCAGAACCAAACAGGACGGAATGAAAAGCGGTGGGATAGGACAGGTACAATCGTCGAGGTCAAACCACACGACCAGTACAGGGTCAAGGTGGACGGCTCTGGTCGTCTGACTCTGCGAAACCGGCAGTTCCTCAAACGCATCCAAGGATTGGACGACGCATTTCTATCGCAGAGGACATATCCGCGCAACATCACGGTCAGTGAACATCAACCAGCCGCCGAGTCAACAATGACAGACCGTTCGAGGCAAACGTTACAGGGCACGGAGGACGCAGACAAGTCGCCGTGTAAAGGTCCGCTAGAGGCGACTACACAGCCCATTCCTGACACGTCTGTTCATGTTCCGGAAGAGTCCGCACCCATACCGCCTCCCGCCAAAGAATCCCCACGAGTATTCACTCCGACGGCGTCTCCAAGCATCGTTCCCACGAGTCCACAGGCATCGTCTCCACAGGCAAGGCCACGCAGAGCCCGACGAGCACCAGCATACTTGAAGGACTACGTTACTGGCATGGAGTTTCGAAGTCGAACCCGACATCGAAACTCGGGGGGATGTGCAGAAAGGCAACAGGTTCGTTAACCTTGAACGGTGTTGGTGGCCTGGTGATCTGGTGTCAGTGGCGCCATCTAGCCGATGCGGACACAGTTACACCCGTATAGCCACCAACTGGCTTAGTATGTGTATGGTGCTTTTCCACGTAAGTGTGTCTGCGTTGTTCAATTGTATTGTTTCAAGTAAGTGTTGCGCGTGCAGACAACCAAGTGTTTTCTCAATTGTATTATGTATTTGTTCAATGTCAATTGTATTTGTTTTTGTTTACAGCATTCGTTGCACATTATATTGAGTTCGGCACGAATGTCTTTTTGATCATAGTCTATCAGTCCGTCCGTTTGTTATGCTGGTAGTCTTCCCCGCTAAGGCTTGTTTTACGTTTCCGGTCAAAACTTCACTATATTTTCTGTTTTGTTTGCTTTGGCTCGTCATTAATGCAATTGCATCAAATCAATTTCAACATTTTTTCCTTTAATTTTCAACTTCGATTCGCTTACTCAACGTGCATTTTGCTGCTTATTAACTTCAACTATATTAACTCCTACATGTTATGTTTGAGGTCGTGTTAGTCGTTCTGATAATAACCTACTATCCAAATCATCCTTGTCATATTGATTATCATCGTCTTCTTGGGGTACATTTTATCTAATGATCGACTGCTTGTTGTTATATGCGACCATTATGTTGTTTATATTCATGGCGTGGACGTGCAGATCGTCTGACATTACTGTATCGTTCATTTTTATCGTAGACATTTAGTTTTACTCTAAATATGGCTCTGATTTCTGATTTAAGGAAAAGGAGATGCAAAACTTAATAGGAAAGCAGTGATTAACCACGTACCTTACAAACAATATTGAAGCACCAATGATGATGAATGCGTTGCTGATGTCTTTCTTGAGCACCAGATGTAACAGGTCCAGAAGTCACAGAAGCAGATGTAATACATTTCGGGCGCTGTTGAAGATGTCTGTTTTCTTTTCAAAATTATCTACTTCCTTGGATCCGGATCACGTTGCACCAAATGTAACGTTTTTGGTGTCAGAAGTGGGATGATAGTTCTAATGGAGCAGGCCTCTTAATGTTGTGCGCCGCGATAACGCTTGATGTCCGATTCCAAACAGTAGATTTGTTGAAACAATGTATTTCGTCGTGATATTGAAGGTTGCAGTTCTTAACTCTATCGTCCTAACGTTATATTCAATGTTCTATCCTATCTGTTCTGCCTGTATCTGCTAGTCTGTCTCTCCTGTCTGTCTTCCTATCTGTTCTCTTGTTCTCCATACTGCCGCTGCTCTTCTATTCCTATCTCCATACTGCCGCTGCTCTTCTATCTCTATATCCATCCTCTCTATCCCCATACTGCCTATCTCCTCCTCGAATGGTGAAAACACTTTGCTTATATAGTGCTACCTAGCGCCGCCTACTTCATTCTCTATCTCCTATTTGTGCACGACCTCATTATTTACGGACCGCAAGATCACCACAATGCAACACGCACATAGTCTTACACACTGGTGTGAGTGATATATGCGTGTGCCCGTGCTTCCCTGCTGTCTCTTAATATCTTGCAGTTGTGTGTGTGTGTGTGCCTACGTGTGTGCAACCAATGCTGTGTTCTGTATGCTGACCTATTCTGGTGATGTATGTGTTTATGTGTGTGTGCGCGTGCAACCACTACTTTCTATTCTACCATCTATCTTATGCTATATCTAATACACAACATGCAATATACAATGTTCCAAAACAGACGATTACAAAAATAAGAATATAAGATATATATAACACCGCAAAATATATAACATTGTTACAATAAGTTATGTATGGTCGTGCGTCACGACCAGAGTTATCATCAATATGTGAGTCTAATACGCCGTTGCCGTTTACGTGTTTTTGTATTTCAGGAAATAACATTCGTGATGATAATATACTCGTGCCACGAATGTCGTTTTTGATCAATATGGCATAGAGCTAGATACACGTTTGTGTTTGTTATATTTCTTTCTCTGTTTATCGGCTGCGCCTGGGACCAGCTGCAGCGTCCTGTGCAACGCTCTGCATAATTGCCGAAGCGACGGTGGTACCAGCAGATGTTGGACCTGCTGGTGTTGACGCGCGTTGCCTCCACCGGTCGGTGACTGCGCCAGCGGTAGCGAGAGCGCGGTCGTGGCGTGGCGGGAGATGGGCGCCGAGGCTCAGACATTTCAGCCAGAAGGGTGATATCACCAGCATACCCATATACTTGAAAAACACTAAACGTAGGTACAAAATATCGTTAACTATCGATTAATAACATCGTATCACCTGTAATTACATTCACAAGTTAAATTCCGCAAAACCGAAAGATTATAAATTCTGCGCCCTTGCTGAACACTGAATATTCATAAATACTGAAGATTACCGTAAAGTAAGGCGTATATTCAATATATGATACACTAGCGACAAGTTCCGCACTTCGTGCGGTTATGGTCGCTAGTAGATCCGCACTACGTGCGTCTCGTAGCTTCGTTTGTAGTATTGTAAGTGATGCGGTCGCCTTGAGTTTTGTCTGGGATAGCAATGCAAATATGATGATAATGCACTTGAAGCAAACGTCAAGGCCAATGCAAACAAATGGTGTCGCAAGGATAAGTTCGCATCGCACATACAGACGCACACGCATACAAACACTGGCTGCACACGTGTTCGTTCATAGAATTTCGGCACACGGACACACATACCAATACAAAATGCAAAACGGTATCGTGTGTGCAATTCCTGGGAAGAATTGCAAAATTATGCAAGAACAGTTCGCAGAAAAGATGTGGTGTTAATCTGGCAGGGAAGTTTCTAGCAATCGCTCAACTGAATGACAAAAGTGTGTAGAATAAAGGTAAAAAACAAACACCAATAGAAAAATATATGATAATTACAATTACAATATTGGTACACATATACACTTGAAAAACGCTTCTGGAACACGCACATGCACGAAGATGTACTTAATTAAACACTCCGTTTTACTACGCACTCTGCACGCCACTGTGCATTTGCAAACTCTCGCTGCAATGCACGTGAGTCATGGTATATCGACACACAGACACACACACCAATATATACATCAGTGTGCCGTTCTGTACACTGTGTATGTATGTGTGTGTGTGTGTACGTGTACCTGTATGTGTATGTGTGTGTGTGTGTGCATCTATGTCAGTGTGTATGTGAGTGTGTGTGTGCCTGAGGTGGCAATCTCGCATGGGCGTTTCTAGCAATCGCTCAACTGAATGGCGCAGTGTGTAGAATAATGGTGAAAAACAAACACCAGTAGAAAAATAAATGTTAATTACAATTACAATATTGGTAAGCTACACATATCCACTCGAAAAACGCCTGTGGAACACGCACATGCACGACAATGTACTTATTTAAACACTTTGTTTTATTACGCACTCTGCACGCCACTGGGCATTTGCAAACGCTCGCTGCAAACGCTCGCTGCAATGCACGTGAGTCATGGCATATCGACACACAGACACACACACCAATATATATACACTAATGTGCCGTTCTGCACACACACTCACTCACTCACTCACTCACACATGTACGTTGAGCTTTATTATTATAGATTTTCCTCAGCACGCCTTTACTGCGGTAGGATGAACGACAATAGACATTTTACCTATCACACATTCCCTTTCATTTCATTTCATTTGTATTTGGTATAGCGCCCATTCGACACAGGCGCGCATAATATCAGTCAAAGAGCAAAATGTCAATCGGCAAGAATAAACACTCAGATAAGCGAATGACCATCAATATACTAATAAATAAAGAATCTAAGTACATCTAAACAACAACATTTTAAATAAATACAAAATAAACTACTATAAAGAGAAACAAGCAATACAATTCAATATGGCGCAATAAATCACAAACTGGCGCGCAACACAGGAGCATTCACAACACATACACACACAATATCCATTTACAACTCTCATACACGGACACAGGATATGGATAGAGACAAGATGGAGAAGATAAAAAGGAAAAAGAAAAAAGCTGTCATTGAAGAGAAGCAAACGGCGTTAAGGAATGAGTAATAGGATCAAAAGATATTTCAAATAGGAAATTACGCAGGGAAGAGGTAAATGAACGATAGGTTGAAGAGGATGTTATGTGAGGAGGAAGCGAATTGTATATACGAGGACCATAGAAGGAAAATGATTTGGAGGACCAGGAGGATTCATTTATGGCACGAGGACAAGGGAGAGGAACCGGAAGTCGGGAGGAAAGGTAGCTGGAAGGAGATAACAAATCAGATAGGTATGAAGGCTGCAGAGGATCATGTATAAGTTTATGGATTATACAACATACTTTAAAGTGGATTCGTGATTTCATAGGGAGCCAACGGAATTTGAAGAGAAAGGGAGAGGTGTGTCGGCAGAAGGAAGGATATAAAACAAAGCGACAGGATTGGTTAATAACACGCTGGAGGAGAATGAGGGAGGATTTAGGACAATTGAGGTGAAGTGAGCTGCAGTAATCGAGTCGGGAAAATATGAGTGAGTGAACAAGTTTGATAGCAGAAGACTGATCAAGACAAGGCCGGATAGGATATAGAGAGCGAAGTATCAGACGACATGTGCGTGAAGTAGATTGGATGTTAGTTGAGAAGGAAAGGGAGGAATCGAAAATTACACCGAGATTCTTGGCAGACAATGAGAGAGGGAAAGGTAGGAGGGGAGGGGAAATACGTGGAGGATGGAGAGCAAGGAACTCGGATTTAGAAGGATTCAGGAGGAGACGACGAGAAGAAGACCAGGAGGTGATATCAGACAGAATGTCAGACAGGAGATCTGGATGGGAAAATGGACAGGGGATATAGAACTGTATGTCGTCAGCATAGATGTGAAAGCAAATAGAGCGGCGTCGAAGGATCGGACAGAGTGAGTACATGTACAGATTGAACAGGAGAGGACCAAGGATAGATCCTTGGGGAACGCCAGAGGAAAGGGGGAGTGGATTGGAAACAGAGGAGTTGAATTGAACAGAGTAGGTTCGATTTTGTAGGTAGGAGCGGAGTAAAGCAAGGGCAGACTGAGATACACCAAGATGAGAGAGATCATCGATAAGAATGCAGTGGTCAACGAGATCAAACGCTGAGCTCAAGTCAAGTAATACGAGGAGAAGAGATTTGCGATAGGAAAAGGAAGACAGAATACCATGAGTGACTGAGATAAGAACAGATTCAGTGGAGTGATAGGGGCGAAAACCAGACTGGTTAGAAACAAGGGAATTATAAATGAAAGGAGACCCTTAATCCGAAATTTGCCCATAGGGAAAACGCACATTATAAAAAAGATGCAACATGAAAAACTCGACATGTTCCTAATTTACATCTATAAAAAACCAATCGTTTTAGTATATTAAATTCCTTAAATTGACTAAATTTACATCCGGTCGTCAAATGCTCACTTTCCAAATACAAATGCTATTCAGGACATTCGCCGAATACGGACAAACATGTCACGGTTCTTTATATTGCAATGTAAAAATGCAATGTAAGATACACTGTATTGACAGTCACGTGAGGCGCCAGCGATAGCGTTACACCATCTCAATCATCCTGCGAGAGCCAGTTTCCACTGCTTGCACTTGTTGAAGACCGGAGGCTGTCTGTGTTCCGTGTCTGTAAGCACACACACACACACACACACACACACACATATATATATATATATATATATATATATATATATATATATATATATATACATGATATTGGTGTAGCCAAGCAGTAGATTTTCGCATCTGCTTACGAGATTGTATTGAATTGCAATTTCACATTTTGTAATCTTTTTTACCTGGTATATACTAACTATCTTGCCAGTTTCTGGACACTTTGGCTCAAACACTAAAAAATTTCCCTATATTATGTAACGTTTCGAAGTTTAGTGACTCAATATGCAGACACAATGAAAAACACAATACACATGAAAACACACAGAACAATTGTACACATTTTTAGCGGGTGTTTAAATGGCAATGACCATAGCCGCGCCTAGATGCTAGCGACCAGAGATCACGCCAAGGTGCTAACCTCAGCCGGATGCGCTGGCATCTGACTGTCGCAAGGACGAGTTCCGCTCAGACGAGGGGGGGGGGCTCGGTGAGTTGGCAGAACACCGTTCTTTTTTAACTCTATGTTCAGCGTCGGTTTCCGCTGTGTGATGTAAACTGCCTCTAGCATGCGCAATCGTCGTGTGTCGTTTTCGCGGGCCAAAATCTCCGTCCCTTCGACAATATCTTCGCGCGTGATTTTTCTTTCGTGAGCCAGACTGAAACGCTTCTTGATAGCACCGTCGTTGAGGTGGCAGGTCATCCGCCGTGACAGCATTGCCGTCGTCATGCCAATATATGTGTGAAGTCCACGCCCACGACGTTGCACTTGAATTGGTACACGACGTGATGTTGCTGCAGCGGTGCGGGCTAGCCACTCTCCGGCTTATTACGAAGAACCAAGTTTGCAGTTTTGTGGTAAATTACAAGTTTTACTTTGGTATTGTCCTCACTGGCCGTCACATTCTTTGGCACAAAATATCTTTCATCACTCGCTCGTCCACTCTATGCGCTGTTGACATTATGTGTTTGTACGAGTGTAACTAAATACATTTATTTTCTGAGCTGGTTGACGCGTCCGTCTTGAAATATTTGTTCAATGCCTCAGATACGACGTTTGTTATGTCATTCTTGCAATATTCATTGTTCACCAAGACTTGCGTGATTCGCTCGAGCTCGTTGTGCATCGATTTCCATGATGAACAATGCGTCAGGGCACGTCGGACGAAAGCACAAAATCGAGGAGCGTGAATACCGTTTATACGAATTTTTAGTAAAAAGTGAGAAAGTGGCGCTATCTCACATTCTGAAAACTACGTGCCACTTCCTGTTCAAGTTAATGCGTATTGACAAGTATTGTATCGGGTCTAGAGTTCAAACATATTTTGACTGCAGTATCGGTTCTAGAGTCCAAACATCGTACTGCCCAATGCTCCAAACATCTCGTGATACCCTCTGGTTCGTGCGCATTTCCTAAAATGGAAGCAAAATATCAAGCGTACCCTATAACATGCAACAAATTGTAGAACAGAGTAAAGTGAAGAAAAAATGCTAAGTATTAACAGCACAAATTTTAGCATTTCTTAATATTCATACCTGATTTTCCACCTTATTCCAAGTATAGCCTGATGTAGTTTGATGTGTATAGTTGACCGATTTCGTCATTCAGTTGCATTCAGTGTTGCATATAATCGGAATGAATGGTTCTGCAAATGTCTGCGCGTTGTTGTGTGCATGTGTGTGTGTATGTGCTTGTGTGTATGTGCGAGCCTGTGCGCGTGTGCGTATGTGCAATCGGATCGCTTGGAATAGAATTTGCAGGACGCTTTTGCAATGTGGAAAATGACGTGCGTCAGTGGAGCTTGGGGTGTTGCGAGTGTGAGAGATGTTACGGTGAATACGGTGTGATAGAGTTGTTGCTGGTGAATACATTTTTTTCGTTCCTTTGTTCAGCCTACAAGCTATTTCGGCTATTTTGCACTCGACTATGGCTGGAATTGTGAAAAGCGACATGCTGAAGCCTTTCACAGGCGAGGGCAACGTGGTGGCTTGGTTAAAAAAAGTAAATTTGGTAGCCAAGCTAACGAAGGTCACTTATTTGGCAAGCTTCTTGCCTCTCTATCTGGAGGATGATGCTCTGGCGGTCTATCTGGAGATGGATGAAGAAGCTCAGAATGACGTCGATGCGATTCAAACGCGATTGAAGGAGGCGTTCAGTGATGATGCGTTCGTGGCGTTCGGGAAGCTATCCGAGAGGAAGTGGGGTGGCGAGTCAGTCGACGCCTATGCCAATGAGCTGCGGCGTCTGGCTGGACTGGCTCGCTTCGACAAAGCTGCGCTGGAGCATATTGTGAAGCTCTGTTTTGTTAATGGGTTTCCCGACCACGTCAGTTCGATCTTGCGCCGCATCGATGATGTCATGAGCCTCTCGATGAGTGTGCTGGTAGGGCACGCGAGAGTACTGACTACGAATGCACATAACTCTCATGGTGGACATGCTGCTGTTGCTCTGAAAGCCGGAAGGAGTGCACAAAGTAGCGGACGTGGAAAAGGGAGCCGAATTCCGTCAAGACCGAAGGTGGGTGGGTGCTTTCGATGTGGTGGCGCGCACTTCATCCGGGACTGTACTGAGAAGACGGTGGTGTGCTTTAAATGTGGCCAGAGCGGTCATATTTCAGGTGAGTGTCCCAACCAGAATTCGGAAAACTCCTAGGGGGCGGTGCGTGCGCCAGCAACCGCCCTTCTTACCGTCAGGCGCCTCATGCACAGTTACCCATCATTGATGTTGTTCTTGGGGATAAACTCACCAAAGGTCTGATAGACACTGGGTGCTCTACAAGCGTTGTTCATGAGAAATACGTGTCACAGACTGATGGTACGGTGTTCGTGCAAGCTTTTGATGGGAGTCAAATTAGGTGTACATATGCTGATGATGTGGCACTAGTTGTGAACCGAAGGTGTATCCGACTGAGAGTCGTTGTTGCTGATCGGCTGATTGAAGGTGTGGATGTCATTGTCGGGCTTGATGTCATCAATTTGATGGGGGGCGTTACGATCACTCAACAAGGTGTTAGTTTTTCCGGGTGTAAAGTTGCAGTGGCCGGTGGTAGCCAACGCGAGTCGTGTATGAGTCGTGAAGATGTCAGCAGCTCGGCACGATTCACTATAGATGACGCTGACTTCAGTGCTGATTTTGATGGTGAGAGGTGGACCGTGAAGTGGCGGTGGAAGAATGACACGCCAGTTGAGGTGAAAAATCAAGTGGGCAGCTATGGTGCAGGAAAAGTTGATCCCACAGTGTCGAGAGAAACCGTGAAAAAAGTCGTACGTAACTGTACTCGATGTCAGTCGATCGATCCCGCACCTGTCTTACATCAAGGCGGTGAATTAAGTGTGGAACATACTTGGAGTCGACTAGCTGTTGATGTCACCCACTATAGACAAGTACCGTTTCTGACCATCATCGATTGTGGACCAGGCCGTTTCGCCCTCTGGAGAAAGCTGAGAAGAGAAGACGCACAGGAGGTGACCGAGGTGTTGAACAGCATATTTCTTGAGCGGGGACCGGTAGAAGAACTTCTTCTAGATAACAGTGCTGCATTCCGGTCTCAGCATTTGGGAAACATGTTGACACGGTGGAAAGTTCGGAGGTTATTTCGTGCAGCATATCGGCCAGGAGGCAATGGCATAATTGAAAGAAACCACCGAACTGTTAAAGCTATTGCTGAGAGAGGGGAGATTTGCCCTACTGAAGCCGTGTTCTGGTATAATTGTACTCCGCGGAATGGTCAAAAAGACGAAAGCGTACCGCAACGATCAGTGCACACTTACGACTGGAGATGTCTCAGAGATATTTCTCAAAGCGGAGATGAAGACCGGGTATCGGGGTCGACAGTCAAATTGGGGGATGAAGTGTGGGTGAAGCCCCCCAACGCGCGGTGCACTTCTCATTGGAGCAAGGGCGTCGTTACGAGAGTGAACTCCAACAACAACATCTCAGTTGACGGTATGCCTAGACATGTGCTGGACCTGCGGCCCGTTATTGATCCAGGGCCCGAGGAGATTCGTCCGCCTCCGAACGGTGAAAACGAGAGCACACATTCAGAATCTGCACCTACCATAGAGCGACCGAGGAGAGAGGTGAGACGGCCAACCTGGATGAATGACTATGTGAGTAGCTAGTGTAGTTTAGAGGGATATAATTGTTTTTAAGTCGTTTATATTGGGGTGTGTCGAGTTTCGTGTTCAATTCGAAATGATAATGATTATTAAATCACAAGGGTGTGTAGTTTGATGTGTATAGTTGACCGATTTCGTCATTCAGTTGCATTCAGTGTTGCATATAATCGGAATGAATGGTTCTGCAAATGTCTGCGCGTGAAAGAAATATTTATCATTTTCAATTGTAATTCATAATTTAATTCAATAATTTCAATTCTATTTAATTGGGAAAATAATTTCAAAGCCCAGTACTATTTTGGAGGATTCAAGGCAAATCCGCGATAAAATGGGGCGTGGCAACCCGGAACGGCGAAAGGGGATTAGTGGAGACAGAGAGCACGGTGTGGTTAATTACTCGGGGTTCGGTACGGGAATTCGTGGTTCAGCGTTCGAGGCATCGTATTTCAAGCCTATTTCAGTTATCGTCAAGTCTTCTTTCAATATTCGGCGACAAGCAATTACTTGCGGAGAAATCCATTGCCACCGGGGCTGTACGTACAACAACGCGAACGGCTACCTGCGACAAAATAAATTCGCAATCAGGTAAGCTTTGGGTTCTCCAATAAAGTACAAAAGGGCTTCTCCAAATGAAATCACAACATCTTGCGAATTTATTTTCTGTACTTTCCAGTTTATTGAAGTCAAAATGTAAATTATCATCATGTGACAAGCTAAATTGAAGTATATCGTTGTCGCTTTTTGGCATTTAATTTTCTGTGTCTCATTTCCAATTGTACTTTGTATTGGTCTTAGTAGTCCTCTCTAATCACAGCCTTATCTCAGTCAGGATGGATGATGTCAAAACGATTCAGTCAATGAAAGAGCTCAAAGTTCAACGTGGTGCCCTAAAGAGGTTAGTGACGTTGTGGATCAAAAAACTCGAAAAGGAGGAGCTTGACGAGACAGTAGTTCATGACAGAGTCAAATCTATCCGAGCTAAACTTGCAGACATTGATAATTTGGATCTGAAAATCACATTTTTGTTAGAAGAGACGTCACCAGAGGAGTGCGACCAGGATGTCGAGTCACAGACAGATTATCACGCTCAGATCGCGCAAAGCCTTTCAGCTATCATCAGCGCGTCGAGCCAGTCAACCGCGGCGATGCGGCCCATTCAACCGGCAAAATCCGCTAAGGTCAGTCATGTAAAACCACCGGAGATTCGACTTCCATCATTCAACGGCGCCTCAGACAGGTTGCAGTTTTCGGAATTCATCCGACTGTTCAATGACCTTGTCGGGGAAAAAGAGGAGTTTTCTGACACGGTGAAGCTCATATACCTCAAGAGCTGTTTGAGAGGAGACGCTCTGGATGTTGTTAAGCATCTGTCAAATACTGATGTCAATTACGGCACCGCTATGACATTTTTCAAAGACGAATATCTCGATGAAGATGCCGTAGTGGAGCGCCTCATGTGTACACTCACCGGGCAGAGTTGTCCGTCAGACACGGACTTTGGCGGAATGCATCGACTTTTACATCAGATTCGGTCAACGGTCTATGAGCTGCAAAATTACAATTTGGACGCACTCGTAGAAGGCAGTTTTGGTTCGAGGCTTTTGAGCCATATTGTAATGAATAGATTACCATCAAATTACAGAACCAGGTCCAGTTTACTGATTGGAACAGAATACCCCTCAGTAAAATCAATTTTGGAGAATTCCAGCAAAATATTGAGGGCGCTTGAAGCTCAAAAAGGGGGCGCTAATCGCAACACGTCTCAGACCAAGGTCTTCGACCAAAACCCGCAGCCTCGCTCAAATCAAAATGTCGAGAAGTATCGAGAAAATGTGCGCCGGGGTCAGGAAAAGCTTCGGGTGTCATCTCCGAGTTTGCAAACATTTGCGACATCAGCCGTCAGATCGGAGGTTCAGCAATCAAAGTCGTCGTCACATTAATGGAAATCATGCAATTTTTGCGAAGGGGATCATCCGATGTCGCAGTGTGGTAATTACTCAAATTCTCAGGCACGAATCCAGCGTTTGCGACAGCTCGGACGGTGTGTCCACTGCAGCGGCGGGCGGCCGACGGAGGAGTGTGAATGCCAGAAGAAGGGGCTCACCTACAGCTGCAAATCGTGCGGCAAAAATACGCATATAACTGCGGTGTGTAGTGGTCCAACCAAAGTCACAAAACTGGAGAATCATCTGTGCATGATGAAGACCGAGGCACAGGCGGCGGTACTGTTACCATCAATGTCGGTACCCATGCAAACCGAGGACGGAAATTGTGAAATAGTCCGGTGTTTGATCGATCACGGCTCACAAACGTCTTACATCAGTGAGTATATGGCTGATAAGATCTCAGCCAAGAGAGAAAAACACCGCGTCAAATATCAAGTGCGTACATTCATAGGCACCGCGGAGAAACAGCATGATGTTGTCGCGTGCAATGAACATTTTACAAGAAGAGGTAGCACGACCGTCAAGTTGCTGGTAGATGGTAGTATGTCATTGGATTATAATGTGCCAGGAGTGACCAAACTGGTACGAAAATTCAAGTCTGAAGGCCTCAGGTTGGCTGACAGCTTTTTCCGGGACATGTCGGAAGACAGAATGACCGATTTTCATTGTCTTTTGGGTTCTCATCTCATAGGACACATTCAGCCGCTGAGCAGTGTTAAGGTCGGCAATACGACTGCTTATGAAGTCGACGATGGTATGATACTTTTCGGAGAAATTTCCTCCCTCATGGGTGAACAGACTTCAGTGACACCTGTAGACAAAAAAAACGAACGTCTGGTCAACTTGGCAATAAACCCAACTCGCACATATTTCAGTCCTGTGTCACTATCATCTGGCGAATTAGATGTGGATGTGGAGTTGGAGAATATGTTCAAGGTGGAGAACATCGGCATCAAAGATGACACTCTCGCCGAAACAGATGAAGCGCTGATCAAAGAATTCGATGACAGTATTGAATTCAAAGATGGCCATTATTCGGTCAAAGTGCCTTTTTTAGACTCAATCAGCAATGTAGATCACAATTTCGATGTCGCATTCAAAGCAATGAAGCAGGTCCAGCGAAGTCTGGTAGCCAAGGATTGTCTAGATCGCTACGAAAGCAATTTCACAGATAAAATACAAAGAAACATTATTGAGGAAATTGATGTTGAGTCACTTGTCAAAGAGAACTGTGTCTTCATCCCCCATCATCCTGTGTTCAAAGATGAAGATCAGTGTACATCTAAAATGCGAACAGTCTTCAATGGTAGTTTTAAGGTCGACAAAAATGCGACGACGCTCAATCAAGCGTGCTTTCAAGGAATAGACTTGTTGGCGAATCTTGTGGGTATGATGCTAAAATTTCGTCAGGAGGATTTTGTACTAATGGCTGATATAGAGAAAGCCTTTCTGCGGATTCAGTTGAAGTCGGAAGAAGATAAAAACAGATTCTGTTTTTTGTGGGAGTCGAATGGCGTGTTGAAAGTGTACCGACATCGAACTATTCTATTTGGCCTAAATGCAAGTCCATTTGTGTTGATGAGGGTCTTGCAGTATCATTTGAAATTATATCCGCAAGACTCTGTAGCGGACATTCTGAAAAGCTCCTTCTACATGGATAATTTCTTGTTTACTTCCTCTAGTACCAATCAGATTCTCAATGTGTACCACAGGAGTAGGGAAATCATGCAGGAAGGAGGGTTCAATCTTCGAAGCTGGTCTTCAAATGTGTCTTCCATGAGAGAACTTATGATGTCGAATGAAACGGCGACCACTCACCAATCGGATTATGAGAAAGTGTTGGGATATATGTATGACCCAGAAAGGGATTCACTGAAGCTCGCGGACTGTCAAGTTGTTCTTCATAATTCAGAGTCCAGGCCTACGAAACGGCGAGTACTGAGCAACATCAGCAATATTTTCGACCCGCTGTCGTTAGCACTGCCTGTCACATTGTGCGGTAGGCTCTTCATGAAGAAATTGTGGCTACTCAAGGTTGGTTGGGATGAACCACTCAAGGAACAGCTATCGCGAGAATGGAGATCAATTCAAAAGGAGCTGGCGCAGCTTGACCAACTGCGATTTCCGAGGAAGTCAGCTGACTCATTGTCGAATCATGACATAAATATATTTTGTGACGGAGGGAAAGAAAGCTATGGGTTCGTTTGTTATGCCACGAACTCAAAGAATGAATCGAATTTCATATTTGCCAAGTCGAAGATCTCACCTCAAAACAAGAGCATTCCGCAAACTGAGCTGTTGGCGGTTTTCTTGATGATGAAATGCCTACAACTCATTCTGGATTCACTCATGTTCAAAATTCAGTAGATCAATGTGTGGGTCGATTCACAGGTCGTACTAGAGTGGATTCATCAGGGCTGCAGAACAACCAATCGTTTCACTCAAGCTCGTCAAAAGGATATTGAGGCTATGAAGAAGAACATCGAATCTGACAAGGGAGTAGTAATGCGGTTTGGCTATGTCCCGACAAATGAGAATGTCGCTGATCTCTTGACGAAAGGTCAAACGTTTGTGAAATTCGAAAAATATCAGGATCAGTGGATTTTTGGACCTGATTGGCTGAAAATCTGGACAGAAACGCCCGTCGAAGTTCCTTGTGTTACGAAGTTCACTCAAGAACAACTCTTGAACTTCAGACAAGATTCTCACGAGCAGAAATCTTTGGTTTTGACGCAGCGTCAGGGGCAGACGTCGTCGCCTAACGCGCAGTCGTCGACGGACACCTTGTTCACTGCTGAAAAGCTCTCCAACCTCAACAAAATTCATCGCATCACCGGACTGGTCTTCAAATTTGTGGACAAATTATCTGTGGGTGATATTGTTCTCATTCACACCAAGGATCGACCTCGAATATTTTGGTCCATGGGCCGAATTATCAAGTTACTACCGGGTGAAGATGGGCGTGTCAGGCAAGTTATACTGAAGAACAGTTCTGGCAAGAGTAGCATTCACGCAGTCAAGCATCTTTATCCTCTAGAAATCACTGCGATCCATCCAAGTCAAACAGCGCCGGGTGTCAATGAAGAAAGAGAGACTGCAACATCTCATCCCAATCGCGGGAAGAGAAAAGCTGCAATGAAAAAACGAGAGCAGTTAGCCGGCCTCATACGTGATGAATCTGTATAAGTGTTCAGTGAGTACGATCATTATCAAATTGTATCATTGTCCTCAAATGGTGTCGAATCAAAGTTCATGCCACTTCTCACTTTATACCAGGCCTTCTCAGTCCTTCATCATCATTCACAATTCTTATTGTTGTCAAATTGACTCTGAGTGTGTTCGTTCCTCAAACTTCATTCAACGACATGCTTCAGTCTACAAGGTTCATATGTTCCTTTCCCTTTTGTTTTTAAGGGAGGGTGAAAGAAATATTTATCATTTTCAATTGTAATTCATAATTTAATTCAATAATTTCAATTCTATTTAATTGGGAAAATAATTTCAAAGCCCAGTACTATTTTGGAGGATTCAAGGCAAATCCGCGATAAAATGGGGCGTGGCAACCCGGAACGGCGAAAGGGGATTAGTGGAGACAGAGAGCACGGTGTGGTTAATTACTCGGGGTTCGGTACGGGAATTCGTGGTTCAGCGTTCGAGGCATCGTATTTCAAGCCTATTTCAGTTATCGTCAAGTCTTCTTTCAATATTCGGCGACAAGCAATTACTTGCGGAGAAATCCATTGCCACCGGGGCTGTACGTACAACAACGCGAACGGCTACCTGCGACAAAATAAATTCGCAATCAGGTAAGCTTTGGGTTCTCCAATAAAGTACAAAAGGGCTTCTCCAAATGAAATCACAATACGCATGTTGTGTGCATGTGTGTGTATGTGCTTGTGTGTATGTGCGAGCCTGTGCGCGTGTGCGTATGTGCAATCGGATCGCTTGGAATAGAATTTGCAGGACGCTTTTGCAATGTGGAAAATGACGTGCGTCAGTGGAGCTTGGGGTGTTGCGAGTGTGAGAGATGTTATGGTGAATACGGTGTGATAGAGTTGTTGCTGGTGAATACATTTTTTTCGTTCCTTTGTTCAGCCTACACTTTGGTATTGTCCTCACTGGCCGTCACATTCTTTGGCACAAAATATCTTTCATCACTCGCTCGTCCACTCTATGCGCTGTTGACATTATGTGTTTGTACGAGTGTAACTAAATACATTTATTTTCTGAGCTGGTTGACGCGTCCGTCTTGAAATATTTGTTCAATGCCTCAGATACGACGTTTGTTATGTCATTCTTGCAATATTCATTGTTCACCAAGACTTGCGTGATTCGCTCGAGCTCGTTGTGCATCGATTTCCATGATGAACAATGCGTCAGGGCACGTCGGACGAAAGCACAAAATCGAGGAGCGTGAATACCGTTTATACGAATTTTTAGTAAAAAGTGAGAAAGTGGCGCTATCTCACATTCTGAAAACTACGTGCCACTTCCTGTTCAAGTTAATGCGTATTGACAAGTGTTGTATCGGGTCTAGAGTTCAAACATTTTTTTGACTGCAGTATCGGGTCTAGAGTCCAAACATCGTACTGCCCAATGCTCCAAACATCTCGTGATACCCTCTGGTTCGTGCGCATTTCCTAAAATGGAAGCAAAATATCAAGCGTACCCTATAACATGCAACAAATTGTAGAACAGAGTAAAGTGAAGAAAAAATGCTAAGTTTTAACAGCACAAATTTTAGCATTTCTTAATATTCATACCTGATTTTCCACCTTATTCTAAGTATAGCCTGATATATTTCGTTTTTGCGCCTCTAATCTGCAGAAAGTTACCAAACCACGTCACCTAGTCACCTAAAACAAGAAAATGATAAAAAGTAACCTAATGATGGAAAAAACAACCCAAAAGCAAGAAGAAGTAACCTGTCGATGAAAGTGACTTCTGATAACCTATTGACTTTTTTAATAATGATGGTACACTATGTGTAGTTTTGGGTATCTTATAAACAGTGACATTTAGGTGAACATATAACATGAACATTTTGCAGCCCTAATGATAACATAATACATTTACGAATTTGAACACAGCGGTGAAAAGGGACATGTTCGCGTGGGCTTTGCGGGAAAATGCCTCACGACCCCAACTTGCACAACGCTGATCCGGCCGCCCCACACGGGTTACCGCAGTGACGGCTAGCACAAAACTGCACGGCTGCAAGCACCCGTAATTGGGCTGAGACTTTGAGAAACGATCCCAACCATTTCACACCGCAAGGGAATCGAACACAATGATACATGCTATTAAACATATTTAATGTGTGATAATAAACATGCACTCAGTGAGTTTTAGGAACAATTCGCACAGCACAAACGGGTTGAACAAGAAACAAGCACACACACTCGTTGTGAAAACTGACCAATTTGACGAAATACTTCAAATTCTTCACGCAGCACATCAGGGAACCAGCAGAATGCAAAGTCGGGCAGCAGGAGCGGTGTTCTGGCCGCATATATCGAAGGACATAGAAGCTACAAGAGACAGGTGCTGTGACTGCTGTAGGATGTCTCCATCACATGCTCGCATGCCTCCAGTGGTCCCTGTGACACCAAAACGCCCGTTCCAGGCTATTGCAGCGGATTTCTTCGAGGTCCGAGGCACTAGCTATTTGGTGATAGTGGATCGGTTTAGCGGATGGCCTCATGTTGTGGCCTCGTCAACGGGAGCCAGAGGATTCGTCAAAGCCCTTCTCAATTACTTTGCCACGTTCGGTGTACCAGAGGAGATCAGCACGGACGGAGGTGCAGAAGTCACGGCTAAAGAGACGGAGGAGCTCATTCAACGATGGGGTGTTGCACACAGAATATCTTCGGCCTATCATTCTCAGTCGAATGGACGAGCAGAAGTTGCGTTGAAATCCATGAAGCAACTAATGACGTCGCACACCAACGCACAGGGCGGTATAGACACAGAAGCGATGTCGGCTGCACTCTTACAGTACAGAAATACGCCGGACCCGGAGATTGGTATGTCACCGTCTCAAATCGTGTTCGGGAGAAATGTTCGTGACTTGCTTCCGGTGGCTCAAGGTACACAGGTGTTCGACAACCAAATGGTCCATCCCATTTGGCGCGACAACTGGTCGAAGCAAGAAGAGGCCTTAAGAGTTCGGTTTGCCAAGCAGGTTGATCAGCTACAACAAGGCGTTCGTAAGCTGAATCCACTCTCGACTGGCGACGTGGTGCTGCTCCAGAATCAGAACGGCCGGCACAAGCGCTGGGACAGATCCGGATTTATCGTTGAGGTCAAGCCTCACGACCAGTACGCTGTGAAGATTGACGGTTCTGGCCGGATAACTCTGAGAAATAGGCGGTTTTTGTCAAAGATATCTAAAACAGTGTCACAAACGACAGCGCAGCCGGTCAGCGAAGGACCTGTTCCCATTGCGATATCTCCAGCTCCCGTCCGGCAGTACAGAACACAGCGAAAGTCCGGAGATATCTACACAGATGAAACTATCCACCGTGGATACGGTCAAGCAGACGGCGCTCTCGCTCAACCCGGAAATATCAGCCAGGAGACCAATGCTCCGACATCGGATGAGTCACCAGGCCAGGATGTACCGGCACAACCGCCACCGGTCGAACAGTCATCACCTGCGCCATCTCAACTGCTCGAACAGTTTCCACCACCTGTGCCATCTCCGCCGCCTGCGCAGTCTGCAGAGCGCTCTCGCCCCGCTCGCGCACGTCGACCACCAGCCTATCTGCGGGAATACGTGGTGTACTCAACAAGATACGGAAGTTCACGTCCTCCAAAACTGTGAACTGGGGGGATGTAGAGTAGCGATTGGTTCAGCACGTAGTCCGAACGGTGGGCGCTAGAGGGCGCCAAGTGATAAGCGCCAGGGTCAAGGTGAGCGACCCTGACCAGTCGCTGTACAGTCATTACACAGTGCGTTTCAGTAGTGGTGGTGTGCGGCATTTTATTGTGAGTAATGTGTATGTAATTACATCATATGATATAAACGTAGTAATGAGTGTGTAATTGTATTATAGTATAACTCATGGCATTAATCCAATTTCAGATAGTTTGATTGCTGTGTAATCGAATCATTCACCCACTCGCTGTTTAAGGTCACGATTGGATGAATGGATGAGTTATGTATGGTCGTGCGTCACGACCAGAGTTATCATCAATATGTGAGTCTAATACGCCGTTGCCGTTTACGTGTTTTTGTATTTCAGGAAATAACATTCGTGATGATAATATACTCGTGCCACGAATGTCGTTTTTGATCAATATGGCATAGAGCTAGATACACGTTTGTGTTTGTTATATTTCTTTCTCTGTTTATCGGCTGCGCCTGGGACCAGCTGCAGCGTGCTGTGCAACGCTCTGCATAATTGCCGAAGCGACGGTGGTACCAGCAGATGTTGGACCTGCTGGTGTTGACGCGCGTTGCCTCCACCGGTCGGTGACTGCGCCAGCGGTAGCGAGAGCGCGGTCGTGGCGTGGCGGGAGATGGGCGCCGAGGCTCAGACATTTCAGCCAGAAGGGTGATATCACCAGCATACCCATATACTTGAAAAACACTAAACGTAGGTACAAAATATCGTTAACTATCGATTAATAACATCGTATCACCTGTAATTACATTCACAAGTTAAATTCCGCAAAACCGAAACATTATAAATTCTGCGCCCTTGCTGAACACTGAATATTCATAAATACTAAAGATTACCGTAAAGTAAGGCGTATATTCAATATATGATACATTTTCCTCAGCACGCCTTTACTGCGGTAGGATGAACGACAATAGACATTTTACCTATCACAAATTCCCTTAATCCGAAATTTGCCCATAGGGAAAACGCACATTATAAAAAAGATGCAACATGAAAAACTCTACATGTTCCTAATTTACATCTATAAAAAACCAATCGTTTTAGTATATTAAATTCCTTAAATTGACTAAATTTACATCCGGTCGTCAAATGCTCACTTTCCAAATACAAATGCTATTCAGGACATTCGCCGAATACGGACAAACATGTCACGGTTCTTTATATTGCAATGTAAAAATGCAATGTAAGATACACTGTATTGACAGTCACGTGAGGCGCCAGCGATAGCGTTACACCATCTCAATCATCCTGCGAGAGCCAGTTTCCACTGCTTGCACTTGTTGAAGACCGGAGGCTGTCTGTGTTCCGTGTCTGTAAGCACACACACACACACACACATATATATATATATATATATATATATATATATATATATATATATATATATATATATATATATATATATATATATATATGATATTGGTGTAGCCAAGCAGTAGATTTTCGCATCTGCTTACGAGATTGTATTGAATTGCAATTTCACATTTTGTAATCTTTTTTACCTGGTATATACTAACTATCTTGCCAGTTTCTGGACACTTTCGCTCAAACACTAAAAAGTTTCCCTATATTATGTAACGTTTCGAAGTTTAGTGACTCAATATGCAGACACAATGAAAAACACAATACACATGAAAACACACAGAACAATTGTACACATTTTTAGCGGGTGTTTAAATGGCAATGACCATAGCCGCGCCTAGATGCTAGCGACCAGAGATCACGCCAAGGTGCTAACCTCAGCCGGATGCGCTGGCGTCTGACTGTCGCAAGGACGAGTTCCGCTCAGACGAGGGGGGGGGGGCTCGGTGAGTTGGCAGAACACCGTTCTTTTTTAACTCTATGTTCAGCGTCGGTTTCCGCTGTGTGATGTAAACTGCCTCTAGCATGCGCAATCGTCGTGTGTCGTTTTCGCGGGCCAAAATCTCCGTCCCTTCGACAATATCTTCGCGCGTGATTTTTCTTTCGTGAGCCAGACTGAAACGCTTCTTGATAGCACCGTCGTTGAGGTGGCAGGTCATCCGCCGTGACAGCATTGCCGTCGTCATGCCAATATATGTGTGAAGTCCACGCCCACGACGTTGCACTTGAATTGGTACACGACGTGATGTTGCTGCAGCGGTGCGGGCTAGCCACTCTCCGGCTTATTACGAAGAACCAAGTTTGCAGTTTTGTGGTAAATTACAAGTTTTACTTTGGTATTGTCCTCACTGGCCGTCACATTCTTTGGCACAAAATATCTTTCATCACTCGCTCGTCCACTCTATGCGCTGTTGACATTATGTGTTTGTACGAGTGTAACTAAATACATTTATTTTCTGAGCTGGTTGACGCGTCCGTCTTGAAATATTTGTTCAATGCCTCAGATACGACGTTTGTTATGTCATTCTTGCAATATTCATTGTTCACCAAGACTTGCGTGATTCGCTCGAGCTCGTTGTGCATCGATTTCCATGATGAACAATGCGTCAGGGCACGTCGGATGAAAGCACAAAATCGAGGAGCGTGAATACCGTTTATACGAATTTTTAGTAAAAAGTGAGAAAGTGGCGCTATCTCACATTCTGAAAACTACGTGCCACTTCCTGTTCAAGTTAATGCGTATTGACAAGTGTTGTATCGGGTCTAGAGTTCAAACATTTTTTGACTGCAGTATCGGGTCTAGAGTCCAAACATCGTACTGCCCAATGCTCCAAACATCTCGTGATACCCTCTGGTTCGTGCGCATTTCCTAAAATGGAAGCAAAATATCAAGCGTACCCTATAACATGCAACAAATTGTAGAACAGAGTAAAGTGAAGAAAAAATGCTAAGTTTTAACAGCACAAATTTTAGCATTTCTTAATATTCATACCTGATTTTCCACCTTATTCCAAGTATAGCCTGATATATTTCGTTTTTGCGCCTCTAATCTGCAGAAAGTTACCAAACCACGTCACCTAGTCACCTAAAACAAGAAAATGATAAAAAGTAACCTAATGATGGAAAAAACAACCCAAAAGCAAGAAGTAACCTGTCGATGAAAGTGACTTCTGATAACCTATTGACTTTTTTAATAATGATGGTACACTATGTGTAGTTTTGGGTATCTTATAAAAAGTGACATTTAGGTGAACATATAACATGAACATTTTGCAGCCCTAATGATAACATAATACATTTACGAATTTGAACACAGCGGTGAAAAGGGACATGTTCGCGTGGGCTTTGCGGGAAAATGCCTCACGACCCCAACTTGCACAACGCTGATCCGGCCGCCCCACACGGGTTACCGCAGTGACGGCTAGCACAAAACTGCACGGCTGCAAGCACCCGTAATTGGGCTGAGACTTTGAGAAACGATCCCAACCATTTCACACCGCAAGGGAATATAACACAATGATACATGCTATTAAACATATTTAATGTGTGATAATAAACATGCCCTCAGTGAGTTTTAGGAAATACAATTCGCACAGCACAAACGGGTTGAACAAGAAACAAGCACACACACTCGTTGTGAAAACTGACCCAGCATTATGATTCGAGCAATAATCGCCAGATGGCAGTGTACGCGGTGGTCTTGCTGGTCGCGATGGGGGGCTGCGCGATCAAGTGTCGCGGGCGGCGGTGGCCAAACCAAACGACACCACACCTCCACGCGCCCCAACAAATCCTGGTAATGCCGCTGCAGCGAGTCAGCACCCGGCTCCAGACACATCAACACGAGCGCTCGCAACAAATCGGCCACCTCGTCTGCACACCACCCTCACACACGCACACACACATACAAGAAAGTTCAGCGTATGAAGGACACGAGAGAGTTGTCGGGAAAAGGGGACAGACTCATATCCAGGGCTGACATATTTAGCATAATACGTATATATGCAAGTGAAGCTTACTAGTATAGAAAAGGATATACTTATATACAAGCATACCAAGTATAGAAGCAAGTCAGTAGAGCTTTCTACATAGATATAACGAATCAGTTACATGATGATAATCGGTGTTTAATGGGCGCACCGGCCTGTCAGACCATATGGCGCCCCCCAATCAATGAACCACGATGAAACACGAATATAAATGAAAATCAAAAATACACAAATATCATGTCATGACTGAGTCAATGTAAATAAATGGTAAATAAATTGATATAAAATAAATTGATTGACATTGATCGTAAAAATCGAAGTCATACATCATGATTAAATTTGGTGTAAAAATAACGCTAAACGGCACTAATTCAATGAGAGCAAACAGCCGACCGTTAAAAACGACAGCGGTGTTCTGTCCAATCTCGTTCATAGTGTAATTTCGATCAAACAATCGGCGACGGCTCAATTATTGATTAGGACATTCCACCAAGACGTGTCGCACGGAGAGCTGTGCGTTACATGCACCACACACAGGCTGTGGTTGTCCAAGCAGTAGGTGGTGATGGGTGACTCCACCATGTACTTCACCCGCATGACGTCGCTGTCTCTTATTCCGCATTCAGCCAATAATTCCTTGTTTTTTGAGCAGCACTGCAATGCCCTGGTGGGGTGTTGCCGCTGCAGCTCTGCATGATTGTTCAAGTGAATGAATGGCTGAGTATGCAGGGTTATCCGTGTATTGTGATATTTTGCAGGAGTATCGCATGCCCCGCTCTTGACGCCGGAGCGCCAGAGGAGCTTCATCCACCTCAACTAGGAGACTGGAGATGGGCGTCGTGCAGAACGCACCAGTAGCAATGCGAACCCCTGCGTGGTGTATTGTTTCAAGGCGGCCTTTACTGATTCCGAAGCCAGATCATATACAACGCACGCGTAATCGAGACGCGACCTGACTAATGAGCGGTATAAATGGAGCAAGGACCGGTGATCTTCTCCATAACGCATTTGGGAGATAGTTTTCAGGACGTTCAACGCCTTGAAACCAGTGGTCCTAAGCAGTGAGATGTGGTCGGCATAGGTTAAACGTGAGACCAACGTTACCCCCCAAACACCTAACCGTGCGCTGGAATGAAACAGCGCTGCCGTACAGATTGACCTGCATATCGGGGCAGGCACCTCGACGGCGACAAAAGTGTATGCCGGCCGTTTTGGACGTCGAGATCTTGAAGCCATGCATGGTTCCCCAAGCCTCAATTCTGTTGACCGCCAATTGCAACTGCCGTTGAACGGCTAGTGTCGTGCGAGAAGAGCACCAGATGGCAAAATCGTCAACCAAGAGACCGCCCAATCGAGAGAAGCAGGCACGCGTCAACGTCATTGATCATAATGGCGAAGAGAGCCACGCTGAGTAACTACCCTGCGGGACGCCCTCCACCCGATCGAAAAGACGCGACGTTGAATTCGCGACTCGCACCCTGAAGGTGCGGTCGGAAAAGAAGCATTTTAATGAAGTACCCCATGTTGCCTCTAACACCCAGGCTATAGAGTTTGGCCATGACACCATGGCGAACTTGGAAAACGCAATCTTCAAGGTGGGGTACCCGCGTGAACATGTAATCTGTGTATTCGAGAAAATTGCGTGTTTAAATCTGAAATACATTCAAATACATTTGCTTTGCTTTACTTATTTCTCACAGTAATGCATTACATTTTTGTTTTAGATTAATCAAACCACAAAAGAGGTAACCGATTTAAAAAAAACAATACTTTCTCTGAAATATAGGTCATTTATGAAACTGTAGCAGCACGGCGTATGCAAACACTGGCGTGGTTGATGAGCGAATGAATGTATTACACAGTGAAGGGTGGACGAACGTACAACGCAACTTGTGTCCAGTGACACTCACACACACGCACATGCACACAGGCATACAAACAATATCACACACACACACACACACACTCATACACGCAGTGACGTCAGTATGGATAGCCAACACACTGGCCGCTGCCATATATCCATATAAATGTACGACGAGCGGGGTCACTGGCCACAGCCCCCCCACAGGTGCCTGCACCGACTACCTGAAGCGATATGGAGGCCGCACTGGTCTGGAGCGCCGGGAACAGATTCTGACAGTCGGCGGAGATGTTGACGCTGGCGATGGAGTTTGAGCTGGCGTCTGTGGTGAATCAGCATGAACTGGCGCTGGAGACGAGGCCGCGAGTGGCGTCTGTGAAGTCTGGTCACTCCGCATCAAATGTGCGGGCTTCAGTCGGTCCACTGCAACCGTATCTTCCTTGCCGTTATTGTTTATCACAAACGCCTTCTCCCCTCGATGAATCACCGCATATGGTCCTTGGTATGGAGGAGATAGCGGGGCTCTAACGCTGTCCACCCTTACGAACACGTGCGAAGCGGTTGACAGTGACGGTGAGATGAAAGGCCGGTGGGCGTCATAGCGGCGATGCCAAGCTGTCGGGACAGGCATTAAGTCAGCAAATGACTTCACCAACTGGCGCGCCATCTCACTCGCTGGAACTGGATGAGTCTCAGTGAAAAATTGACCTGGAAGCCGGAATTTCTCCCCCAGAACGAGTTCTGCAGACGACGTTCCTATGTCGGGCTTGTACGACGAACGCATTCCCATTAGTACGACGGGGAGAGCTGATGGCCAATTGATATTATTTTGCAGTGCAGCTGTCAATGATGCCTTCAGTTGCCGGTGCATGCGCTCAACCAGACCGTTCTGTTGGGGCATGTAGGGGCAGGACGTGGTTAATTGTGCTCCAAGTAACTCCCACAACTCTTTCCAGAGGTCAGAGACAAACTGATGCCCTCGGTCTGACGTGATAGAGAGACACATGCCGAACCTGGCCACCCAGTCCAACAAAGCTTTAGCGCATTCCGGTGCTGTCGCTGTTACCATCGGAACCGCCTCCGGGTAGCGAGTGAACCGATCAATCACGGTGAATATGTACCGGTATCCGCTGACCTCGGGTAGAGGGCCTACAATGTCCACATGAAGACTTTCAAATCGACTGGAAGGCAGAGGTGGGCGACGAAGAGGAGTACGCTGGTGCCGCGCGACTTTGCACTGCTGACAATGCAAACAGCTTTTGGCCCATGTGGCAACTTTCGAGGAGAGCCGAGAAAACACAAATCTTTCTGAGATCAAGCGGCGTGTCACTCTGGCACTGGGATGGTGCATGTTGTGGAACTGCTTGTACACCTCACGTTGCAGGGACATTGGTACTAAAGGACGATCTACACCGGTCGAAATGTCGACGATGAGGCCCGTCGAATCACCGTCAACGCTACGTCGCACGATGTTGAGCGACGGAGATGCTGCCAGAGACGCCACTTCTTCACAGGTCTGCTGTGCTTCCGCCAAACGCGACGAATCCATACTCTGCTGCGCTTCCGTGTACACGACGGACGAATGGTGCGTAGATTCTCTGTAGTCGGTCGTCGGTGGCCGACTCAGACAGTCGGAAACCACATTGTCGAGTCCGTTGATGTGACGTATGTCGGTCGAATATTCACTAATGAACGCAAGCTGTCTCTGTACGCGCGGCGAGCGTTCGGATGAACTGGTGAAGGCGTATGTGAGCGGCTTGTGGTCAGTCCACAGTTGGAGTCCTGGGCGGCCTTCTAGCAAGTGGCGAAAACGTTTCATGGCACTAAAGAGCGCATGGAGTTTTTTGTCGCCTGTACACCAGCGAAGTTGGGCACCTTGAAGCTTCCGTGAGTGGTATGCTAGAGGAACCCACACTCCACGTTGCTTCTGCAATATCACCGCTCCCACAGCTGTATCAGACGCATCGGCCACCACTCTGGTCGGGGCATCGTTCCAAGGAAACGCTAGACGAGATGCGTGGGCTAGCGCCCGTTTGCTCGCCTCAAAATCAGAGTTTTGAGCCTCCGTCCAGTGAAAGGTGCGCTGACCGGAACTGCACACGTCATGGAGTGGCTGTACCAGCGCTGCAAGGCCTGGGATAAATCGATGAAAATGATTGATCATACCCAAATAGCGTTTACACTCATGAACGTTTCCTGGTGGATGTACAGCGACAAGATCGGCCACTTTGTCCGGCAGGGGCTCGATGCCGTCGGCGGAAACTTTCAGGCCGAGAAAGCGCACCTCAGACCTACCAAAAACACATTTTTCTGGTTTGATGACCAGGCCAGCTTTTTGGAGGCGGCGGAACAGCTCGTAAAGGTCGCGACGGTGCTGCTCAGCATCCAGTGAGTAGATCAGGATGTCGTCAATGTACACGTAAACATTGGACATGCCGCGAAGCACTGAATCCATCAGTCGCTGAAACGTCTGCGCAACGTTGGACAAGCTAAATGGCATGCGTCGGTATTCAAACAGACCGAACGGGGTTGTGATCGCTGTCTTCTTCTTGTCCGGTCCATACACAGGAATTTGAGAGAACGCCCGTGCGAGGTCGACAGTGCTGAAGATTGTTGCTCCACACAGCCGATCTGCAAAGGTCTGTAGGTGAGGTACCGGGTACCGGTCCGGAACAGTGAGTGCGTTGAGACGCTCATAGCACCCCACCATTCGGTAGGACCTTCCTCCGTTTTTGTCAACTAGGTGGATCGGGCTGGACCACGGAGATGAAGATGGCACGACAATACCCTGACTGACCAGATATTCCAGCTCTTTCTTCGCTGCTGTCAATTTTGCCGGCATGAGGCGAAGTGGTCGGGCGTGTACCGGATTTCCGCGAGTTATTATTCGGTGCTCAACTCCTGGAATTGTGACGGCGGGGAATCCGGAAGGGAGAGTCGACAGCTGCTTGAACACACTCGAAAAGCGTATGTCACAGAATAATTTGCCGTCGCCTTCCTTCTGATCATCAGATCGAACATGTGCAAGCAGAGGATGACTGTCATGTTTGTGTATGTAACTGACAGTTGACAGAAATGTCGCGCTATCGGTTAGCCGGTGACTGCGCATATCTACCAGCAGTCCAAACTCACGTAGGAAATCTGCGCCGAGAATCGGTGTGGGCACTGCTGCTCCAATAAATTTAAACGAGTATGACCGACCCAGGCCGAGATCCACGTTCAGGTCGCGTCCGACCTCGTACACAGGTATTATGGAACCGTTGGCAGCGCGGAGTCTTGGTCGGTGTAGAACACAGCGGTTCTCTCGGTCTGCAGATAGCAAGGAGACTTCAGAGCCGCTGTCAACGAGATATCTTCGACCCGTGAGATCAGTGACATACAAGAGATGGCACTCACGATTGCAGCAGCCAGACGTCGCCATTACCGTCGGCTGCTCGGCTCGTTTCCCGGAAAAGTTTTGAAGTCACTTGTGAACGTACAGGACCCGAGACACTTGCGGGCTGCGGGGCCGAACTTACGATGCAGGCGGCACCACCGGTCAGTGAAGGCGGTCGGCTGCGATGACTTGTGGTGTGAGGGACTTTGCCTCCGTTGTGGCCCTGGTGATTGTACAGTTGCCTTACGTCCGCTACTACGAAATCTCACCGCATTAGATGTGTGATCCACGTCGATCTCGCTGTCATTCGGAGTCACATGCGCTACCACAGGGAGGGTCGGCAGAGCTGGTTGATGGTAAGTATCAGCGCGTAGGGCGACATCGTGGAGGCAATCACTGTTGAGCTATTCGCGGCAGAGCAACCGCAGATTATCTGGCATTCTTCACAGGAAAGCCTCACGAATAATTTGATGGTCCGTGTCGTCTGGATAAAGAATGGCAATATCCTCAAGCAACTGTGATGGTTTTCTTGAGCCGAGCTGTCTTGGAAGGCTCTCGAATCGTCTGAAGCGCTCCGCAGAGGTGAGCTGTAGTCTGCTCCTCAATCTGCGCCGCAGAAGATCGTAGCAGTCTGAAGCAAGAGGCGACTGAGACACAATGTCTTTTACAAGTCGGAATTGAGACGGTGGCAGTTTCGCGAGCAATTTGCGGAACTTTGTTGTCTACGTAGAAATGCCTCCGTCTTCCAGCAGATTGTCGCACATTAACAGCCATGTGTCAATGTCGATCTCATCAAAAGCTGGCAATTCAACGCGAACTGGAGCGCAAAAAACATCGGCTTTTTCATCCGACATGTTGGCCGTTGACAAGAAGTTAATCTCGTTTGGATCACTGAAAAATTCGTTCGAAAAAAAGTCGGGGTCACCACTTGTAGCAGCACGGCGTATGCAAACACTGGCGTGGTTGATGAGCGAATGAATGTATAACACGGTGAAGGGTGAACGAACGTACAACGCAACTTGTGTCCAGTGACACTCACACACACGCACATGCACACAGGCATACAAACAATATCACACACACACACACACACTCATACACGCAGTGACGTCAGTATGGATAGCCAACACACTGGCCGCTGCCATATATCCATATAAATATACGACGAGCGGGGTCACTGGCCACAAAACCCTACATTAAACTTGTTTTATAACATTGTATTGTATTCATATTGGGTTCATATTTCAAGAAACCCAACTTGAAACATTAAAGCATATATATATATACCTACAACATGAATTCTTAAAACAAATCGGAGTATATGTAACGACACCAATATGTTGTTGTGATCTTGATCTTGGTCTTCGTCGTTCGGCTGATCGTGATGTTTCGATAGTTCCTCTTGATATTGTGTTCCACGATAACAAGTAATAGTCACCCAGTCGTGGTTTAATTGTGTATTTAGAAACCAGTCAAATCTACTCTTAGTCCTGAACCTAATACACTAAGGATGAATTCATAACTGCCTGCCTGGGTGAGTGGCAAGTCCTACGTCGCAAGTCGCAAATCGCAAGTCAAGCCAAGCCAAACCAAACCAAGCCCCTATTCTTATTAACCCCGGTTTATATACCCACGACCACATGTCTTTGGTAACATACACCACAAGCAATGCGAGTTGGCTAAACAGCGCCACCACACAACCGGGACACAAGCTATTTACAAACATGATCTGACAGTACACGCGCGTGTTACCACGAGATGCTCAGCCAAGTCAGACGTACAAAAAAGGGTCATAAATTAACTGTCAGGCTATTTCACACATTGCCAAGCATATCAGGCGCAGTGCACTACTGACGCCACCCTATCACATACATTAGCCTAACGACAACTGCACAAGTAGGACGCGAAAAGAACGCGAAAATAAACTGAGAGAGAGAGAAAACCGAGAAACTGACAGATAGAAAATTGGTCTGATTATAACTTTGTTATAGTATACTATTTTTTTCCTGCGAGGTCAAAGGTCACATGTAGATGCCCTTTTTTATTAACCCTTGCAGAGACAAAATTACTTGAGTTATGTGTAGATCTATTCAACAGCTTTAAAATGGTGTTTGAATGGTGTATCTAGGTGGTCAAACAGTTGAGATATTGACTGCTGACCGACGGCGATTTTAGCTGAAAAGACCTTCGAGCACAAACTTTACGGTACCATATCTCGAAAACGGTGCCACCTAGAATACTAAAATGATATATTTTTACTCAACTCAGTGAGTTCTATAAGCCTACCAAAAAAGAACCAAATCTGAGTCGGGTTCGGAAAATCAGTGGTTGAACTGACATGGATTTATGACCCCATGGATTTATGGAGTTGAATGACTCCATTTATGACCCATATATTTTGCTAGCAGTAAATATTCCAGCGGTAAAATTAGAATACCTCTTGAGCAAATTATGTTGGATAATGATGTGAACCTTTAAATATATTTTGCAATCTAATTATAAATGTACTAGGAATAGTACGTAGCAGAACATAGATTGCAAAAGGGCTGTGCTATCGGTGTAATCCAAAAAATAACAACTTAATAAATATGATGCATTAGTGGAAGCATTAACCGGGAATTATAGACATTCTATAATATTTTCAAATTTTCATTGTTTATATTTTGTGTTTGATTTCTAAATTATTCCTGACGACGGGCGGGCTAAAGAATCAGGCGGGTTGACTGAATAATATTTCGTCAATTATTAGAATAAGAATATGCAAATTCAGAACAATAATTTTATATTGGTTCATATTTTACGATTTATAGTTTTCTATTAGACTGGCTGTTTGCTTTTAATATGTATTACTTTTGTTTTATTATTTGCTACGCACGACGGGAGGGTTTAACCATTGAATTTCACCGTGTAGAACGAGCCATATACAAAACTCACGGGCTTGACTTCAAGATCTAGAGTCACTAATGAAAATGTGAATTAAACGCTGTATAATTAAATCGCATTATGCAATAAATGTGAATTTAGCTGTTTTACCGTTTGTTTTCTATACTATATTGGCGGACTGCGAGCAAAGTATTGGTGAGCCGCGTGTTTGAGACCCCTGGCGTAGATAATCTCGGGCTTCTGATTACAAATTTTGATCGAATCAGTTCATTTTGTGTTCACAAACAAATAAGTTGAATCACCTCAGATTAGGCTGGGATGGGTCAAGATGGGATGGTTGGATTTGGTAGGTTTGGGTCAGGATATATTGGGTTTAAATGATAGCCGAAAATATAAGTTTAGCAGTAAGTAATATAGCGGTAAAAGTAAAATAGTACTTGAACGAATGATGTTGAGTTATAAATATAGTTTGGAAACATTATGATGCAAATGTTTTATCATTTTTCCGTGTTTGCGTTCTGAATTATACCACACGACGGGCAGACATATACATGGGCGGGTTGAGGGATAGTATTTTGTCAAAATAAAAATAAAAATATTCACATTTATACTTTTACATTGGTTACTATATTTACAGGTTAATTTTTTTTTGCTTTTTAATTTATATTCATTTTCTTTTATGGATTGAATAGGAACTATATTTCATGAATTGTTCCGCACGACGGGCGGGTTTGAATCTACGGGTTTGAATCTCTCTCGTATATATAAAATAAATTATCTGTCTGTCTGTGTGTATGCAGTAAAAATGGCCCGCGGGCAGCAACTATAGACAATAAAACGTTCAATTTCGCCGTGTAGAATGAATTCATATACAAAACTAACGGATTTGACTTGACGATCCAGAACGGATCGTGTTCGAGTTCTGAATTATTCCGCACGACGGGCGGGTTTAAATATGAGGCGGTGTGAGACAAAAATATGTTCTCAAAATAAAAATAAAAATAAGTAAATTTGGACTTTTCAATTGATTAAGATTTTTATTAGTTTAACTTTTTATTTTTTAACTTGCAACATTTTTAGAAATTAAATATGAATTTCATTTTATTAAATTTCAATTACTCCTCACAACGGGCGGGGTTTTATGCTAGTAATATTATAATTGAGGTTCTCTTATATACGGGATTTATTCGTAACTCTAATCCAGACCTGAAATAATTATCATATATCCGCGGTTCTCATACATCCGGGGTACACTGTATAATGTGACTCACTGATATTCACTAATATTCACTGTATGAAATAAAACATCGTCCAAACATACTTCGTAGGTTTAGACATGCATTCAAATCCCAACGAAAATATAGGCACTGAAAATATGTCGTGAGCGGTCAATAAAGTAATACTATCAATATAAGTCCACCCAAGAGTTCTCAAAATGAAATTGGCAAGCTTGTATAGACCTTGGACAGAAGGATGAGTTCCATGGATCCATTCGTGACTGTGAACTCACAGATCAGCATTACAATCATCGCCAATCACAACCATCACAAGAAAAGTATCCAACTCACAAATAGTGTCAATACAAGACGTATATCCCAGAATAACCAACTATCATACCTCTGCTACTACTCGGGGTCGCACGTTACTTTTCAGGTAAACGTCCCCTCCGGCAAAATACCAGCGATCAGCCTATGTGTTCCGGTAACAGTATTTAAAAATCGACGTTACACTCACCTACATGACCGTAACACTCAGATGCCAGCGCGTGACACGACACTATGAGCGCCAGATCCTCGGACTCACTGCCCTCGCGCAAACTATACTTTTTACGCTCCTGTTTGCGTCGGCTCTTGCTCGATTTGAACGATCGGCTGTAGTAAACATACATCAATAGCATACATTCGGCAAGTTACAAACATATTAATCGATTGCACAATCACAATCTTGGTCTCTGTCTCGGTTGTTTTGAGTCTTAATCATGAAGTCATGTAGTTTTTGTCTGACTACGTCATCGACGTCTTTTTGTGTGTAGTCGTTATTAGTCAATAATTTGCCGACTCTATTGATTTCAGCGTCTGTATTAGTCCATGTTGAACAGTGAGTTAGCTCTTGATGTACGACCTAATTACACTGCGTTTGTATTGCTCTGGGCAATTTTTGCATTCATGCAAAAACCGTTCATTCATACTCAAAACAACCGAGACAGAGACCAAGATACACTCAAATTATATTACAGAAACACTATGAGATCAAATAACAAACAAGACGAAACTGCACTTCAGAAAATCATTAGGAAACACGTTACTCCATGTCAACCAGAAACAAAAATTAAACTGGTCATTTACTACAAAACTCGAAAAACATATCAGTCGATTGTCAAGAATAGCTGCCTACCAAGGACCGAAGAGACGCAAAAAGTGAACGTCGTGTATTCACATAAATGTCAAACTGGAGACTGCAGTCTCCGTAATTACGAATACATCGGCCACACAACAACAACTTTGCACAAGCGACTCACTGCTCACTTGCATAACGGCGCCATTTTTCGGCACTACGCGCAAGAGCATAACATCAAGCTCAACAGAACAATCCTCACTGACAATGCATCCATCATTTGACAGGAGCATAATATCAGAAAGCTCAAAATGATAGAGGCAGTGTTGATTTGTACGAGGAAACCAACTATGAACGTCCAACAACAACCTGGCGTAATTTTTCCCTCTATTAGATAAAACAACATCAACAACGACGGTCAAAATAATGCGTCTTCCTTTCGCTCCTTTCCTTTCCATTCGCTGAAGAAATGTAGCAGATAATGTCGAAAATACCGTGCTGTGAATGGCAGCACACCTTCAGTTGCTGCTAGAGTTTGCAGAAAATTTACGGCAAAACTCGCTTGGAATGTATTTCACGACACTTCAGCAACGTGTTTAATTTCAAGCTAAGATTGTATCATATAATGGGCCGTAAACAGCGGATGGTTAAGAGCGAAGAAAAGATAAATGTCAGTCTACAAAAACACAATCAGACAGAAGATGAAATCAAACAGTAGATGTTCGTTCCGGTCTGTGAAGAATGATGCCATGAGACAGTGTAGACCTGCAGAACAGCGAATACAGAGCAGAGTCTACAGAGGAGAGTCTACCGAGCGCGGCGCTGGTGTGCGCATGCGACCGGGGCTCGTCCTCGTCCTCGTTTTTTAATTCTGCGAGTGTTTGGATTTGATTTGATTTGAGTGGAGGCATTGATTTAATCTGATTTTTATTTATTTCAATTTACCATTTCCATGCGTTCTATTGTGTTTTAGCACATTCACTCATTTTATACATTTTATTCATCGACTCTATTCGAATTTCACTATGTACTTAAACGACAAAGAGCTGAAAAGCCATTTGTAATGGATGCTTTTTGATAAATACATGATAATGATAATAATGTTCCTGCACACATCAGAAGCACGGACGAATTTCTCGATTCGATATTTGTGTTTATGGGGTGCACCGGCCTCTTGGACCATACGGCACCCCCCAGTCTAATTACAGCCAAAACACCCTAAAATGGTGGACATGAGGAATGTAATGATGAAATAAATAAGTGTGATACTGAACAAAATGAATGTGAAAGTCAAGACATAAAACTCAATAAATAATTCTAAAAGGCAAAAGCCGTAAAAACTAAAAAAGGCGGCCATCAATGACCGCCGACTGCTCCTGTCCTAGAACCTCGACAATAGTCCGAAAGGATCCAAGACAGCGTTGACGCGCCTCTGAGAATAATGGACATTCCACCAGGATGTGTTGCACGGAGAGACGTGCATTACATGCGCTGCATGTGGGTTCAGGTTGTCCGAGTAGAAGATGGCGATGCGTATCGTACGTATGACCCACACGCAGACGACAGAGCGCCACCTCCTCGGACCTCTTCCGGCGATAAGAGCACATCCAATGTCCGATTTCGGGCTTCACTGCTTTTAGTTTGTTAGTACCACATTCGTCCCAGGAGAGCTGCCAGCGAGAACAGATAAAACGATGTATAATAGGATAAAAGTCCGTATACGGAATGGGAAAGTTGAAATAAAATTAATAAAAGTCTCGTTCAGCAGCTCATTTTGCGGCTCTGTCAGCTCGCTCGTTGCCCAAAATACCAATATGGGCCGGAATCCAGCAGAACTTTACACGCTTGCCCTGGTGATGGATGATGTCAAGAGAGATGAAAATCCTCTGTATAAGAGGATGTAAGGAGAAAGACGATAATGAAGTTAAAGCACTAAGAGAGTCAGATAAAACTAAAAACAATGAAAAAGAAGATGAGCGAATAAAAACCAGGGCCAGCAGGATAGCGTGAAGTTCAGCCGTGTAAATGGAGGCGCTCGGTGGCAGCGTGCTCGAGCAGCACGTACCTCCACTTACAAACCACACCACTGGCCGACTTAGACCCATCAGTGTACACGGCAGTATACCGCCCGTAAGAATGAATTCGCTCCAGTGTGTTTGAGCGAAGCACACTGGGCACTGTACGGTGTTTCGGCAGGGCTGCTAGCGAGACGACAACCTCGGGTGTGACCAATTCCCAGGGTGACTCCGCCGTGTATTCTTATCTGAGGACGTCGTTAGCACCCATCCCGCATGACTCCAGCAGTGCCCTCATTTTGCTGCAAAACAGCACAGAACACTGAGGTCCTGGAAAGTGCTGCTCAGGCACATGCTGGGAAAATACCACGTCATACGCGGGGTTTTCATGGGTGCTTGCCAGCTTGCAAGAATAGCGCATGCCCAGCTCTTGACGATGGAGCGCCAGCGGAGCCTCATCAGCCTCAACAAGGAGACTGACGATTGGCGACGTGCGAAACGCGCCGGTGGCAATGCGTATCCCTGCGTGGTGTACGACATCCAACCAGCTTTTTGCTGACTCCGAAGCCAGATCATATACGATGCTTGCGTAATCGAGACGCGACCTGACTAACGAGCGATACAGAAGGAGAAGGGACTGTCGATCTGCTCCATACCGCATGCGGGAAACAGTCTTCAGCACATTCAGTGCCTTTAGTTCAAAGTGCATTCAGTGCCAAAGTTCAACAAAGTACTGAATGTAATGTCCACTAAATACAGGAAGTACAAACAGATTACATCCTATCTGAATGCAATGAAATGAAGTTTTGCAATGCCGAATTCGACGTACGTTCCGGCAAAGGATCATAAGGCAGGTGAACTGAAAGGCAGGCCCATAGTCGCTGCACTGGACGGTCCAGCAACAAAACTATCAAAGAACCTGGCCAAAAAATTAGATAATCTTCTGGATAATGTTCCTGAACACATCAGAAGCACGGACGAATTTTTCAAATGGCTTGAAAACACACCCCAAGATAGAGCAAAAGGAATGGCTTCACTGGATATTGTTAACCTGTACGGCACAATAACGCGGAGCTCCAGCAACAACGATGTGGGCTAGATGGAAGTTGTAACAAACTTTCTACATCAACACAAAGATGGAGATGAAATATTCACCTTGATGGACGTGGACGATGTTGTAGTGCTCATTGATTTGGCCATTTCAAATGATGTGATTGTGCAAGGTGAGATACACTATGCACAAGTACAGGGCCTTTCAATGGGAAATTCTATGGCACCGCAACTGGCCATTATCTATGCCGACTACATGGACCACCAAATAATTGAAAAATTACCATGATCACTGGAGTATAAGCGGTACATTGACGGGTATTTTCATTGCGTGGTACGATGATGTAAACATTGATATGATGAGGATTGTTAACTCAATCAACTAGCAAATCCAATTTACCATCGAAACGCCAAAGGACGGCAGCTTGGCATATCTCGACTGCCTCATCAGTCATGATGGTCGCAAATTCTACACCACATTACATGTGAAACCTACGGCTCCACATCAGCAAAAAGTTTCATTGCATACGGCGAGTTTGTGAGGGCGTCAAGAGCCAACAATGAGCTGAGCCTACGAAAATAGCTGAGAACCGTTTAAAATCGTCTGAAAGTGAATGGCTATCACACGAATGTGATCGAAAAACAAAATATAGGGCACTAAGGAATGCGGGCAATACTGGACATGGAAAAGAAAAAGAAGACGAACGCAAATATTATGTAAAGTTGCCATACTTGGAAGCGGCAAACAAGCGACAGTGTCAATCACTGCTCAGAACAACGGGTCTCGCAGACAAAGCGCGGATTTTCTTTGGCCTGGGTCGCCCACTAAAAACAATATTTGCACCTCCCAAAGAGCGACTGACATGCGAGTCCGGTTGCTGTACATGCTCCTGTGCGACGAAAAGGTCACAATGTTGGCAGAAGAATGTGATTTATAAGATAACTTGTACGATCTGTGGAAGATTCTGCATAGGTGAAACCTGTCAACCTGTGAAAATACGAGTACAGGAGCATATTAGCATAAAACTGAACGGTGTGATGTTCGAACACAACAATGATCCATCAGCTGGTGTATCATCCAGTGGCATCAGAGATGAGTCGACAAGAAAGTACGCTGAATCAGCCTACATACGGCAGCACGATGATGGATCGCCCATCAACGGCAAAGATAACGCAATTGGCAATTAATTCTCCTTTTTTCAGCGCTTAATTACGAGAGTTACTCAGTTGTTATGATGCATGTGCTTTTTTATTGCCTGCTATGTAATTTTGCAATTTGGCCGTTAATTGGAATGAATTTCAGTACCTGAAGAAGCCGTCAGGCGAAAACATTCGTACTAAAATATATTGATTGTACCCGATGAAGTGATATATTTACATAATAATTATAAGTATACCGGGTGCGTGAGTGCACATCAATTTTGATATATATATATATATATATATATATATATATATATATATATATATATATATACAAACGAGTATATAGACACAACACAGACATAGAAAATATAATATAGACATACGTCTCTGATATAGACACGTGCATTTGTGCAATATAATTAAACATTAATTTTTATACTTTTCGAGCAGCCTTAGAGCAACTAGTTAGATCAATAGTACTTGGATATAACTACCGCATAATCAGATGATATTTTTTCGGCAAAATCCATTTAGATCTTGGAACATTCAAGAAAATAAAAAATCAAGTGATAATTTCAAATCATATTGTGTATTTAAATGCCACTACCGGGCATCAGTGTTGGGGTGGATGGTGGCGGGAGTGTGGTGGAGAGGAGTGGTAGCTTGGCAAGAATGGGGGGAATGACTGCAAAATATGGAGCGATAATCCACCTGGATTGGCTCCTGTTGCAGTCGTTCGGTGGTTGAATTGAAAAAGGCATCAGTGCGACAGACTAGACAAGCATGTGGGACACAATCTTAACGCAACCGCGAAACTTCAAAATACATAATCAAGTAGAAACAAAAACGTGAAACTCTCAAAGTGAAATGTTAAGGAGTGATTTCAGTGTTTAAATTTTATTAGCCTATTAATTAAAATTGACGATATTTAGCGAACCACTGAGGTCACCTTATTAGCGCAACTATTTGCGATTTTAGCGCTTCCAAATCGCCAGTGAGGTGATAGTTGAAGCTCATGAAGCATGCAATCCTAGCACAACCGCAAGTGATCAAAACGTATTGTGGTAATAGTTATTGAATGTAAAAAGTACAAATTTTCCTCATGACAAATGTTTTTAATAATTAAGCGATTCTCACAACCCTTTACGGGTTCAGGTGAAATTTGAGCAAAATTTTAGGATATTTAGCGCACCAAAAGACCACCCTACTTATAAACAAAGCGTTGCAAGTGTATATGTGCATAAACAATGAATCACATGAGTTGACCATATAGTGATGTGCCAAGTATGGATACTCAAATTATATCTATACCAATTTTGATTCCGATTCTCAAATTATACCGATACCAATATACATTGACTGGCATGACATGTAGGTTTTTAATGCACCAAAACGCGAAGCATGAACAAATAATATTAACGATTCTACACAAAATAATGAACATTTACGGCCTTACGCGAGCTTTCTAGGCAGTTGACTCCGCAATGTGCATAACGACAATGGGTCTAGATCCTTGGTATTGTTTCTGCAATACCAACGTAAGTATTGCTCCCAACACCCAATAAATATAAGTATTCATGAAATGCTTTCTTTGAGTAACTACATAACATAGTGTATATGTACACATGTAAATGCATACAGCGGGACGCAAAAACGACGATATTACCCCGATTGAGTAAGTTAAGATGACATTCATTCCTTTATATCGCCGACGTATTTACATTGTAGATTTCATAATGAAATTTGCAGTTGTTTCGCACTTCAAAATGTGGTTCATAGACCATATAGTGATGTTACGTATTCTTAATGCGTTTATTAAAGAGAAAAGGATTGAAAAGTGAATTATCATATGTTGCCATAAATTTGGGGGTTAATATATTTACGTTTCCATGAAGATAGTACGTGCATTATTCAATGATATAAGCAATATAATTTTCATAGAAAATTATGTAGCAGAAAATAAATTGACTAAAATGATTGACGACCGCTGCCCTTGACCAACTCAGTCGACGCCACCCCAATCCTGGATACAAATCTAAGTTTATTATGCGGACCACGATTGCTGAAACAACACATTGAGATGCGGCAATTTTGAAATACGGACGGGCATACCTTGACGACGCAGAGACGGCAGACACACTGCTGGTATCAGAGTATAATTCGTTGTCCTCAGCTACGCCTGTGATCGTAACACGCACACACCACATTCGTGTTCAACATACCGACTTCAAACGGCCAGCACAATACCATTTGCTATTTACCTGTGGTCTTGTTTGCTGAACCAGCGGCCGCACGACAACAGGCAACAACCGTGATCCCCGAGTTTATTCATACAGTTAATGCTGAAGATGAACGCACAGTGGAGTATATAATTTTCTTACAAAACGCTTTCAATGGATGAACATTAGATTGCGTATTCATCTTAAAAAATCAATACAGAAGCAGTAAGTTATCGATATGCTGAGTCCTGTTTTTGCTTGTTACAATACATAAGCATACCAATTGATCGGTAGAAACGCTATATGACTTCAATTATCAAAAAAAAGTATTAATTCATTAGTTATAACACCAAAATTTGTAATGATAAAAAAGCGTCTGTGTATATCGAGATCATTATTTGCAATGAACATAGGTAATGGATGTCCAGCGTCAGAAGAAATTACAGCCATAAATAAACTGTTATAACTCAAAGTCATATAATACGCGACACATATATATGATATAAATTCAAAGCTACAATACTCATGTACGTGTTAAAGCGGTTTTATGCACAAAAAACAGGTAGTAAAGAAATTAGATCAATATGACTCAACCGGAGCGGCGCCGTGCAGCCGCCATGATGCAACTTTGCATTTCACCGGTTCACACCACGTACTAAATATGTTTGGTTGCGTTGCACGTTTTATGGCAGACTGACTGATGTTCAGGGTCGCTCCTTATCATACCATTATATTTTAATACTGTCAGATAAAGTCACTATAGCGTTCATTTCTCTGGACGCCAGGGCATAATGGGTTGAACACATACCAATATAACAAGAATATCAAAACCAGATAACTTGTCCTCCCTCGAGTATTGTTCCCACTTGATCGTTCATAAACTCCGTGTGTATGTGTGCGTGTGGTTGGAAGAAACTGTGATGATATGTGTACGTGTTTCTCAGTTGGTGTTATGCACTAACTATGCGGCGTATAGCACACAACTATATATCCGCTGATTGTTTGCCGCAAACTCGGCGTGTGCGTGGCCTGAGTGTGTATGTATGCGTATATACGCGTGTGATTCAATGTGCTTGTGACACTTTGTGTGATTAAATTGGTGGCACTAACTAGTGGGCGAGTGTAATCCCCGTTCTTGCTAACCAATATGAATGAATATTGAATTCCTTCATAGTTGTTCACCGCCATGAATGTTGCAACCACCCACCATGTTGTGCGGCACTACCCGATATCGTGGACTCTCGTAAAAACTGAAGGCGATTCACATGGCTGTCGAACTCGTGTGAGATGCGCTGCCAACTGTCGGTCATCCGGGTCACGGCTCTTTCGACCGCCGGACGCACCATCGTTTCTATCGCAATCAGCAACGTGCATGCATGCACACACATATACATGCTTACATACACACGACCAACAGACAAATTACCTACTGGACGCTTGTGTATGATTCTGTACGGTGTTATAAGATTGACTTCGTATGTATAAATTCTTGCCTATATCATGACAACAATGCTATTGTGCCCCGTCAATTCCAACCGGTATATAACAGCAAATCAACCGTAAGCGGCTACCACAACACATCACATATTATCCTACGAATGAAGTAACTCATATTACTATTGTGAGCCAATTGTAGCCCTCGCACTTTGCTTGTTAATATAGTAAGGGTATTGCGTTTGTATATATTAACGTTAAATTTAGTTTGAGTCCATTCATGTTGGATGGGGACGCGTAAAAGTCGATTCATGTTGAGTGGGTGCGCGTATTTTGCCCTCCTGGTAGTGTATTACTACATTTACGTACATATATTTCGCCTACCTAAATTGTTTAACTCACACCCTTATCTTTCGTTTTCCACCTTCAAAGCATTTATTGTTTTTGGCGCTGCTTAAGTGCACCTCACACTCTTCTGCCCCCAATCTCTGCTCTCTCCGCAGTGCCTGTGTCATCGCCGCACACACTTTAAATATAACCATAGGGTCATTCCATGTCAGTTCAACCACTGACTTTCCGGACCCGACTCAGATTTTGTTCATTTCGGTAGACTTATAGAACTTACTGAGTTGAGTAGAAATATAGAATTAGACTATTCTAGGTCGCACCGTACCCGAGATATGACAGTTTGTAAAGATGCAAAGTTTGACCTCGAAGGTCTTTTCAGCTAAAATTGTCGTGGGTCAGCAGTCAATATCTCAGTTGTTTGACCACCTATAAACACCATTCAAACACCATTTTAAAGCTGTTGGATAGCTCTATAACATAGTGTAAGTAGATTTGTCTCTGTAAAGTCAAATAAAAAAGGTCATCTAAATGTGACGTTCGACCTAGCACGAAAAATACTATACTCCGATTTTTTTTGTTCAGAATGTAGGTATAAATAAGCTTAGTCGTAGGGTATATCTAATGTACAAGTTTCATGTTGAGTTTCAACATGGTTAAGGCAGAGCACGCAGTTCAATACACTCACTAGACCAGTTTTTTCTCAATAATGTGACCTATATCTAAGAGAAAGTATTGTTTTTGTCAAAATGTTTTTCGCAAGTGCCCATGCAAATACTTTACGTGATTTCCAACAGAAATTCACAACACTGTTCAGAGACTATTTCCCTTTCCACTATCTGTATCTGCACTGTTAACTTGCATATGCGAAAGGTTAGTTTATGGTTTGGGTATTGTAAGTGAGTGAGTGAGTGTGTGTGTATTTTACAAAATATTACTATTATAACAATATTAAATCCTGTAATTGGTTAGTGGGTCATTGTGTGCGTATGAAGATCTATTTTTTTGAGTGCGTGTGAAGGTGCTGTGTGTGTATATGAGCGTGTTCTTGAATTTAGGATTGTTCAAGCGCACGCTCAGTTCAGTTGAGGTGGCATTAGACGATAAGTGAGTTAGCACCTCGAATATAACACTATATAAGACCTGATTCAAATTCATACTCACATTTAATTAACCGAGTCTGGAGATGGATTCAAGCAGCTCTGAAACGTTACCCAACATTGGCCAACTATTGAATCATCTTTGCAGCGAAGACCAGACGCTAGCAAAAAGCATGTGCGAAACTGCAATACAATTTAATCTCGTGTACATACGCGAGAATATTCTACCTGACTATATCAACATGCAGCCATCTGCGCTACAGCATATCTCCTTAAAACCCTCCGCATATCAAGCAACCATACCTACATGCACCAGCATATACACACCGTTAAATTATCACAATTAGACTACCTATACAATAATAATAAAGACATAATATTATGAAGACCGGTTAATAGATCTTGCTGTCAGAATGTGCAAGCCAAATGATATGTTTATGAAATCATGTAGCATGGACTAGTTTCTCTTGCCGACATATGGTTTTGTCCAATGGGTAATTTGATGTCCGTTATATAAACATTGTTCCCTTGTCATTCGAACCGCGGACAACCAATGCTGCAGTGTAAACATTCAAGATATAAATTTTTACTATTGATTGTCATTATCGCTATACAGATGGAAATATTTGAAATGAATCGCGACAAAGCATGCGAGGACAATGAACTTCTATTCAAATCAGTATCCGTTGAGAGCGTAAGTGATCGCTACTATAGTGCAAACACTGCAGTCAGAATAATAGTGCTGGCCATTCTCGTGCTAACAATTGCGCTGGTTATATCGACTCAGACGTGCCTTCAATACTCCGACGTATCAGTGACGACAATTATGAACGTTTCAGCAAGAAAGCTCGATGTTTCCCGGGCAGCCTATCATCCAGAAGTTGCAAATGGCAATAGAATCAATTTGAATGAATAATGAATCAATTTCCGAGTTCGGCATTATAACGGACACTGAACGTGGAGCGTGTGGCGTCAGCATCATAGCGTCAGCATCATGCAGGTCATCGTTTCTGTCCTACTCTGTATGTTAGTAGTGCTGGTGTTTTTGTTGATACACAGTATAAATAACCTGTGTATTCTAAGAGAACAACTGGCGGGAATGTTATATGAATGTGATTTCGCAAAGATCGCAACTTACACACCGACTCCTCACTTCGCAGTGCAGCCATACATTCCAACCATTCATCATAGCACTAAGCCAAACACTCCTTATCAGGCCATTTAATTCCGCGATATACCGTAAGCTTCTGGGATTACTAAAGTAAGAAAAGTGCGCAATCTGTCTAGCATAATCGATATTTTTCACAATACTAATCCATTGATCTCATTAATACTTTTGTTGTATATGAATGTAGTAATTTTGTTACACTAATGTAGAAATTTTGTGTTCCGTGTTTTAACATATATAACGCCAGTGATGGCAGCAAAGTTTCCCAATCTTTACGCATTAAAATGCGCATTTGATAGTTCAATGTTCGCTATATATGGCGTCAAGCATTGACCGAAAATATAAATCGTCAATTATAAGATGAATTGTGTTATTCTTTTATTGTTGTCTCTTCAAGCATATGAAATATATACTCGTGCACTACTTGACAAAATGAGCTGTAAATAATTCAGTCTCATATGTCGTTAAAATTCAATGTTCACGTCCCTAGCACATGCATTAATCGAGTAACAAGGTTAAATGCCTATTTTAAGGGGATTTACGGATAAATGCCTATTTTGCTAATTCATCCAAAGTTTTGTCTATTTTGTGCAAAAAACTTTATGAAATAAATTAATGCAATACTTAATAAATCAATGGCTACTGTTACTGTTGAATTTGATCATATGATACCTCAAATAATCCCAAGGGGGGCATATGACCCACGTTGCTAAACACTGCTTCAACCGTTACTTCACTGCTTCAATAGTTTTAACTAAAATACTTCATTGTTTTCGCTCAGCAGCCAGTGACCTCTTGGCTGATTCTCGACAAGCGACTTTCACTCAAAATAAACTCTTATATCTGGTGAAAATTGCATGTAAAGTAATTGAGACAGGCCCGGAGAAATACTCTATTATAACCGGGGTTATATTATACTCGGGTCTCTAATATCCGGGGTTAATTCCTATACTTTGAGCTAGGCTATATTTCGGGCTTTTCATATCCATTTCAGAAAAAATATCATACGGGGTTCTATTATATCCGAGTCTCTTATATCGGGGTCTTAGTCTCTTACGCTCTATATGTAGCAATATTTGAGGTATATTAAATGAAAAATAACAAAGATATATATACACAAGTATTCACAATACAACTAGTCTGCACCAACTGGACGCTCGCAGCACTATCCTGCGTCAATCACCCCTGCACACGGACTCCGCACACATTTCAAATACACGTACACGCGCACACACCACATACACACACACACAGTTCAGACACTCAAACACAAGGCCAATCCAGTGACCAATCAGAACATACCAAGACCTCAATTCGCCGCGCATACGCACATACATACAGACATACAATGATAGCAGGTGTAAACGACAAAGTTAAACATAGTAAGCACACACATTTGCTCTCTCACCTCTCTCACTCAATACAAATGCACATCTACACTACACTCTGCCCTGCTCCTGAGAACAACAGGAGCACATTTTTGCACGGCGTTGTCGAGTGCTCCTTCGTAACTGCAGTGGCATCATCGCTGGTGCATTAGTTACAACGACCACTTCTGATGCGCTGGTCAGCTGCACCGGACCAACTACCCAATTGTTGTCGGCGACTTCTTCTTCAGCAGGTTCATGGCGTATCGGCGCGGTCTCAGTAGCTTGCTGTGCAGTGGCGGGCACAAGTATCGGGTCCTCGTTACTGTCTGCAACAGTTGTGGGTGCGCCGTTGTCACCAAGGCTCGAGTTCCGCTTTCTCAGATCCTTCACATGTCTCGGCATGCCATTCACTTCCACGACTGTAGGAGAAACCACACCTGTTACCAAACCCGTTTGTGACCTCTTATCACAGCGAGTCCCTTCTCGTCGCACCCATACACGATCACCCGGAGAGAAACAACACCCTATTTCCTCAACGTCGTTTGGAGAACACTCTCCGCAATTAGAACGTAACAGATCACGTATTCGGTATGAATAGACACCAGTGACTGGGGCCGAGTATCCAGAGTCTCCATCTCGTGGTGTGTTGTTATACAGATGGACTGCCTCACTCACTCCACATCCCTTTCGAGCCATTATCACCTTTATTGATCGGTGATTCCGTTCAATGATGCCATTACCGTGAGGAGCATGCGCCGCTCTGAACCTCAGTCTGACTTTCCACCGCGACGCAAAAGCAGCCATCCCTCTACTACGAAACACACTGTCGTTATCTGAAAGAAGTTCGACCGGGGCGCCGCGCTCTAGGAAAATCTCTTCTAGCTGTCCCGTGACACTCTCTACATTAACTCTCGGCAGATATCTCCACAAGCAAAACCTTGACTGTCCGCAGTCGATCACGCTTAAATATGATTTGTCACGAACATGCATAACATCTACTGCAAGACGCCACCACGTCTCATCGACTCCCAAAGTGCCATGACACCATTTAACTGGAGCGGGATCAATTGCTTGGCATACATCACAAGATTCTATCACGTTTCTTACTGCAGATCTTGAAATGAATCCTGGTAATTCACGGCGAGAAAAATACAAGGTGCGGCGTATACCAGGATGACCTGCGTTAGCATGAATTTCGTTAATGGCTGCATCGGTGCTCTCGTATCTAGGGGGTTCAGCACGCACTCCAACCGCACATGTTTTCCCGTAATCCTTTAGCCATTGCTTCGGCACTCTAGTCAACGAATCAGCTCGGTTCTCTTCCGAACGCACCAATGTCACATTCAACCTAATACCGGTTTCTTCAGCCAGTTGGCGAACAATTTCCACTCTGCGACGTATAAACATTTCACCACCAGCTTTAGTACGTAGGCGAGCTCGGCCGCTTATCGCGTCATTTAACCACCTAAATACAGTCAGCGAGTCTGTGCGTAAGTCCACTCGCACCATTCCCCAGGTAATGACAATATTCATCCCTCGAACTGCCGCGTCCAATTCTGCCATGTTAATGTGGCTGCAATCGTCGCGTCGCAGCCAGCATGCATCTTCGATGATTTTTTCCTGTGGTGACTCAACCACGACGCCTATAGCTAGCGAGCTTGCATCGGTCCATACCACAGCAGAATGATCTGGAACGCACCAAAAACCGTGCGCTGGATCTGCATCTACTACTCGTTTGTACACTGCAGTCAGATGCTGGTGAAACGAAGGATCGTGCATTGGATCATCCCAGCCTTCAGATAGCATGTTTGCGCGTCGTTTCAGCCATGCAGCAGCCGGTCGAAGCCACCCACACACAGGTAAGTGAGCCACCAGCTGCCCGCACCATGATAAGACTGATCGCCTGGTCACCCGAGTAGGAGGCTGGTCTACCGCTACATCTCGCCTCCAACAGAGTTCACCTGATACGCGCGAGACTCGCATGCCCAGTAACCGAGCACCATTATCCACATACTCAGGTGGTTTGCATGACAAACCATAATTGCTGAAATGGCGGGCGACGGCCTCAGCACTCATGAGCTCCTCATTAACGAGCAAATCATCAACATACGGAATGACAGCGTCGTTGATCCTTTTATCTTGTTTCAAGACAACTTTTACAACCTCCTTCATCACTTGGGACGCAATACATAATCCAAAGTCCAGTCGTGTCAAACAGTATAATCTACCGTTTACCTCAACATTTTGATATGCCCATAATTGCTCATCAACATGTAATTGCAGATACGCTTTCTTCAAGTCAACCACAGCAATTTGCCCTCCGTGCCGACGCCATTTACGCAACTGCTCATCGCACACATCCGCATAGGCCGTGTGACACAAAAGATGATCATTAAGCTCACGATAGTCAAGCACTGGTCTAACCTTCGACCGACTTTTCGGTTTAACAGCCATTAGTGGAATTAGACCCCGTGGCACTCCGTGAACGTTTTTACAGTGCGGTACTAACCACCCCTGGTTGATCTATTCTTGAACCTCATTGTCAAACTCGGTTTTCATTTCAGTTGCAACTCCGTAATTGGCTACCTTATTACGTAAGAAATCTGGGCCGGCACCTCGCTCCCACTTCCAGGTCACTGTCCACTTTTTGTTATGTACGTCATACGCTACACTAAAATCTTTGGTGTCTATGTATAATATATGTTCCTCACCTTCGCTGGCGTTACGTGTCGTACCCAGTGCCACACGTCCTGTTCCGTCTGGCTCGCTAAACGACACTCGCTGCGGGGACACAACAGTCACTCCTCCAAGAGCCGTAATACCGGACATGCCGAGAACAACGTCGAATCCAAGAGGTGTCGTCATTACAACCAGCGACTCAACGTGCATCACGTGTCCGGACGGACCTTCAATTTTAATAAAACTAGTGCCGCAGCACGCCAGTGGTTCACTGCTCATGGTGGTCAACCTAGTCTTGCAAGGGACCCAGTTCCTGCAGATTGCAGTATGAATGATGGTATCTGTACACCCGGTATCCACCAGCACCCAACGGCGTTGACCGTTAATGACCAGATTAACAGCAGGAAGAGCACCGGAAGAAACTATATTTCTGCGGCAGACTGCACTGGTGCCTATGTGCATCTCCCGTCGTCGTTTCCCGGGCGTTCAGAACCAGCAATGACCACCGGTGAATGTCTACTGCACTGAGTATTCACTTCTTTGCACGGGCAAGCAGCGGCGAAGTGACCAATTTCTCCGCAGTTCCGGCACTTTCTGGGAGCTCTTCGCCTGTTCCCAATATTCACCGAGGCTCGTTGTCTGTGAATGGAATGGTTACGTGCATACTGAGAGGCTCCAGCAGCATAGCTTCTGTCATCGCGCAGCATGGCCCGAGTCCGCATCAGTAGAGTTGGCAAATCCATACTGCCTGCTCTGGCACCCGCACGAATTGTCCGTTTGACTTCATCAGGCAGCCCCGCGACAAAAGAGCATATCAACGCTCGTTCAGGTACCCCGCCAAACAGTGAAGAAAGCCGCTGCAGATCGGCTAAAAATACATCCGGTGATTCACCTTCACGCAAATGAAGCCTCGTGAACTCCTCATACGCGGCATACTCATCTAATGCGAAAGCCGCCTGCAAAGCCTGCTTCACCGCTGGAAACGAACATCGACTTGCCGCTGGCAGCTGAGACCAAACAGCAAATGCTCCGCCTGTCAATCTCAGTGGGATTACACCGGCTACATCCACACCTCGTAAGGAACACAATGTTTCAGCTCGTGTGAGCCATTCAGCCACGTCGCCGGTCCCGTCGTATTCTGCAATCAGTCGCGCATCGAACATTGGCTGCGGCATTTGTGCACTAGCCGGCAAGGCAATCCCGGAAGCTGAACAATTCTGCTCCATTTCACTTGTCATGCTGAGCTGCGTATCTGAGTGTGCCTTTCCAGCCTCAGTAGACATAGCCGAAATAGCTTGTAACAAAAACAAAAATCTAGGTTATATTCAGACAGGCGCGCGTGGGCATCACTGCCCCACGCGCGCCTACAAGACGTCACGCCACAACCGCACCACGAACACGACTGTGTGCTCCCGTGTGTCACGGTGTGAGCTGACAGTCGTGTTCGTGGTGCGGTTGTGGCGTCACGTCTTGTAGGCGCGCGTGGGGCAGTGATGCCCACGCGCGCCTGTCTGAATATAACCTAGATTTTTGTTTTTGTTACACTATAACAAAACAAACTGACATGCTAAAGTCTATCGAGCCACAAATGTTTACTTTATATTCAGTTTGTATGTGTGTATATATGAGTATACATGTATGTGTGTGTACGTGTGTATATGTGTATATGTATGTGTGAGTGTGTGGGTGTGTGCATGTGTGATTACGATATGCCTCGTATATGCCTGTACGTATGTGAGGCCACGTACCAACAAGTTGCGAGCGTCCGGTGTCGCGACAGACCGCCAACGCGCGTGTCCATTGGCTAACCAACAGCAGGTAACGCACATGCTCCTGCGGACGTGGTTTCAGATAACGCTCACAGAGGGCAGCAACGTCGAGCGGTCGGCCAGCGTCACACAGTGACATCACCAGCTCACTGCATAGTGCGCCAAACTCGTCACCTCTGCGTTAAACACAAACACACACATATACATTTCATTTATTCAAACACTTGTAACGCGCAATATATATAAACTGTCTCAAATGGGCAAATAAAGTCACACCTATAAGAGGGACGCGTTTACCGAGCCACCGAGCTGACCGATGTCACGATAACAACAAAATGGTTTGGGGCCACTGCGCGGGAGCTCATCGTTCTTCCCAGTGGCAAGCTCGCGGCAGAGAAAAATGCGTAAACTGCGTCCGTCACTGCCGCCCCTCCAGTCACTCATCCTTTTCACCCAGCCGCCCCTCTTTCATTGCGGTCCGCGAATCCCTCCGTACACGCACCATTGTCGCCCCTCTTTCTCCGCCATCTGCAACTCCTCTCTACTTCTACCACCACATCTCCCTTCCTCTCCCCGTTACCCCTCCTTCCCTTTTCCCCCACTAATCCCTCATCTAGCAAGCAATGACTAGATGGTTGCCATGCGTTGCCGCCCACTGATCCAACACCAACTCCTACACTCTTTTGTTCTCCTCGCCACATTCCCCCACAAGCTACCTCTCACTTAATCTCCGTTGGTATCCGATGGGACCATAACAAGACATAATTTATTTCCGATCTTTTATCACACCTAGGTCTTTCGCTTCTCTTACTCACTGAAACCTGGCTTCTTCGGACGGATCTTCCAACCTTTTTAGCCAATCTTCCAGCTCCTTTTATAAGTTCGTTCGTTCGTTATTTGTGTTTATGGGGTGCACCGGCCTCTGGGACCATACGGCACCCCCCAGTCTATTCACAGCCTAAACACCCAAAAATGATGGACATGAGGAATGGAATGATGAAATAAATAAGTGTGATAGTGAACAAAATGAATGTGAAAGTCAAGAAATACAACTCAATAAATAATTCTAAACGGCAAAAGCCGTAAAAACTAAAAAATGCGGCCCTCAATGACCGCCGATTGCTCCTGTCCGAGAACATCGTGAATAGTCCGAACGGATCCAAAAAACGTTGACGCGCCTCTGAGAATGATGGGCATTCCACCAGGATGTGCTGCACGGAGAGACGTGCATTACATGCGCTGCACGTGGGTTCAGGTTGTCCGAGTAGAAGATGGCGATGCGTATCGTACGTGTGACCCACACGCAGACGACAGAGCGCCACTTCCTCGGACCTCTTCCGGCGACAAGAGCACATCCAATGTCCGATTTCGGGCTTCACAGCTTTTAATTTGTTAGAACCACATTCGTCCCAGGAGAGCTGCCAGCGAGAACGGATAAAACGATGTATAATAGGATAAAAGTCCGAATACGGAATGGGAAAGTTAAAATAAAATGAATAAAAGTCTCGTTCAGCAGCTCTTTTTGCGGCTCTGTCAGCTCGCTCGTTGCCCAAAATACCAATATGGGCCGGAATCCAGCAGAACTTTACACGCTTGCCCTGGTGGTGGTTGATGTCAAGAGAGATAAAAATCATCTGTATAAGAGGATGTAAGGAGAAAGACGATAATGAAGTTAAAGCACTAAGGGAGTCAGATAAAACTAAAAACAATGAAAAAGAAGATGAGCGAATAAAAATCAGGGCCAGCAGGATAGCGTGAAGTTCAGCCGTGTAAATGGAGGCGCTCGGTGGCAGCGTGCTCGAGCGGCACGTACCTCCACTTACAAACGCACAACCCACACCACTGGCCGACTTAGATCCATCAGTGTACACGGCAGTATACCGTCCGTAAGAATGAATTCGCTCCAGTGTGTTTGAGCGAAGCACACTGGGCACTGTACGGTGTTTCGGCAGAGCTGCTAGCGAGACGTCAACCTCGGGTGTGACCAATTCCCAGGGTGACTCCGCCGTGTATTCTTGTCTGAGGACGTCGTTAGCACCCATGCCGCATGACTCCAGCAGTGCCCTGATTTTGCTGCAAAACAGCACAGAACACTGAGGTCCTGGAAGGTGCTGCTGCTCAGGCACATGCTGGGAAAATACCACGTCATACGCGGGGTTTTCATGGGTGCTTGCCAGCTTGCAAGAATAACGTATGACCAGCTCTTGACGACGGAGCGCCAGCGGAGCCTCATCAGCCTCAACAAAGAGGCTGACGATTGGCGACGTGCGAAACGCGCCGGTGGCAATGCGTATCCCTGCGTGGTGTACGACATTCAAACGGCATTTTGCTGACTCCGAAGCCAGATCATATACGATAAAAAAGATGTGAATAAATGTAATGTAATGGAAATAGGTCGAGGCAAAATAAGACCGTCCAGGGTGTATAAATTGGGAAACGAAGATGTGAAAAGGATATGCGAGGAAAAATATTCGGGGATTGCTATTGAATAAACACTTTCGGCTGAGAAACATATAGGAAGGATTGCTGCAGTAGCCTACGCGTCACTGAAAAGACTGAGGTTAGCGTTTAACTATTCGGAAGCCGGTATGCTAAGAAAGATGATTGATTATATTATAAGACCGAAGTTGGAGTATGCAGCTGTGGTGTGGTGTCGACATAAGGCCAAAGACAAAAGGAAACTTGAGATAATACAGAGAGTGGCGACAAGGACGGTGGAAGAGCTGAAGGAATATATATATATATATATATATATATATGTATATATATATATATATATATATAAGGAAAGATCAGCTAGAATTTGTCTGCCGACTCTCAAGAAGAGCATTGAGATGTGACTTGACCAATGTATATACAAATAAGATCGGAATAGAGAAGATTGACAAAGAGGATTGCTTAGTGAGAGACGGATCAGATAGAAGAGGATATGGTAGTAAACTGAAATAAGACGACGTGTTAGGAATGTGAAATTGTTCAGCTTCCCTAGTAGGTATGTGGACGCATGGAACGGTTTGAGTGAACAAATAGTGAATGCAGTGAAAGGCCGATGATCGCACAAAATCAACGATGCAGACAAGTACGTGCGCCAATGTCTCCAGGCGGCAAAAACAACTTTTGGCGGGCCTGTGGTGCTTGAGGTTGATAATGCACCCTGTCACAATTAAATTGAACTTGTGTTCGCCGAGGACGAGTACAAAGATCATCATCTGCTACGTCTGGATCCCTAAAGCCCAATGAAGAATGACATCGAGATGGTGTGGTCCCAATTGAAATTGGTATTTGAGATGGTGCCGAACCCAAATTCAGTATATTTATGTACATGGTGGCATTAAAACAACACAGTTTGCATCCCTAGTGTAGACGAAAGATGTTGTTGAACGTGGGTAATGCAGCGAGCGCAATTATGTGCGCTCACATTTCCTAAACTTTCCGAAATTGTCCCTCCCAATGCCGATAATCTTTGTTCTGCTTGCGAACTGGCATAACTTCCGCTATTCAAAATTGTTGTCAGCTGGTCGGCTAGTTTTCTTTTTACTCGATTTTCAATTGGGATCACACCATCTCGATGATGTCCAATCGAGATGTTTCGGTGTTTCACCATCCAATCGAGATGGTGTGGTCCCAATTGAAAATCGACGTAAAAGAAAACTAGCCGACCAGCTGACAACAATTTTGAATAGCGGAAGTTATGCCAGTTCGCAAGCAGAACAAAGATTATCGGCATTGGGAGGGACAATTTCGGAAATGTGAGCGCACATAATTGCGCTCGCTGCATTACCCACGTTCAACAACATCTTTCGTCTACACTGGGGATGCAAACTGTGTTGTTTTAATGCCACCATCTACATAAATATACTGAATTTGGTTTCGTTCATATACATGACGGGAAGCATGTTGAATTGTAGTTCCAATAATCTTGCATATTCCGCAGGTTTCTGCTTGTTATGTATTGTGTCTGCCTTCAATTTTATTAGTTCATGTGTGTAATGAAATAGCTATTTTGGTTGCTTGTTAAATAAATGATACAAAAACTGGACAATGACTGAATTGAATGCAGTCACTATTAATTTCAAATAATAATTTAAACTTGCATATTCTTACTTTGTTCCCCTTTAACGAATACTTCTCACTCCACTATTAATTTCAAATAATAATTTCAACTTGCATATCCTTACTTTGTTCCACTTTAACGAATACTTCTCACTCCGCTTCTGTATCTACACGGTGATTCTCTATACAATTGTACATGCTCGTAAAAGAGAGGAAATTACAAAGTTACATAGTTATAGTTAAGTATATAGTTAAAGTTATAATTGTTTTCAACAAATATCTGTATACTTATAGCGTTATGGATGCTTTATTGTTATACTTTAATGTAGTTATTGCTATTTGGATGAATTTGTGAATCACCTTTGGTGATTTTGGCGCTTTTCTATCAGACAAAGCATATCAAGTGGATGACAAATCATCTATCGCATTTGTTTATTATTGCATAGGATAATAACGGCGCTTCCTTTTGAACGCGATTTTGTCTGATAGTACCCCATCATATGGTATGGAATGAATGAGGAATATATCCGTTGAGCACATGCATCACAATTATAAGCCGAGAATCACCGGCTATATTAAAAAGTATTGTGTATTTGTATGTGCGATTGTTATTGTTTGAGTATACTTACGAGTGAGCGTGCATGTGTGCGTGTGTGGGTGTGTGCGTTTGTGTATGCGTTGCCTTGTGTATGCGTTTGGCTGAGTCCGTGTGGGCTTAGACTTGACCTTGATGACCCTTGTTATTGCGTGTATCATGTTGGAGACCACTGGCTAGTTCGAGTGGCCAGTTCGAATCGCGTGTGAGCGTCAGTGTGTTGATGTCACTGTGTGTGTGTGTGATGGTGTCGGTGGTGTGGTATTGCGGTTGAATTGTGTTGTGGTTGGATTGCAGTGTGACGTTAAACTTTTCTTATTTTTTCTACTACAAGCTATTTCGGCATTTAATCCTGCATCGATTATGCATACTGACAAAGTTTCAGCGCCTCGTCATGAGCTGCAGCACTTCGACGTGCGGATAATTCCCGAATATGACGGCACAGAAGACGTGGTTCAGTGGTGGTCACGGGCCGAGACGCTCTGCCAGCTTGCTGGGGTCAATGTTGTGTCCGTAGCACCGCAACGCCTGGTCAAGGGGGCTTTTTCTGTGTGGTCACATATGCCAGATTATTTTCGCGTGGACACAGATGCTGTGAGAAACCGCTTGTTCTCAGCGTTTGCGATGGACAGGTTTGCGGCATATGATGCATTCACGGTGCGACGCTTGAGAGCAGGTGCGTCCCCAGACGTGTTGCTGGCAGATTTGAGGAGGCTTGCGACTTTGTTTGGCGGCGTTGCGGACAATACGCTGTGTTGTGCATTTGTGAGTGGCCTGCCAGATCGCGTTCGGCAAACCATTCGCGCCGGTGCAAGGGCCGAGTGTCTGACCGTTGATGATGTTTTAGCAAGAGCGCGTGCGGTTCTCAGTGATCAACGAGATGTCCGGACGTCTGTGGTGTGTGGTGCTGTGACCAATTGTCAAGGTCCAGGTCCTTCTATCGCAGTCCAAGCTTCGCAACGTAGACGGCAACAACACCAATTAATTTGTTGGAACTGTGGTCAAAAGCGACATTTTCCTAGGTCATGCAAGCGTTCGGGAAACGCCATGGGGAGCGATGCATCGGCACCACCATCCGCTCCCCGACAGTAAAATGTGCTTCTGGTGCCTCTTGTGTGAGTCGAGTGGTCACGCTCATCGTGGCTGACAGGCGGCGTCGGTGCCTGGTTGACACTGGCTGCAGTGCTACGTTGATACGCCGGGCCTGCTGTCGGAATTGGACGACCGGTGATGTTAGCCTCTCGACGTTGTGTGGTGGCAGAATCATGTGCCGTGGAATGACTAACGTTCGCGTCGGTACTAGATATGACAATGCAGTGCCGGTGAATGCACTGTTCGCTGACGGGCACATGCTGGGCGTTGATGTAGTCCTCGGAATGACATGCATTTCCGTGCTTGGAGGTATGAATGTCAGTCCAGACGGGATTGTCACTTTTGGGCATGTCACATGCGCTCATTCAACAGTCGACAAAGTAACCAACACACCCGTTAAAGAAGTAGTTGGGAGTTTAGGGAGAGGGAGAGAGTAATAGGGAGTAATAGGGAGTAATAGGGAGAAGATGAAAGACGATAATCCACATACGCTGTTGCCGATTGAGACTGAAGATTTCATTGTGTCGTTCAACCAATCAAATAGCACATGCACCGTGAAGTGGAAATGGGCTGAAGGCGATGGACCCGGTATTCTTCGGAACACGACGGCCATGTACGGCATGAAAGCTTCGGTTTGGAAGAAATTCGACGATATCAATAGGTGGGTAGGCGAAGGCTGGTTGGTGCCATACAGGACACAAATTCACGGAGAACCTCGAGGTCTAGTACCCCTGATGGCGGTGGAGCAACGCGATCAGACACGCGTACGTCCAGTTCTTGATTTTCGAGAGCTCAACACCCATTTGTCACCGCATACGGCTGAAGCCGAGGTTTGCGCTGATCAGATGAGAAAATGGCGGCGGCACGGGCACAACGTGGCAGTGGTTGATTTAAAAAGTGCCTACTTACAAATTCATGTTGATCAGAGCCTATGGCCTTACCAAACAGTGAAAGTGAATAATTGCCGCTACTGCCTCATCATACTGGAATTCGGCCTAAGCATTGCTCCCCTGGTGATGAGATTGATTGTGCGAGCTGTCATAGACCAGGACCCTGTGATAGCGAGCGCTGTCTTACCGTATGTAGACGACTTGCTTGTGAACGAAGATAAAGTCAGTGCAGAACGCGTTGTCTCACATTTTTTGAAGTACGGACTCGAGTGCAAGCCACATGAGAGGATCACCGTCGGCGCTAGACTTCTGGGACTGCATGTCCCATCGCGAAATGGCGTGGTCAATTGGAAGTGTGGTACAACTCTGCCAGCCTGTCCAAGCAAGATTACTCGACGTTCGTTTTTCTCATGGTGTGGGCGACTAATTGCGCATGTTCCGGTTTGCGGCTGGTTGCGCCCAGCTGCTGCCTGGTTGAAAAGGAGAGCAAATGCGCTGTCCAGCGGTTGGGACGACCCTATAAACAATGACGCATTGTCAGCTCAGGTGACTTGGGTTCACGGAAAATTGTTGAGCAATGACGCAGCGCGTGGAGTTTGGTCGGTGGAAGGCAAGCGTGTCATTGTGTGGAGTGAGGCTAGCTCACTTGCCATAAGTGTTGTGCTGCAGTCAGTCGATGGTGCCATCATTGAAGACGCGAGTTGGCTACGACAAAGCTCGTCACTTCGTACTCGGGTCCCAAAGCTTAACGTAGCCGTAGATCATAAACCTCTCTTGAAACTATTCGGCGATCGTTCGCTTGGAGACATCCACAACCCTCGCTTACGCAATTTGAAAGAAAAGACACTTCGCTTTAATTTCAGCATGGTGCACGTCCCTGGTTCCCGACAAAAAGCTGCCGACGCCATCTCTCGTCACCCAGCCAACGAAGCAGAAGCATTCTATCTACCTGATGACATTGCACCATCAAGCGAAACGTCTAATTCCATCACCTGGGACGAGGTACGGCAGGCCACTGCGGATGATGACACCTTGAAACAGCTTCAAGTGTACATCGAAGAAGGATTCCCCGCACCTAGCGAACGAATGTCAGATCAACTTCGCAGCTACTATCGTTTCCGAGCCAAACTCACGAGTTACGACGGAGTCCTATTATACAACGATCGAGTGATCATTCCTTCTCTACTACGCGGACGCTTCTTGCAGTCACTTCATTCGGCACACCAGGGCGTCACCCAAATGTGCCCTCGGGCGGAGTCGTCAATCTTCTGGCCGGGTATGACCGCCGATATCACCGACACTCGCACCCGTTGTCGCGCGTGCAATCGTATGCCGCCCTCTCAACCAACGGCTCCTCCAACGCCGCCGACTCAGCCATTGTACCCTTTTCAACAGATCGTTAGCGATTATTTCAGTTTCAGAGGAAATACTTATCTACTTATTGTTGATCGATACAGCAATTGGCCACTCGTGGAAAAGACCCATGACGGCGCTGTGGGTCTAATTGCGGCACTCCGACGGACATTCGTCACGTACGGTATCAGCGATGAGCTTACCTCTGATGGTGGTCCCGAATTCACCTCACAACAAACTCAGAAATTCCTCCGTAGCTGGGGAGTTGCTCACCGCGTTTCTTCAGTAGCCAATCCTCACAGCAATTGTCGCGCGGAGGTAGGCGTTAAAACGGTCAAACGACTCCTGACTGACAACACCGATAATTATGGTCGTCTCGATACGGATCGATTTCAGAGAGCAATGCTCCAATATCGCAATACCCCGGATCCTGCCACTCGCTTATCACCTGCCATGTGTATCTTCGGACGACAAATTCGCGACTGTATACCTATCCATCCAGGTAAATATGAGCCACATCCAACTTGGCGCGAAACACTCGCGGCGCGTAAAGATGCCTTACGCAATCGCCACATGCTCGCCGCCGAGCGGTTATCCGAACATACTCGACACCTGCCACCATTGGCCGTCGGTGACACCGTTCGTATCCAAAATCAGGTCGGCCCCCATCCGACGAAGTGGGACAAGACTGGATTAGTAGTGGAAGTGCGTCAGTTCGACCAGTACGTTGTGCGCGTGGATGGCTCTGGCCGAGTCACGCTACGCAATCGTCATTATCTCCGAAAATTTACGCCATTCATGCAGCGCACAAATTTGGTATTAAACCCATACCCACACAAATTTGAGGTAACGCGCTCATCACCGGACGCTGCCCAATCGCGTGCACACATGGACGCACCTTGTCAAATGCCACCATTACCAGTACCATCGCTTCCACGAAATAACGTGAGGACACCAAATACTCCGGTTGTGGACCGACACAACACACCAGAGGATGTTGTAGAAAGGCCAGATGAGGAGCTAGATCGCTCCCCACCGGAAACGGTGTCGAGCTCGCCTCCGTCAATGCATTCATCTCCCAATAGGCCAACCCCGCCGGATACTCACCAGCAGCGTCCTTTCCGCGAGCGGCGTCCTCCCACCTGGATTCGCTTCATCATGTGATGTCCTACTTCATAATCAATCTCCGCATAACGTCGACTTGGGGGGCGTAGAGAAGTACGTGACATTAAATGTATATGTTGGCGCTCTACGGCGCACACGTTACGGATGTGGTTTTTGCACCAAGATTGTTTACAACGTGAAGCCTGGTTTCAACGTCATTCAAGTATGTATATATTGATTGTTTAATTACTTTGGGCATTTCGCTTATTCAGATTAATGGTACGCTAATCTCACAATAGCTACTTTGATATTTTTCTCTGATTGCGTAGACAGCATTCCGAACGCGCGCAATGTCTGAGTATCAAAACGGATATATTGTCTGTGGTACTTCCAATATTTTCTCACTTGTAATTCAGCATTCCGGTTCGCAATGTATTTCAGTTGTTACGCCCGCATTAATTTAAATTGCAAGATATTCGATTACTTAATCACATTAGTTCTAAGTATTACTTGTCAACTTGGCGTGATACTATTTGTGCGTTTTCAGGTTTTGTTTTCATTGTTTGTGTGAATACATGAACAAATAGTTTGTACTTATTTAGTTTTCTATATATTTTCTTCATATATTTAGCTCAGTGTTAACACATACATATATGTGTATGAGAGATGTGGATTTATCTTTGAATAAAAGTTTTTTGCGAGCGTTTATATTTCCAAAAATTTACTGTGCAGCAGCTGTGTTAGATAATTTTTTTAGATACGTATAAACGAAGCCTTTAATATTATTTATTTAGTCTGAGATTTTAGTGATATTTTGGGGGTCTGGGTTGAAGGACGGTCCCTATCCCCCTAATTATAATGTATTCCTATGGGAGAACAGTTTCACGATTCGACCAATGATGGACAGCCGCTTATCCGTCGAATTACCGGGACCCCCTGTATATGCGTTTGTCTGTCAGTCTGTGTGGCGCAGTAACCGCATGCCGGCGACCGTCGCTGTGTGCAGGCAGTCACGCCACGCGCCCGCGCGCCGGAACACGTCGACGGCGGTGGTCTGTGCACCGGCGCGGCAGTAGTACACGCCCGCCTGCCACAGAGCACCGACCGTTGAGCCCTTGCCGTCGCCACTGGAAGCTAGATGATCGGCGTACGCAGCGCACACAGCCTGTGATGTAGCCATGCAAATACAGACACACACACAAATACACACAGCGACACATACACACATAAACACGTCAGGATGCTCAGGAACATACACTTGCTTTAGCACACAGTCTGGACAACAACGGCACGAATGTAACACAAATTCAGACAAAAATGAAACTGTCACACGTTTACGCTAAATGGAACAGAAAAGACACAGCGCAAAAACACGTAAATAAAGCGCAAATAAAACAGTCAAACTAGATATCAATATAATCACAAATATAATCATGATTTATTAGAGTCATGAATCATTGGAGCCGATATGATAAAACAAAAATATGAAGTAGGAACGATGCGAGACTAGTACAGTCAAATAGCGATATGCGTAATTGACCTATTAAAGGTAATATGAACTAGAAAAAGTAAAACACAATTATTTGTTGCCTCAAAAATGCATTATAGTTGAACATTTGTGATTGAAAGCGACCAACTATGGTATAATTAACCTTTTTAAACGAACATGCACCCCTTTTATAAATTTTTTCATACCTGAGCATTTATGATTATACAAACGAATTTTTCACAAAGAAAAAAGCAGATACAGAATCAAAAACTTACCACATCTTCCTTACAGAAGTCAGGAAAAAACCCGCATTTTTTGCTGATCTTTCTCTAAATAATAAAGTCCATTCATTAGAACATTTGCCAGACGATGAAACATGGACATTTCATGTAAATCAACTAGCACGGTTACCTTGTAAGCAGCGCTTCCCGACGGGTAGAGTGTAAGAGCTAAGCGGTAGATTTTGTGCGCGTCCATATATTGCAACGCTTCTTGCTGATGATTGTCGCCAGCCGCCACCAGATGGCGCAACGCTCGTTCGTGGCGACCCAAATGTCGGTCGATACGATAGCGGCGATAGTGCGACGGTAAACGGCGCAGAGCATTCAAAAACGGCACATACTCCTTCGGATCCTGTGCACGGACCAGTCATAGCTTTAGCACAAGGCAGGTAGAATGAGATGAGGGGATTTGATTACTTCACTCAGTTACGAACCCGCTTCCCCACACAGTTAAGGAATGTGTAATACGACTGAATAACAAATGAATGAATAAGCCACACTGACGCAATTAATTTCCAATGAGCTCAATTTTACCGATGTCTGTGTGTCAAAATGTACGTTAGACCTCTTAAAAAATCCGATATTTATACCCTCCCGCACGGTTTCCCCATGCTTTGCGACCCGAAAAGGCCGAAAATCACAACCATTTTTGTCTCTATACCCTGCCGTATTGGACTTAATGTTTTCGCACCCGATACAGCAGGAAGTACGCAATTATGCCTCGCACCGCACAGTTGATAAACATATAACTTGTGTTACAATTCCAATTGGAGGACAAATTGGATATCAAATTGAATCATTTGTTTCTGCAAAATCATTTAGAATAAATCTATTCAAGAAAAAACTCACCATATTAAGCAAAATAAACAATTTTTGATGAAAATTCATGATTCATACAAAGATACATACCCTTTGATATATTTTTGGAATTATGATGTATTATTACAATTCTAATTGAGACCATTGTGAGCTTGCCTAAACAGCAGCATGCCTTTTCTCGCATCCATTTTCGGCGTTAGTAGCAAATTAAACGTGTAATAGGCCCAAACAATATACCGAAAGAAACTCAGCACTTCCCTCACTTCCACCTGGACAACAAACTATGCCCATCTGATAACACAAGCTCTTCTAACTCTATCGAACCAGTTGAGCACGAATCACGCATGCAAACAGAACGAGACCAGAATGCAATGATGTCTATTGATGGCAGCCCCAGTAGCTTACCTTCAAGATGTGCAAGTGGTCCTGAGACAATCACTGCCAAAACTTATGATGGAACCGTAGATTCTCCCTTGATATATCTCAACATCTTGGTATCCCAGTGAAGGGCAGCATAATTGGGAGGATCAATTGTTCCATGTAGTCTTGACTGATATGATAAATGACCAGCGTTCTGTTGCGCCTTGTTGTTGTGCGTGAAATGAATGTTCTTCTCTCTGACGTAGTATGGTAGACCTCTCAACTTGTTGCATGGACCGCGATGAAAAAATCTTGTCAGGCCAGACATACGGGCTTTCCTTTCTGTTTTCTGATCTTGGTAACACTTGATATTCTCGCCTTTGTTCTCACCTGAGAGTAGCCTGTTCCTCACAATTTCCGTGATGTCATCTGGAGCTCCTATGACAAACAGTATATTCAATTATTAATATATTTCAATTATTGGACAAATGCACGATGTTTCCCTTTCCAATCACATTTTCCACTTTTACTTTTTGTTGGAGTTATTTGTTGTTGTAAAGTCTCACAAAAATCTGTGCGGCGTTGTACTAGGTCATCATCTTGATCCTGTCCATCTGCCAGAATGGAATGACAGCTTCCACTGTTTTGCTGACTATATCTTGTAGCAAAGACATTCCTATATTTCTGTTAATTTCTGGAGATGAAAGAAGTACTGGAACACCTGTCTGTTGGTAGGTAAATGGCCACCACTTATGATGTATGAAGGGGCCCAACCAGGAATGTTGCTGTTGAAGGTCTTGTAGTAAGCCGGCGTGATGCTCGTGTCGTGACTGCAGGTGCTGCTTCTGATATACCTGTCTCCCTCGCAGTTCCCTCCATAAATCCATTATTTTGAAGGATTTGTAGATTTGTTTATCGGATTCGTTTATTGTGAACAGATCTACAACCAGCACAAATTAGCACTACTGTTGACTGATCTGTTGCATGCCCGTCTCGTGCTGTTTACATGCGGGGCTCGTGCTCAACTGGTTCAATAGAGTTAGAACAGCTTGTGTATGCTCAGCTGGTCTGGTGTTTGTAGTCCAGCTGGAAGTGAGAGAAGTGTTGACATTCTTTCGGTATATTGTTTAGGCCGATGAGACGTTTAATTTGCTTCCAACGCCAGAATGGATGGGATAAAAGCCATGCTGCTGTTTACGCAAGATCGCAATGGTCTTAACTAGCATTACAATAATAAATCATACTTAAATAATAAATAATAAATGTCATAATGTATGTATTTTCGTATAAATTGTAATTTTTCATAAAAATGGAATCTTTTACTTAATAGGATGTGTTTTTCCTTGAGTATAATTGCTATGAATGATTTTGCAGGAACAAATGCTTCAATTTGATACCCAATTTATCCTCCAAGTGCAATTCTAACACAAGTTATAGGTGAAACAACTGCATGGTGCAAGACAATATTCCGTACTTCCTGCTGTATCGGACGCAACCACTTCAAGTCCAATGCGGCAGGGTATAGGGATATTTTAGGTTAAAATCGTTGTGATTTTCTGCTTTTTCAAGTCAAAAAGCATAGGAAACAGTGCAGGAGGGTATAAGAATAGAGAAAGTCGTTTTTGAACAGGTCTAATATACGTGAGTGTGTGTGTGCGTAAGGGGTGTACGTGGGTGCATATCCGAGTGTGAGAATACATGCAAAAACAATTTTTATACGTATGCAAGTATGAGTTTCTATGTGTATATACCTTGTGTGACCTCTCGGCCACCGTCATAACCAGTGACAGCCGATATGTACTCAGCGCTACGTCGTACAGCTCATCAGCCTTGACGAGACACAACAAGTAGTTGAGGGCAGCCTCACCGACTTCAGTGAGGTCTCCACTGCCGCCTGCATCCACCTCATCAATTTCATTCCTATCAGTATCCACCCCATCTGATCTCTCCCCCTCGCAGCATTTGTCGTCATTGTCCACGTTATCTATAAATAATACGTATGTTTATTATTATTCTATTGGCGCTTAAAAAGTATACGAGTCTGTTGAGACTCATGTCACCCATTATGTGCATATCTACAAAACCATACACACAAACATTGTTCATATTGAATAATTGGACACGAAACTCATGCAAGAGTGGATGAGGAAACGAAGTCACTACATTCAGGAGAACTGGGAGTACGACACGACGAAGAACTGGGGTACCTCGGCTCATTAGATCACCTGAGAACATTGAGCATGCGTCATCTTTGGCTGCTGCAGCTTATTAGTGTTGCTCCTGTTTTTAGTGATTATTTTGATGTTTACTGCATCTTAGTTGAAACGTTTGCTAATTACCGAGTCTTTGACCCATGCGACAATTTTATTTAATTTCATATTTATGACGAGTTTGTTTGTGCTTTCTCATCTTTTATTCGGTGAGATAATTGACAACCTTATTCACGGTGTGCGCATGCGCAGTAGTCCGTATTAGTGTTGCTCCTGTTTTTAGTGATTATGTTTATATTTGTAATGCAACTCAGTTGACAATGACCGAATCTTTGATCCTTTAGACAACCTAATTTTATACGTATGACGAGTTTTTGTGTGTTCTCATCTTCTCTTCTGTGAGATAATTCAAAACTCGATATTCAAGGTGTGCGCATGCGCAGTAGTCCGCACGTTGGATAACAACATGTTCGCGAGTCGTGTATATAGCAAAAAGTGCCCGCTTTACCTGGGTCGGGGCTCAGTAGCTGGTGAACCAACTGTGAAGATCGCAGACCATCAACCAGTTGTGTCGGCAGTTCGTCGAAAGATGCGCATTAATAAGCCGCCGTCGACACTGTAACGTCCCTAGCGACCTATGGATTGGGACAGATTGTGCCTTCATTTGCTGCTAGCGGACTGGTCGAATATGGCTGCTGCTGAATCGGTTGACGTAGTGCTCAGCTGTATGATGCACAACTGGAACGTATGTCTCGACGAAATATGTCCCAAGAGATCCAAAAAGCGCCTCAAATCAGTCACCCATTGGGTTAGCCAATCGTAGTACATAATGGAGATGCGGAGAGCGTGACGAAGCTCACAAGCGGTGGCAGCGGGAACGCTTTGCTTAATCAAGCAGCGGTGACGGTACACAAGAGCTGCACAACTACTGGCGGCTCAGAAATGAGGTCAAATCTACTATATGCCGCGCACAAATGGATTTATATGTCGATCGCATGGCCGCTAACAGTTCCTGTTTCTGGACAGCGATTAAAAAACGGGTTATTCAAGGGTCCAGACCAACCCCCAAGACCTCGATAACGCCAAAGCAAGCTGACAAGATCAACGAGTACTTCATGTCTGTCGGACAGCAGCTCTCCTCGTCAGTCACCAAGGTTGCAGCGAATGATCAAGAACCACGTCCTTCGTGCGAGTGCGTCCTCTTTTCCCAACACAGTGTTACGCTCCCCGAACTGTGTAAAATAATCAGTCGGATGAAACTGTTTGCCAGTTTGTGGCGGGGCCTGCAGCCAGGACATGTCCAGAGTCGCCAGAGTTTTTCGATTGACTGCCCGTCTCATTTTAGGACTGAAAAAGCGGGACAGCGTCTCCGCCGCATTAGAGGAACTGGGGTGGCCTACAGTTGAGGACATGCAACGCAGAAGAGATGTAGCGGCTGTCAAAAGAACCCTTTACAATGAGAAGTCGCCACTTATCCTCAAGTCCATATTATAATTACATTATATTATATTACATTATAAGTCCATGTTCCGGCACCGTTGTGATGTCTCCCATCGACAAACTCGGGCGACCCACGTTGGTATGAAAGAGAAATCAGCTGCAAAACTAAGCTTCATGTGCAGTTCATTCTGTAAGACAGTTCATTTGTCGCACCATTTCAGTCTACAATCGGATAACTTCCGCTTAATTGATATCTTCACTGCCATGACATATTATTACATTGCGATCCGTCTTATCAATTAATCACCGATTAAACTGCACTCTTTACTTTTTAATATTTTACCATTTACCTTTTCGGTTTCACTTCAGGTGTCGTGTGTAACCAATAAGTGCACTGGTGTCATGTGTGTGTCGGGTGTGAAAATCGAGTAAATTGGCTTTAAGAACCATTTTATGGAGGACCAATACATTGATGATGATGATGAGACAGCGAAAGCTTCAGTCTTGCAATCCCACGGCGTTCTGCGCGCACACGGTAAAATATGACAATATGTCACCTGACAGACTGCCGACAAACTGTAGAGCTGCTTCGACGTCGGGCGGCCGCTGGCAAACCCAGCTGGTGATGGCGGGCAGCGCTAGCGACACAGTGGTCGTCGCCAGGTTGTGCTCTCGCAGCAGACTCTGGCGCACGCGACGGCAAACCGTATTCACCTTGTCAGCGGACATCACGGTCGACGCCGCAGCCGACGTCTGTGAGTCACCAATAAAGTGAGTGCGGCTTGATGCATACGTCAGATAGTCCGTTTGGCTGTAGTATTCGGCGTAATGGCTCTGCCTCACGTCTTCATCTCTGGTGCGTCAATATAGACACAAACACACACCGGCACACATACACGCATACACACGTATATATTAGCAGTCTCTTCATAGAAACGGTACAATAATAACGTTACTCATATACAAATTGAGCATCTCAAAACCATTGCTAGAATAAAAACTATGCTATTCCTTTTAGATGAATTGGATATTAGGGAAAATGACCAATAGAATCTGGCATCAACGCCCTCAAGTTAATGCACGCAAACGCGTATGCGCATACGCATATTCAGATCATAAAACAAAGGTCGTTTTAATATACGACATTACATTATACATTGCATAGGTGATTCCTCAAATAATTGAAACAAACATTAACAACACCAAAATATTCTAAGCGGGATCTCAAGACACATATTGTAGTATAGTGTGTTTACATGTGTGTTACGTGTGGCTCTGTGTATGTTAGTTGTGTGTGTATGTGTGTATATGTGTGTGTGTGTGCATATGCGACTGTTTAGTGTTAGAAGTTGAGTGTGTGTTAGAGAGTGTGCTTCGTGCTCGTTTCTTTTGGCTGACTGTATGTATATGCGCGTATGTTTCGATGCACGTGCGAGACTAGTTGTGTGCGACCGATCGTAAGTGTGGTCGGGGTTGATGTATGCCTGTATTTACACTGTGTGCGCTCCCTCGTGGTCCGGCAATATATTTTTTATCCTAACTACACGTATATATCAAACAATAACATAATTACGCGTTTGAACAAAACAGCGAAATGTATGTTCGCGTGTAATCTAGCATGAACACAACCTCACTGCTCTGGCTGGCACAACACAGGTCAGACCAGTTCCATACAGGTCAATGCAATCACGACCAACACAGAAAACTGCACGGTTGCGCAACACAAAACCTGTCACTCCGCAAACGGACAAACCGTTTCAGTTCGCCAGGGAATATAACCCCTAGTCAATCATGCCTAAAGTGAACGTTATAGTTACTCGACTAGGAGCATTATCGCTAGATACATGGCTACCTGAGATCGCTGAGAAACACACAGAGCCAGTCGCCACGTGGCGATAGTGTGGCGCAAATGTCGTCACAACGCCGCAGAAAGACAGCAGGATTATGGTCGACCAGCAGATTCAAGTCCACCCGGTGACGACGCATAGTCTCGTACGCGCCAAGATAATCTCCACTGATACACAGAATGAACAAAATTAGTTGATATTGTACTGAGAAGACTACAAATATCATACCTTTAGAAAAAAGTCTGGTATCACAAGACAATATAAATATAACGTATCTACATGAATATATTTGTTATGGAGCTGACAACTCCATATAAAATATTGGGCGACAAACGTTGCGCACATATGGTATTGTGGAGTTTCGGCTGAGAGAGTGGGTTTTTGTTTACGTTGTGATTACGAAAACTACGAGTGTATGAATATTCTGTGATTGTGTATTAAAGGTTGTGATTGAGAACCTGCGTTTCCAGATTCTGAGAACCTACGTTGTAACAAATGGCGACGAGGATGGGATTTCTGGATGTGTGAAAAATCTGGAAATTTGCTGATTTGTTTCTGAAGTTTTTCGACGTGTTTTGTTGGTTCTGCATTTAATTTTGCGTGTTTCTACATACAACGTAATTTTTCAACGTGCATTTCAATTACTGCTCTGTCAATTTCGCTAAAATATTGTACTTACGTAAAGGGCAATATTACCGATAGCGAGATGGCCGATCTACAGGAGGTACTGAAGTTGATGCAGGAACAGCTGTTACAACAGCAACAACAGATGACACTGCTTACACAAGCACTGCTGACATCAGGGGTTTCACAAAATGCTGGTAATACTGAGGCTGTGTCTAATTTTGCGGCGTTTGACGCTAGTGCGGAGTTATGGTCGGACTATTGGTCCAGATTTCAGACATTTCTTGGTGCACACTCCATTGCTGAAGGCAAGCAAGCGCAGGTTTTTCTAACCAATCAATCGCCGTCCACATACAAGCTACTGTCCAATTTGGCTCGACAGAAAAGTCCTCCAAAAGACATAAATGAGCTGACGGTGAGCGAGATCACTGCTTTCATGGAGGATCAGTTCAACCCGAAAAAGTTTGTCATACGGGAACGATTCAGATTCTGGTCGAACATGCAAAGAAACCCGGGAGAAACAATACAAGAATTAGCCGCGCGTATTTGCCATGACGCGGTTACATGTGATTTTTCTGCGATCAAAGATGCACAAGATGAGGCGCTGCGCACTCGTTTCATATGCAGTGTCAACAACGAGGCGGTTCTCAAAGCTCTCTTCAAGGTACAGGATGATGAGCTCAATTTCTCCAAAGCAATCACAATTGCCTTGGAAGTCGAAGAAGCGGCCAGAGTAGGCAAGGAGACCGTGTACGACACCACAAAAACCGTGAATCGTGTGGGCCCAGAAACGTCTCGTAAAAAGTTAAACGACACGCGTGCTTCAACAGCGTCTGGCAGCTCGGATGCCAACACTACTACTACACCACCCGAGCTGAAAACACCAGTATGTTTTCGATGCTCCAAACCGGGTCATAAGGCGAACGTGTGTGCTCACAAATAGGACATTTGCAGGTATTGCCAAAAGAAAGGTCATCTCGAAGCGGCATGCTTACAGAAAAAGCGATCGCTAAAATTTTCACGGCAACCACCAGGAGTCAGAAAAATTTCAACTGATGACCTGCTACAAATTTCTCGTGAAAAACTACAGTTGCCAAAGTTTGAGGTGCCAGTTACAATTGATGGACTCCCGTGCACTATGGAACTAGATACAGGTGCCGGAGGCAACTTCATATGCGAAAATGTGTGGTCAAAACTTGGTAAGCCGGCACTAGAACAAGTGCAAACCGGCTACAGGTCAGCAAGTGAGCACCCCCTGCCAATTCTGGGAAAATTTCAAGGTCAGACCAAGGCGCATGGCTCTACAATGCATTGCTGCCTCCCATTCGTGGTCACGTCCGTACCCAACTTGAATCTACTGGGTCGGGACGCTATTGCAGCACTACATATATCTGTGGACTCAGTGGTTGAGCAGGCATGCGAGAATGCTGGCGAACCATGGTCCATTTACAAGGTCGATGGAAGTCACTCCGACAATTCAATTGATTCCGACCTACAAAAGTCATGCTACACACTATGTGAACAATTTCCAGACTTGTTCAATGACGAACTGGGTTGTCTCACTGATTTCCAACTTGAAGTGAAGTTCAAAGATGGTGCCCAACCAGTTTTTTGCAGACCACGGTCGGTCCCATTTGCTATACAAGAGGATTTGTCGAACTGCTACGATATCGGCATAAAAAGAGGCCTTTGGGAGCCTGTTCCTTTTTGTGATTATGGTACTCCGGTGGTACCGGTGCGGAAACCAGTACAGTCTGGCAACAAACCGAAGCTACGAGTGTGTGGCGATTACTCAGTCACAGTGAACCACCAGCTGGAGATTCACAGACAGCCGATTCCAGACATCGAAGACTTGATGCGCAAAATGGGCGGAAATTACGGTTTCACGAAAATCGACCTAGCAGACGCTTACAATCAAATTCCGCTCTCGCCAGAAAGCCAGAAGCGACTGGCACTGAGTACACATCGAGGCGTATTACTGCAAAAGCGTCTCCCGTTCGGAATTTCGTCTGCCCCGGGTTATTTTCAATCCATTATCAACAAACTTACCTGTGATTTACCTGGAGTGGTAACATATCTTGACGATATCCTGGTGAGCGGTAAGGATGCCACGGAACATGTTCAAAATTTGCGCCGTCTTTTTGACCGACTACAGTCCAAAGGTTTACGTTGTCGTCTGGAAAAGTGTCGATTTGCAGCTGCTACCGTTGAGTATCTGGGGTATACTCTTACAAAGAACGGTATACGCAAGGGTGCAAAGGCGGATGCAGCACTGAAAATGCCAGCACCAAAAGATCGAAATGGTCTTTCGTCTTTTCTCGGGTCTGTTGAATTCTACAGAAAATTTATACCCGATCTCGCGACAATTGCGGAGCCGCTGTACCGGTTGACAAGAAAGAGCAGTGTGTGGACGTGGGGAGAAGGTGAAGAAAGTGCGTTTCGAAAACTGAAACAACTACTGGCTTCCGACGTCACTCTGGCACATTTTGACACATCACTTCCGGTCGGCATCGCATGTGACGCATCGGAAGTGGGACTGGGTGTCGTACTGTTCCACAGGTATCCGGACGGTTCCGAACGTCCGGTGCGTCACGCATCGAAGGTATTGACAGACTGCCAGAGGCGCTACAGTCAGATCCAGAAAGAGGCGTTGGCTATCGTATTTGCGTTGCACAAGTTTCACCAATACCTCTACGGTCGACGATTCATATTGGTGACAGACCATCGACCTCTGCTGAGTCTTTTCGGGCCTCAAAAATCCACCCCAAAACTGGCAGCCAATCGTCTGGCAAGGTGGGCATTACTACTCAACCAGCATCAATACGATATTGAGTACCGCAACACCAGACAACACGGTAATGCAGATGCACTGAGTAGGTTACCTTCAGAGTCTGATCCGGATTTCGATACCGCTGAGACGGAGAACGACTTTGACACCGTATGTACGATACAGACTCTCGATCAACAGCTCAAGACGGTAAACGCCACTACCTTACGTAAATCTTCGGAAAAGGAGGCATCAATCGCTGCGGTGATGCGGTTTTGTCGAGAAGGTTGGCCCCCGGCTGCTCTAGATACAGAGGAGGTGAAGTACTATCGTAACATTGCTGATTCACTGTCCGTCTTGAACGGAGTGCTGCTGTATGGTTCCAGAGTTGTAATCCCAAGAGATCTACGGAAAGCGGTACTACAAATATTACACATTGGTCATTTCGGTGCCCAGCGAATGAAACAGTTGGCGCGCACAGCGGTCTACTGGCCGAATATAGACAGGGACATCGAGGAGAAGTGCCGCAGTTGTGAGTCCTGCGCTGAACATCGTAACTTACCTACAAAGCTCACAAACCATCCGTGGGTGCTTCCGGAAAAACCATGGAGCAGGTTACATGTGGACCATGCTATAAATTTTCTCGGACATAACTGGTTAGTAGTTACGGACGCCTACACCAAATACCCCTGCATTCATCCAACTCAGTCGATTTCTACCAAAACTACGACAGAACTACTGGAGCAAGATTTTGCTCATTTCGGCTATCCACACACTATTGTGTCCGACAACGCAACGTGCTTCACGGGGGAGGAGTTCGGAAGGTGGTGCTCCGAGAGGGGTGTTACTCACCTTACGGGTGCCCCTTACCACCCATCCACCAATGGGGCAGCAGAGCGCTTGATCCAAACGTTCAAACGTGCGATGCGCAAGTCCACGCTTCCGCCGTTGTTGGCTCTTCAAGAATTCCTAATGCAGTTTCGGCGCACTCCCACGATAAGCGGCTACTCTCCCAGCGAACTTCTCAATGGGCGCCAGATGCGTACGCTGGTCGACACGTTGCTGCCTTCTCCGGTCCACACGGCTCAGCGTCAACAAACTGCGTTGGTGAAAAGGCAGAATCAAACTGTACGTCTGCGGTCTTCGGGAGATCCTCATCAGTACATCAATGGAGACCCCGTCTATGCACTGTACTGTGGCCCTAGGCGCGATCGGGATCCTCGGTGGGTTCAAGCCGTTGTGCTGAAAAATACAGGCTCGCGTACTTACGTCGTGATGGTTCTACCGAGAGGCCCTTACTGGAGACGACACGTTGACCAGTTGCGACAACGTCACGTTTCGCCTCACGATACGGAGCCGGGCGAGACGTGCATAACAGAAAGTTCTGGTGATTCATCAGAACACACGGCCACGACTTCAGAGCCAGTTGCGGAGGAAAGTACTGCAAGCACTGCGGCGGGTTCGAGTGATGGTGGTAGTCTGAGGCGGTCGCAGCGTACTCGACAACGCCGTCGGTACTGGCCGTGCGAAGACTACGTCTTCCAATCATAGGGGGAGGTGTTATGGAGCTGACAACTCCATATAAAATATTGGGCGACAAACGTTGCGCACATATGGTATTGTGGAGTTTCGGCTGAGAGAGTGGGTTTTTGTTTACGTTGTGATTACGAAAACTACGAGTGTATGAATATTCTGTGATTGTGTATTAAAGGTTGTGATTGAGAACCTGCGTTTCCAGATTCTGAGAACCTACGTTGTAACAATATTTATTAGTATGACACTTTCAACTGCAAAAGGGATATCAAATCCCAAGTGCTTTTGGCTACTGTTGAACTTACTGACAAATATCGGAATTACATTTCTAGCAAATCACAATAGACTCAAAATACCAGCTAAGTCGCAGACAAAGTAGAAATACACAGGTACTAAGTAGTTAATGGCAAGACAAAACTATCATAAATTAATATCACATACATATTTATTATCTTGAACAGTTGCTTCACCTGATGACGCGCGACTCACTCTGCGGTTTTCTCTCGCTTGGTGGTTTCACATAATACTTGTACGAGTTTCACATACTACTCGTACACTGGTGCGCAAGCCGGGCCAGTGTTATGTCTAGGCGATACATTGTACGGTATACCAGTTTCTCGCACACTGCAACGCTTTCTTGCAACATATGTTTTTATTGTGCAATGTAATCTGCCCACAATGCAGTTTCCTTGCGGTCTGTAAGCGCACCTGTACCGTGTCATCACGCCCCACATCTGCATCATTGTCACAAACAAGCTGCTGTGGAATGCTGTGCCGTTGTCCATGGGAAATTACCCAGGCTAACCACGCTTGCAGAAGCGTTCATCAAAAATCAAAGCGACTTCTCGACTGCTGCGAGTATTCAAGCGCCGCCACACCGAAAAATGCGGGGGTCCATAGTCAATTGCCGACAAGTACAGCAAATTTCCAACGTAACTCATATCCGCGGATAGTCGATCCCACGTACGATCAACGCCCAAGCTAACATTCCTGCATGTGATCGCCGCTGGACACACATAATTGCGATCTGTCAACTTCAGCAACTTGTCGATTCAGCACAATTTTCTCCTTCAGAAGAAAATTGAAGGAAATTCCTACAGAAGTATCTCGTTCTGTGCATACCAGGATGCCCAGCTGAATTATGCATTTTTATATAGTGACATGAACATTTCTGTCAGAAACAGCCACCGCGCAACTAACTCTTTCAACACTCAGCCACGATTTTGGAAAACGGAGAAGTGCATCAGCTCTGTTCTCTTCCGATTCCAATTTGTGAATCCGAACATCGAAGTCATATTCTCTGAAAATTTCATAAATGATTTCCAGCCTTCGTCTGATTAACAGTCTACTAGACGAAACGGGTTTCAGGTCGCTCTCTCGACGAAAGTAGACCATTCAGCCAAGAATAAACTGAGACGAAACCAGTGAAGATGTCGATGTCGCTGAGCTTAAGGTCAACCGCCATTACGAGGCACTTCACAATTGCCTCAAAATCACTGATATGTATGTGTTGAGAATCCTTCCAGAGCCAACCCGCATCCCCGAATATTTTACCATCGACTTCAATCACGACGCCAATAGCTATTCTACTAGTATCCACCCATACATCTGCGGAGTTATCTCCAATGCTCCATACGCCATTGACAGGGTCTTCCCTACCAACTCGTAGTGGTGAGCTGTAGTGAGCCGTTTTACGTACGAAGGGTCTACTCTCAATCATCCAGCGACACACTAAAGAGAGACGAACTTGCCGCTCAAAGAAAAAATGGTGCATCGCATCAACAGATGGGGACATCTAGCACTGCTGTTGTTGTCCAGTGCAGTGACAGCCTACTTCGGTAAACGTGCACGCCAAGCACGCTGGCGCCGTCTGCCAAGTTCTCAATCTGCTTTCTCTCCGGCCAAAAATCCTCTAAATTATTCTGGACAGGCGGGAGATACAACATCACTGCCAATGACTACAAGGTCGAAATAATAGGAATAACCACGTAGAATTGCTTCGCCTTGGGCAAGCACCTCATTCACAATTGACTACATGATCATCGATGCTGCGTCCAGGCCGAAAACCAATCTTATACAATACAATTTGTCGTTGAAATTCACTGTCTGATAGGTCCAAAAAAGGACGACCGAAATACGAACATAAGCTGTTGCAAGTCCATTATGTGCACGTTGTAAACTTTTTCGTCGCTACAATCGTAATCATTCATGACAAATCTGCATCAGCCGCCAGACTGTTATCGGTTCAACTACCTCAAATCAAGCTCATAACTCAATGTCATATTGTTTTTCTGTTGCACTGTCATCGGGGTCAGTACACATTTCGCTCGACCGCGGACGCCATCACCATACGGAATCAGACACTGGTTCTGATTATGACAATTGGTGTTTAAGGGGCGCACTGGCCTGTCAAACCATATGGTGCCCCCCGTCAATGAAACATGATGTTGTTGTTGTTGTTGATTTATTTTTTGGGGTGCACCGGCCTCTAGGACCATACGGCACCCCCCAGTCTATTTAAAGTTAAAGCACATTAATAAATGAATATGAAGAATGGAACAATGAAATAAATAAGAAAATGATGAAAGAAATGAATGTGAATGTCAATACATAAAATTCAATAAATAGTTCTAAAGGGCAAAAGCCGTAAAAATTAAAAAATGCGGCCTTCAATGACCGCCGATTGCTCCTGTCCAAGAACCTCGTCAATAGTCCGAATGGATCCAAGAAAACGTTGACGCGCATCTGTGAATGATGGACATTCCACCAGGATGTGTTGCACGGAGAGACGTACATTACATGCGCTACACGTGGGTTCAGGTTGTACGAGTAGAAGATGGTGATGCGTGTCGTACGTGTGACCAAAACGCAGACGACAGAGCACCACCTCCTCGGACCTCTTCCGGCGATAAGAGCACATCCAATGTCCGATTTCAGGCTTCACTGCTTTTAGTTTGTTAGTACCACATTCGTCCCAGTAGAGCTGCCAGCGAGAACGGATAAAACGATGTATAATAGGATAAAAGTCCGAATACGGAATGGGAAAGTCAAAATATAATGAATAAAAGTCTCGTTCAGCAGCTCTTTTTGCGGTTAAGTCAGCTCGCTCGTTGCCCAGAATACCAATATGGGACGGAATACAGCAGAACTTTACACACTTGCCCTGGTGGTGGATGATATCAAGAGAGATAAAACCTCTGTATAAGAGGATGTAAGGAGAAAAACGATAATGAAGTTAAAGCACTAAGGGAGTCGGATAGAACTGAAAACAATGAAAATGAAGATGAGCGAATAAAAACCAGGGCCAGCAGGATAGCGTACAGTTCAGCCGAGTAAATGGAAGCGCTCGGTGGCAGCGTGCTCGAGTGGCACGTACCTCCACTTACAAACGCACAACCCACACCACTGGCCGACTTAGACCCATCAGTGTACACGGCAGTATACCGTCCGTAAGAATGAAATCGCTCCAGTGTGTTTGAGAGAAGCACACTGGACTCTGTACGGTGTTTCGGCAGAGCTGCTAGCGAGACATCGATCCCGGTTGTGACTAATTGCCAGGGTGACTCCGCCGTGTACTCTTGTCTGAGGACGTCGTTAGCACCCATCCGTCGTTAGCATGGTCTAACGTTGAGCGACCCTGGCGAAATCCGCACTGAGCAACATTGAACAGCCGACCGCGTTCCAGAAACCATTCCAGCCGTATGTAAACCATTTTCTCAAACAGTTTGCAGAGACTGGAGGTCAGCGATATCGGGCGATAGTCAGACGGGTGATCGCCCGATTTGCCCTGTTTTGTGATGGGTATCACGATTGCCCGTCGCCAGGAGGCTGGAAACTGCCCACCATTCCACAGATCATTGAAGACCTGCAGCAAGGTGGACACTGCGGGCGACATACGTTTCAGCATGAGGTTGTGAACCTGATCAGGGCCTTAAGCCACATCGCGAAGAATGATGAAAGATGCAGAAAAAGCGTCAGATGCAGAAAAAGCGCTGTTGATTGGCAGCTGACAGTTGGTGGAGAAATCATGATTAAACAGGAATATATATCAAAATATATACACAAATATCATGTCATGATAGAGTCAAAGTAAATAAATTGTCAATAAAGTGATTTAAAATAGATATATTCGCATTGAGCGATCAGCTGGTCCTCTTAACACAGATTTACATCATTTTCAAACGCCTGCCGAGCGTACTCTGGAACATGATATTGATGTGTTTCGTTGTGCAAATCCTGAGGCACTGCGTCACTGATTCAGTTGATCGACACTGCTCCACATGCACGCTCACGCATCGTGCAAACCTCCTCGATATTGGGTTGTCACGAATACGAGCATTCAAATTCACTGGTACAAACTCAATCACCGAGTTTGCCGGGTACATTAAACACACCACAATGCGCGCACACATGCGCAAGTACACACAAACGCACACGATGGCTGAGCCAAAATTTTCACGTGCTTTGAAATCACCACACTCATATAATGTAATGAAATATGTGTATATGTGTAAATGTGTGTACATTTGTGTAATGTAATGAAATGCGTGAGTGTGTATGTGCATGTTTGTGTTGTAGCTTTAATCACCGATCCATCAGCCTAGCAGTGAGTGACAGTACAAGTGGCCGCGGATGAATGACCTCCAGATTGCCGCGAGGCATTTGCAGCACCACGCGCGTGCCACCGCCAGGCGCCGCCACTAGTCGAGCGCCGCGCTCCAAATTTCTGGTACACCGCGCTGGCCACGAGAAATGCGTGTCTGACACATACATTATGCAATTGTAATCCGACGTTGAATCAATCTAAAATATAAACAAATTATAAACTCAAAACAAATGATAATTTTAAACTTTTAACCTTATACACCTCATTTGGATTCATCAGAATGGGGGCGTCATGTGGTCTGATAGGCCGGTGTGCCCATTAAATGCAAATCATCAATCGATTCATCAGAATGATTAGTTACTAGAGTCAAGAATTTTATGTGATCACCAAGGACTACTAAATACAGGACGTGCACGGCCCGATGTCTGAGTCAGCTGTCGGATGGCATTGCTTACATTGTAACACATCGTTATATACTGGGCGAACATGACAAAATACACACTTAGCGTTGTAAATACGATATATATATATATATATATATATATATATATATATATATATATATATATATATATATATATATATATATATATATACAGGGTGGCGCCGGTAAATAACCACAAATTTCAAACCTGTATTGCGAGTAAACTATTTTGTGCAGAGCAATAATTTTTTTGTATTTATGGTCCAGGTTTTATAGTAGTTGTGTGACATAGCAAGAGGGAACGTTGCAGCTAAAGATGATAACAGAAGAAATGAAAAGGCAAGCTGTCATTGTGGCGCTTCACGCCGGCAACGAGGCGCCGGAGGTCTCCACCTTCCTCAAGGTCGACAGAAGCTTCGTGTACAAAGTCAAACGGAGCTTGGATGAGTCTGGGGGCGACGTCCAGTCTGTGGCAAAGCGGAAGAAGCATTCCCAACGATCTGATGCCATCAGAGACGACGATTTCATCGCCAAAGTCCAGAACATCGTCGGCGATGACCCGAGCAAGTCAATCCGAGCCATCGCTCGGGAGCTGCAGGTGCATCACAAGACAGTGTGGCGTTGCATCCACGAAGATTTACGCTACAGTTCATATGTGATGAGGCGGGGTCAATTTATGACACAACAAACCAAGCAAAACCGCTACGAAAAAAGCAAAAAGTTGCTGTGTGAAATCAAGCATCCCGAGGAACCCAAAATGCTTTGGTTCTTTTCCGACGAGAAAAATTTCGACCAAGATCAAAAGGTGAACCGGAGGAACGACCGGTGGTTGTGTCAGGACCCCGAGGATGTACCCCACGTCATGCACACAAAGTTCCCAGCCACCGTCATGGTTCTCAGCGTCGTCTCCAACCAGGGAGACGTCATGCCTCCGCACTTCTTCGAGAAAGGACTTCGGGTGAACGCCGAATAGTATGTGAAGGTTCTCCGTGATGTCGTGAAGCCCTGGATCGACGGAGTGGCCGAGGGAAGGCCGTATGTCTTCCAGCAGGACTCGGCACCTGCCCACAAGGCCAAGGCGACGCAGGAGTGGATGAGCGCCAACCTGCACAGCCACATCACGCCCGAGTTCTGGCCGCCAAGCTCCCCGGACCTGAACCCGCTCGACTACTACCTGTGGGGCGTAGTCGAGAGGGACACCAACAAGCGCCCACACAACACTCTCGACTCCCTGAAGTCAGCCATCAAGCAGGTGATGGTCAAGATGGACAAGGCCATGCTGACCAAGGCCTGCGCCCGGTTCAGGCCACGGATCGAGGCCGTCATCGCTGCGGAGGGGGGATTCATCGAGTGAAGTGTGATCGACAGGTCGCCATCAGCCAACCCAGTTCAAACCGTTCATCCAATGTACTGACTTTTGTCAAAAAATAAATGTTTTGTGTGGAGCGCATATTGTCTTCATTTACCGGCGCCACCCTGTATATATATGCACAATTGACTTATTAAAGGTAGTATAAGCTAGAAAAGTGACATACACAATTATTTGTTGCCTAAAGAATGTATTATAGTTGAACATTTGCGATTGAAAGTGACCAAACATGGTATAATCCAGGTTTTTAAATGAAATGCACCCCTTTTCTCGAAAATGGGTTATACCTGAGCATTTGTGATTATACAAACGAACTTTCACGCAAAATAAAGAAACACATAATCAAAAACTTAAGCACATTTCAGCGATTAATCAGCGAGCCGGGTCTTCTATAAATAAGTGAGGGGAAAATAGCATTTTTCTGATGGTCTTTCTCTAGATTATGAAGTCCAATCAGAATAACATTTGCCATTTCTCCAGTCTTTATGGCAGCAGGAGTGGTAACGGACTTCATTGATGAAACAGTCCACCTTTGACGATATAAAAGTAAGCTGCATGTTTGTCTAGGCAGATGTTCTAACATCTTCCATTTACCCAGACGTTCGTATGCATCTCAGGTGATTATCGGTGTTGAAAACGTGAAACCAAACGCGCTCTTTGCCAATGCGATACTTGGCTATCGCAGGGTAATTACCTGGAAAATGGAATATATTACATTAGTGCTAGCTGATCTTGCGGTTGTCTGTGATGGATCCAATGGCACGACCTCCCTAGGCATACCTATGGCACGACCACCATAGGCATACCTACGGCACGACCACCCTAGGCATACCTATGACACGACCACCATATGCCTACCTTACGCATTCAAGTTAGTATGTGGTTGTGCACTTTGAGTGTCACAGAAATCATGATGCCATGTCTTCTGTGCAGCGGCCTCATGCTAATACACAAATAAGTGGCCCAGTATGACTTCTTCAGTGCCGTACCACTCGGCATCCTACCAAAAATACAACACTGCCAAATCTGCACTTCATCTATCAAGAGAAAACACGTTCGTCTGTTGTAGTCTTCACTTTGACAAGCGGTTCCCTTATCATCTCATCTTTGCCAATAAATGGGGTGATGTGTTGCAGCTTGCGTTTGCTTGACAGCACCAACATATGTCTGAGATGTTTAAACTCCACTTGGGGTGTAATTATTTGCCAGGGTAGTGGTGCTTCGTGTGAAACTCTTTCTGTGATAAGACTGACGCGTGAAAAGCTGTCAAAAGTTCCTCATTCTCCGTGTTGTTTGCAGAATAATCCGAACTATTTTAATCATTGTGCGAAGGCATATCACGTTTGATTGTTAGGCGCACGACTTCAGGGAACTGACTATACTTCAGGGAGCTGACTATACAACCTCAAACCATTACTATGATGACATTTCTTAGAGGGTGGTACTTTCACGCCTTTCTTGAATGCACTGCATACCAATGACCTACACAACGTGGACATATTTTCGACAATCCCAGACAGGTTGCACTAGCTAAAATTGTTTGTCATTAATAGACTACTAACCTTTATTCCAATCCAATTCTGAAATAGTCCTGTTGCTGCACTGCTTGTGTAAACTACGTCAGGTCTGAAAGCATCAAATGAAGTGATGGTATCCTTCTGGAGAAAATGTCCCAGTTCTTTCTGAAGAAGACGTGTGTTCCAGTTTTTAGCATTCGAGACACTCGGCTCCTCGCAGTAATTTCCATGACAATTCACAACACCACACTTGTTCACACTTCGAACGCACAAAATCAACAGCGACCAATTGACGCAAGTAATAACACCGATTTCAAGGCGTTTACACATCAACGAGACAAACACCACAAACACACAAGCACACACCAACTGTCATTTCAAGATCAGATTGCATGATGCTGACGTAAATTGGCTGATAATCCTTCTCTCGACCAATCATAATTAAGCGTTTGCACGCTCCGAGCTAGATACAACACCTCTGTTCAATGAAGAGCGACACAATTCTCACGAGACACTGCCTACACCGCAAACTATACTAGCCACCGCCAGCTGACTCAGACATCGGGCCGTGCACATCCTGTATTTAGTAGTCCTTGGCGTCAGTGATCACCAAGGACTTTTATGTCATCACTGATCACATAAACATATATTTTCCACATCAAATGCCAGCTTTAAGCGAAAAAAAACATAGAATGCCATTTTCAATTATAAATATTGTGCACATATATAATTATATAGGTTGCGCCTGAAATTAATATATTATGTTAATAATTGTAATTACACAGATGATGCATTCAATATGTTATTATTAGGGCTGTCAACAGTAATCTAAAAAACAGAAAAAGGTACTTTATTTTCGAGAAAAAGTAACCTAAAAAGGTAACCAAAAATAGCATATCTCTCATAAAAACATCTCTCATGATCTCTCATAAAAAGTTAATTTATTTTTGTAGTTCTGACGGCAGAAACACACTAGTCCCTCCTTTCCATCCTCTCTCCGATTTGGTGCCATTGAAATCATTTGATCACTCTTCGTATATGCTTTGTTAGTGTATGTATGTGTGTGCGTGTGTATGTATGGCTGATTGGTGCTATGTGTTTGTTTGTTTGTTCAGTTTATTGGCACATTTTTCACAACAATCATTTCATACGAATATACAAGTTATAAAATGGCAGAAATGTTCATCGAGCAAGCTCATAGACGGACATGATTGCTGTAGAATATAGAACAATCAGACAATGGTTGGCAATGACTACGCGGCTACATACGATAATACAGCATATTTATATAACACGCAACAAGTATAAACATATCACTCCATTGTGTACAGATGTACATATTTACATATACATGTACACTCACACACAACCCCAGTCACACACACACACACACACACTCACACACACACACACACACACACACACACACACACACACACACACACACACACACACACACACATTTTCATTTCATTTATTGAAACATTTATATTGCGCAATCTCTACACAATGTCTCAGATGCGCAGACAGTACAATAACAGACAATATAGTAACAGACACACATACATGTACAAATATTCACAACGGGTACAGACACACACACACATACATTCAGCGGAAGTGTGGATATATCACTGTCACCGACAGGTCAGCTCGCATTCTTCGGCATTCCGGCAGGTGAACATGATGTATGGGCAAAAGGACCACACGCACACATATACAGGTATAAGCGGACAGACAGGTGGAAAAACATCGCTGACAGCCACTAATCCTTCTTCGTTTCAAAACAGGTGTTATTTACACCATGTATGACCAAAACATCACACCAACACACCCATACACACACACACACACACAAGCACACACAAGCATAAAACCAACCCTCACACACACACATACACATACATACATACACACACTGGTAGCACATGTACAAAGGCCAGTGTACACACACACACACACACACACACATACACACACACACACATACACACACACACACACATACACACACACATACACACATCCTCATACACGCACAAGCATACTCAACCATCCATGTACCATCCATCATCCATCCATGCACGTACACATGTATGACCAAAACATCACACCAACACACCCATACACACACACACACACACACACACACACACACACAAGCACACACAAGCATAAAACCAACCCTCACACACACACACACATACATACATACATATACGCACACTGGTAGCACATGTACAAAGGCCAGTGTACACACACACACACACACACACACATACACACACACACACACACACACACATACACACATCCTCATACACGCACAAGCATACTTAACCATCCATGTACCATCCATCATCCATCCATGCACGTGAGTTTACATTTCTTCAATTAAAATCCATTAAGGCATACACTCACACATACGCACACAAACATCCACAGTCATATAGACACCTACACGTGAATTAACATATTTGCATATAAATATCCGTTCATACACACACATACGCCCACACACACATACGCGCATGCACGCTCTTACACACGCGCACATGCCAACATACATGCATACATATAAACTAACACAAGCACCCACATTCATACACACAATTACAAGCGTACACACACAAATACAATTATAATTATTACTCGGATAGTCATTATTTGTCGAGCTATTTTGTAGATATGCTCTTAATTTACCACGGAATACAGCCAATGTTACATTGTTCAGCAAGGATTTTAAGCACAGGGGCAAGCTGTTCCATGTGTTTGGTCCTTGACATATGATACAGTTCTTAAAGAGTGTAGTGTGAAACCTGGGTGATACCAAATCATGAACGAGTCTCGTATGAATATGCGGTGCGGTTTCATGCTGAAAATGTTCGCCTGTATTTTGTTATTGGTAACTATTTTATGAATGAGCAAGCATATGAAAAAGCTTCTGATGTTATCGAAATTCAAAACATTTAACAAACTATATAAGTGTCCCAAGGACTCGAATTTTTCTGTGAACGTTATACATCTAATGATTTTGTTTTGTGCAACTTTCAATTTGTTGAGAAACGATGGCCAGATGCAGGACCATATAGACACACAATATATCAAGTGGGGATATGCGAGCGTATAGTAGATGCTAATCAGAGCCTTTTTTGTTTAATGATAGCGCACTTCATATAAAACTCTACATATTTTCGAGATTTCACAACAAACATGGTTTATATGGTCTCTCCAGTTCATATTTTCCTCAACCATGAGTCCCAAAAACTTTATTTTCTTGACTCTCTCTTTTCTTGTCCATCGAGGTATATTTTCCCACACGTATGCACTCGAGATCTATTTTGAAATATCATGTGTTTGGTATTATTCATGTTCAGCTTTAATTTATTGCATGCTATCCAATGGTACACACTGTCATTTTGCATGTCGTCTCTCAGGTCATCAATATTCACATTTGCCAATAAAACATTTGTATCATCAGCGAATATAGTAAATTCTAATTTGGTGCTGGCATTTGCAATATAATTTATATATATGAGAAACAATATGGGACCTAAAATTGACCCTTGAGGAACGCCTTTGGTGAGCACTTTATTTGAAGAGTGATGAGAGTTATATGTAAATTGCCTTCTGTTTTCCAAATAACTTTTAAATAATGCTAGATGTATCCCTCGTATTCCAAGTTTCTGAAGTAAGATTACATGGTCTAGAGTATCGAAGGTTTTGAATAGGTCCAGAAATACATGCGTATGCGTTGCGTATTGCGTATGCGTACTTACATGCGTACTATTGTCCAAATTTGTATATACTTCGGAGACAATGTTTAGAATAGCTGTTTCTGTGGAGAAATTTGGTCTAAATCCATATTGATTTTTATATATAAAGTTATTAGCCTCAAGGTAATTGATCAACCTTTTAGCTAGCACTTTTTCAATAATTTTGCTGCACGCCGGTAACAGTTATATAGGACGATAGTTATTTAGGTCAGATTTAACCCCTGATTTATATATTGGAATCACTTTTGCCTGTTTCAAGCTATCCGGGAAGACACAGGTGAATATGCTCAGATTCACTATGTGTGTCAGAGGCTTACTTATGTATGGCCGTACCTCCCGTAGGATTTTTGGCGGAATATCATCAAATCCCGATGACTCTGACCCGATTGAAGTCGGCCAGATATCCATAAATCTCATTGGGCTCAGTGGGATGTGAAAACATTGATGTTTCCATGGAGTAGTCAAAGTATCGAGTAAAGTCATAATTATTGGTGTCGATATCAGCTGTATTCCCCATTCTCAGAAAATGGTCGTTCAGTTTGTTGGCGATTTCCACATCAGACCCGCGTCATGTGTGTGTACATATGTGTATGTGGGGCTAAGCACGGTCTCTTGGTGGTGGCCACACGCGGGTCATATGCCGGCTTTATGTCGGTATCTTAGAAAGTCTTATACCGGTAATATGCCGGCCACATGTCGGTGTGTTTGTTCGCCTTTCCGCCACTACACATGCGCCCTGTGACATTTGGTAGCCGCGCATCGCGTCTCCGTCCCAGCGCCCTTCTTCACAGGAAGTGCTGTTGATACCGGTTGAGGGTACACTTTTCACATTCGTAAAGTCAGTCACCCAGAGCAGTCGGTTTTTCATATTCGTCAGTATCACTTCTTAAGTGTCATATCTTCAGTTCAGCAGTCAGGAATCGACTCTCATATTTGTCAGTATCACATATTCAGTTCAGCAGTCAGCAATCGGCTCTTATATTCGTCAGTATCACATCTTCAGTTCAGCAGTCAGCAATAGACTCTCATATTCGTCAGTATCACATCTTCAGTGTCGTATCTTCAGTTCAGCAGTCATCAATCGACTCTAATATTCGTCAGTATCATCAGCATATCATCATCAGCTCAGTATCATCATCAGATCAACAGACACAGTCGTCGTTAGTTCACCTTCTTCACCTTCGTGAAGATATTCGGTCACCCTTCGGGTGCTTTCAAGACTCATCTGTTGCCATATTATCAAGTAATAACGTCGGCTCGTCTGCAGTCATCGTATTCGGTGGATAATTCTTCATTAACGTGAATTAATTCGACATTCGACAAGAGACCGGTATGAAAACAAATATCGTTCTATCCTGCAGGTGAGACTCTTGCAAGCCCAGTGATTAATACATTCTGACAAATTCAGAGCTTTTACACCATTTTTCCACCCTCTCTCCCACCTGTTACCATTTTTACAACACCTCACCAACAGTGAATCAACATAATGGGGCTAGCATCGCTAAAAGGGCATAACCAAGAAAATGTAATTTAAAAGTGGAAAGTTAATACAAAGGTGAAATACACTACTTGCTAATGTAATGTAATTATTTTTAGTAATGGTCGCAATAATGTTCCATATTGTTTCAATGATACTTTTTTGAGGCGACCCTATCAAATAAGCACTATATTTGTGTGAGCGTAAACACGTGTGACTTAATTGTAATGGCGGAACGACGTGCTAGTGTAGATGTATGCATAGTTCAGTAATTGCACATTGTGTGAGAAGTGTGTACTTGTGTGTGGATGGCTTCATTGTGCATGTGCTCTATCGCGGTGATGAGTGAGCAAGACTGCAAGATTGCAAGCGTCGAGTTTCAAATGTCGTGGTGGCGCTGGTCTGCTATGCATGTGTGAGTGTGCGCGCGTGTGCAATGGTGTCCTTGCTTTGTCCTCTGAGTTCGTTGGGGGAATCGGTGTTGACGCAACACCGTTGCTGGCAACATGCACCAAGGAAACGCCCTTCATCTGCCCCAGTGGACGGCTGTATCAACGCCACCTAGATACAGGCCCTTCCACGAAAGTATGACGTCATCGCCCCGTTGCAGTGTTCTGGCGATTGTTTCAACTCTCAGTCAATGCGGTTGCACGCTACCGTGCCCACGTGGTTAGTGTTCTCAAGTGTTTAGTGATTTCTCGCGTGCTATTCTTGGCGATAATAAACGTGTATAGTGATTTTCACTTCAGTGTGGTTTAGAGTGAAGTGCGAATTTGTCAGATTTTGTGTCAAGCGTGATTTACGCAGCCATTTTGTGATCCTCACTCGGATGATTCTGCATGCCATCATCCTGGACATTTTGCTGCGGTCAGAGGTTTGGTTACGTTCATAGGTTCAGTAAAATATGCACATCTGATCGTTTCTCATGTGGTCTTGGCTTCGTTAAATATGTCTTATATATATTTGCATACCATCATAGTTATAAATCAACAGAGGTGAACACTGTTTAGCTGTTTAGCTCTCTAACTGCTAGTGCTTCGCTTTTCGTCTAAATTGATTGTTTAAAATTAGGTTATTGATTATGCAATATTTATATTAGTGATGCTTGAAACTCATCAGCGACAATATGTAACAGAAATCATTTCATATCTCGAGTAGTTCAGTGGCTAAGGAGTTAAAATCTTGCGTCAGAGGCTCGCGGTTCGAATCTTGTCCCGCGCGCGAATTTTAATACCAGCTTGAGTTTACTGGGAGGCGTCGCTGTAGATTGGTTCACAGCGGGTCGTGTCATATAGTCACAGTATGGTGCGCGCTCAAAATACCAATTAATATTAATCATAATAAATAATTACAAAGCAGTATTAAGTAAGTAACTAATAATTACAACCCAGAAAGCAGGACGTTCGAGCTAAACGTCACACCAACCAACTACGTCGCAACTTGAAACGGTATCATATACCGCAAGTCAACTGTGAAAACCTGGCCTGGGATCGACCTCAGTGGCGAAGACACATAATTGAAGGAGCTAAAATTACAATACTGCAACGTGTCCAACACACCCAGCAGCGCAGACAGACTGGCTCAACAGCCGCTACCAGAGGACCACCACCGGCAGCAAACAGCAAATCTGACGACCATATCTACCTTTGTTATGCAACATCATGCGGATCAAGGATTCCACAATCAAAGATCAAGGACAAAGGATGAAGGACTCCACAATCACATGCGAGCGTTGTAAATTGTGTCATGCGTAAATTACAAATTAAGTAATTCATGGAGCTCACTAGTTGATTACAGTTTCACTACGGTGCTTTTATTAAATTGTGACCAACAACCTGAAATTAGTGTGACATTCAAGATTTCTGCTTGACTCATTGTTGATGTGTTGATAATTGTAATGGTTGTGCAGGTCGTGTGGAGTGTCTGTAGGCAGAATTTGCTTGTTATGCATCGACACAATGGCGAATGTATTGTTAAACAGTTTTACTAAATCGTTAAACAACCTCTTGTCATATATTCGTGGACTCCGTGGTGCAGTTGTTAGCACACCCGCCTCACAAGCGGGAGGTCCGTGGTTCGTAACCCGGCGGAGCAGAATTTCATTGGGCGAATTCTACAATCCCACAGCCCCTGTCCACCCAGCAGAAAATGATGGTACCAGATATCAGTCAAGAGTTGTGCCATGCATTCTGGGGAGGTGGCCCTCTCTAATATGTCTTACGTCCTTGTGGCGCCATACCGTGGAGAGGGTCGGTTCTGCGGTGGCAGCGAGCTGCACGGGGCACGCCTGTGTGTTCATAAGCTTCGGCTTCTTCCCGTGTAGCAGCTGCGACTTAGGCATTTAACCTTTTAACAGAGGCATTCAAAGAGAAGAAAAATTTCCACTGTGAGAAGTGTATGTCACTGAGAATGGCGTCGTGGTGTAAGATTTTTAATATTGTTAAATTGTTATTGTCGGTATTTTCATGCATTGATATGTCGTGTCATATTCTGTGTTATTGTGGATTGTTTTGTGTTCTTTTGTATATCATCGTGTATAATAACATTGTGCATAACAAATGGCATCCAAGTTGTACTCGTCTCACTGTGATAGCATATTGCTTAAATCTATTACTTTGTGGTCTATTGGATTCGGAATTATTCAATTAATCAGATAGTACCATTTCTCAATAGGGTTTATCAATATTGCATTGCGATAATAGGGTATAAACTGGTAGCAACATATACATATACACGTACGGCGCTCAGCGACGATCGCCACCGTTGATGACGTCACAAATTCAACACCCATGCCTGGTGTTCTAGTCGGCCGTGGGACAACTCGGTGAGTACACGCATGTACACACACACACACACACACACACACATACACACACGTACAAACATACACATACACACTATTCATACATGCACATACGCACCGGTGAGATGTGTCAAAGGTACAACAAACAGCTGATGCTCAAGCGTGGTGACCAGCAGAAAGCGCTCGTTAACGGCCAGAGAGCTACAGCCGGAGGCGATTTGCCGCTCGTTCAGCCATACTCGTCGCTGACGACACAGAGTCACCAACACTGCACCGCCGCCGCTGTCGCTAGTGCGTCCACTCGGTAAGACAATCATCTGATACACACATACACGTTAGATTATATTAAGTATATATTTATATAGTGTTCTTCAAATAGGCCTCTAAGGCGCTGCACACACACACACACACACGCACACACACACACACACACACACACACAAACAGTCAGTTTTCAGTTGTCAGTGGTCCAGTGTGGATGTATCAATTTGCGAAGGTGTGAGAGCGTGAGAGTGTATTGTGCTGACTGTGGTGGTGTGGTGTAGAGTGTGTGAGCGACGCTTGTGTGGACGCCGCGAAGGCGCTCAGGTTACGTTTGCTGATATCAGGGTGAGTGGGGTGACGCGGTCCTGTCTCCGTGGGAAAATGGCAGGTAGAAGAAGGAAACTGGCAAGTGTGGGTGTGCAGGAGGATCAGGTAGATGTAGGAAGGCTTGAGGTTGAAAAAAATGGGGCGGAATCTGAGAAGTGTGAGGTGATGAAAAAAGTAGAGGAGAACACCAGGAGAATAAGGGAGTTGGAGAGGGATTTGAAAGTAATCAGAGATAGGGAGACACCTATTAAGGGGGCAGAAAGTAGGGATTTATCCGTGGCTATGGAAGAGATGCGCAAGGAAATGCAGGAGTTGAGGAATCAATTGATGGATTTGAGGGAGACAAATGAAAAGGTGAAAACTGAGAATGCAGGACTGAAAGATCGTTTTCAAGAGGTCCTACAGGAGAATGAAAGGTTAAGAGAAATGCTCAAAACCAGAGAAGATGTAGCGAAACAACATGATGAAAATTTGGGCAAGATAAAACAGAAGCAAGAAGCGTGGGTGAAAGAGCAAGCGGAGGCAATTCAGGATTTCAAGCATATCATGAAGCAACAAAAAGAAGAAAATGATGCAAAAATTGAAAAGGAAGTAGTGCATGTTCTGAAGCAAAAAGAAAGCGTTGTGAGGGACATTGTTGAAAAAAAGCAGAGTGTTATTGTCTTCGGACTGAAGGAGGATGAGTACCCTAACAGATGGGAACGAAACAGGGGTGAGATGAAAGTGGCTGAGGATGTTGTAGGTGTCCTGGAAGAAGGGGCAGCAGAGGAGATTCAGGAAGTATTCAGACTGGGGAAGTATGAGAAGGGTGGCATGAGGCCTCTGAAGATCAAATTCAGGAGCCAGGTGGTGGCCAGCAAAGTGCTGGAAAAGACGTGGAAGTTGGCACAGGAACAGAAATTGAAAAATGCCTGGGTAAGAGAAGATCTCAATGAGGAGGAAAGGCAAAAACGTAATGAATTGTTTCAGGAATCTAAGGAAAGGAACATGCAGAGAACTGAGAAAAAGAAAGAAATTTTTTACTGGAGAGTGCTGGACGGAAGACTGAGGAAATGGTACAAATCAAAACAGAACTGAATAAACGGATGTACAATACTGGATTGGTTAGCAGTGAACAGAGTCTGAAAATTGCTTACACAAATGCGGATGGATTCTTGTCGATAAAAAGTGAGTTGGAGGATTACCTGAGAAGATTAAAGCCACATGTTGTTTGCATTACGGAAACGAAGTTATCACAAGACGTTAATGTTATCCTGAGGGAGGGCAAATACAACATTTTCAGAAGAGATAGGAAGGGGAAATTTGGGGAAGGCGTTATGATATTGCTAAGAAAGGATGTAAAAATTGAAAGCACGTATTCTGGAAAAGGTACGGCGGAGTTTTTTAGTGTAAGAATTAGAGCTAATAACATTTGTAAATGTATTGCAGTAATGTATGTCCCACCTAAAACTGCGGCATGGCAAACGGAAGAATATAAAGAAATGATACTGGAAGCAAGGGAGGAGCTTGAAAATGTAACGGCACGGGATAGACAATTAATACTCATGGGGGATTTCAATTGCAAAGAAGTTGATTGGGAGAAATGGACGACCAGAGGAAATGAACATACATGGGGGTACATGTTACTGGACATAATGATGAACAGTCTAATGACCCAGTGGGTGACGGAAAATACTAGGTATAGGGGAGATGATGAACCTTCTAGGCTTGATTTGGTATTTACAGGGCATCCCAATGAGATAGAGGAAATTCGCTGCGAAAGTGCACTGGGCAAGAGCGACCATGTATTAATAGAGATTAAGACAGTGGACGGTATTACACGATCGGAAAGTTTGGGAGTTCCGCCACAAGCAAAATTTAATTACACCAAGTGTGATTTTTACAGTATGAGGAAATATTTTGCAGCAATGGATTGGGAGTACTTACTGGCAACAGAGAGTTTGCAGGGAAAATACAATATGTTTCTAGATATTTACAAAACAGGCGTAGAGCGGTTTGTGCCCAACTATAAGGAAAATAATACAGTTGGGAAAGAATGGTTTAATAAAAAATGTGCTAGGGCACGAACATTGAAGGAAAAAGCGTGGACGATGATGCGAAGAAGAAACACGCGTAAAACTAATATATAAAAAAGCACGCAACTTTTACGTTGAAGTGAGAGGACAGGAAGAGAGAGAATATGAGAAAAGGATTGTAGACAAGAGCAAATATGAGCCCAAATTGTTCTACAAGTTTCTGAATAGAAAATTGAAGAATAAGGTAGTTATAGATAGGTTAAAAGAAAATGATGACATTTTTGAGGAGGCGGGAGATATATGCGAAGTGATGAATAGAAAGTTCCAAGAAGTTTTTGTAACTGAGAATGTGTGGGAAGCACCGGCGATAGTCAGCTCGAGGTTGGGAATTGACCGTATTGAATTAGATCCTGGAGAAGTTGCGAAACGCCTCAGTATGCTGGCAAGCAGGAAAGCTGTTGGTCCAGATGAAATTGCCGCTGTGGTTCTAAAGGAATGCAGACATGAGCTGCTTACTCCAGTGTATGACAGTGTACAGTGTAGTCTAACAAAAGGAATTGTTCCTCAAGAGTGGAAATTGGCACACATTATCCCGATATACAAAGGAGGAAATAGGGAGGAGCCGTGGAATTATCGACCGGTTTCGCTGACAAGTGTCCTGTGCAAATTGGTTGAATCAATCATTAAAGATAGATGGGTTTCGTATCTGGAAGAGGAATATATTTTGAATGAGGCACAGTTTGGGTTTAGAAGCGGGAAGTCGTGCGTCACGAATTTGATGAGTTTATATTCAAGGGTGATTGATACAATTCAGGAGAGAGATGGATGGGTAGATTGCGTATATCTTGATCTGAAAAAGGCGTTTGACAGAGTCCCGCACACCAAGTTATTGTTTCAAATTGAGCATGAAGGAGGGATACATGGAAAGTTGTTGGAATGGATGAGAGACTACTTGAGTGGACGGAAGATGAGAACGATTGTGAAAGGTGAGAAGTCGGCATGGATGGATGTCTTAAGCGGTGTTCCACAGGGATCGGTGCTCGGGCCGATAATGTTCTTGGTTTATATCAATCAAATGACGAAAGGAATAGGAAGTTATGTCAACATGTTTTCGGGTGACATGAAAATGTTAAAAAGATTCACAAATCAAGCCAGCTGTGAGGAATTGCAGGAGGACTTGCACACACTTTCTGAATGGAGTGACAAATGGGGCATGGCTTTTAATGCTAGCAAGTGTCACGTGATGAAGTTTGGCAGAAGTGAATGCACACCGTCGATGTGTTATACGTTGGGCGATCACAGTCTACATACGGTCAACGTTGAACGAGACTTGGGCGTCACAGTTGATCAAACACTGTCGCCGGAGAGGCATATTACAAGAATAGTGAATGCGGCCTTCAAAACAATAAAGAATGTTAGAGCTTCATTTAATCACTTGGATGAAGAGGTGATAAGGAAATTGATGATGAGTATTATTAGGCCACCATTGGAATACGCTGTAGTAATATGGGCCCCGCACAAGAAAAATCATATAGCAAGAATAGAGAAAGTACAACGAGTAGCAACCAAGTTAGTAGGAAAATTGAGGACATTAACTTATGAGGAGAGGCTAGAGAGAGTTGGTTTACCTACATTAGCGATGAGAAGATTAAGGGGTGATTTAATAAACGTTTTTAAGCATAGCATTGGCAAAGACAAACTGGATATAAAAGGTTGGGTAGTTTGGAGTGAGAGAGATCGAAGGGGACACAATAAATGCCTTAGGCAGACCACAGTAGTTATGGATATAAAGAAATATAGTTTCCCAAATAGGTGTATCGACGTTTGGAATAGTCTTGAAAAGTATGTAGTGGAATCAAGTAGTATTGGACAATTTAAGCGTAGATTAGACAGTAGTGGGTTTGGAGACAGGACAGTCTGAGCCTTGCTCATCTCCTGTACACAACAACTAGTGAGTACAACTAGTGAGTACACACACACACACACACACACACACACACACACAAACACGCATTTAGACACACACACACACAGACTTAAGCTTAATAGATGGAGATTGATCGTATTGGTCATAGCTAAAGAGTTGAATAATATCCGATAAAACTTGTGAATTTTGACAACAAAAATATTTAAATATTTTAATGAATAAAATTACTAAATTATATTTGACAAATTAATCAATGTAATAATCTTAATAAATAAAAATATTACATATATTATAGTAAAAAACAAATAAAATTGTGTGCGCCTTATGGTTCGCAACTACGACAATACCAAAATTATCAAATGACAAATATATAGGACCGGATTTGTGATAATAGGTTCGCAGCCCAGGGCCCCGCGTATAAATGGCCCCTGCACTGGTTTAAACACAAAAGTATAACCATATTTGTGATCGAGAAGGGACTTTGAATATAAGTGAAGTATAACGTTCAACAAATAATTATACAGATTATAATCTAAACTAATTAATGCATCTTCTAATCTTCACTCAATGCCACATTCAACAAATCCAGATATTCAATAATTCCAGTACTGCAAATCACAGCTGTACCCAACAAAACAGATGAGGCAAACCTAATAGATAGCGGGTCCGAATACATCTAAGGCCCCGATGATTGCAACAAGTAACGCGAAATTTGACAGCGCCGTTGCGTGAAAATCTGGTACCAGCCTGTGTCGGTGCGAACCGCCAGCAAATTACGAGGGGCAAGTAAAAAATAAGGTTCCCAACACTGTACACTCGCCACGCGAGATGCTGGGTGAAATCTGGCAACACCGCCTTGATTGTTGCCCCGCCCACTCCATTCCCCTTACCGAGAGCGATCGCTACCACGCTCAGTGCCGTCTTAACAACCATCCGCGATGGAGCCTGCAATCGCTGTCACCGCCAGGTATGAAATCAGTTCAGTGATTCGATTTTTAAACGCGCAGAAGCATACACCTATTGAAATTCATACACAGTTAGAATAAGTTTAAAATAGTTATAGATAGTATAAAGTTAAGAATAAGTTTATGGCAAAGCTTGCATCAGCGTCCAAGACGTCCGCAAATGATGCAGGGAGTTCTCCGAAGGACGCACAGACGTCCACGACGAGCAAAGGAGCGGGAGGCTATTGGTGTCCGACGAAGTCGTGGCGAAGATTGAGCGCATTCTCCTTGAGGATAAGAGAGGAACGCCTCGAGAGCTGGCTGACCAGGTTCCTGAGGTTTGTGGAAACCATCGACAACATTTTAACCGAACAACTTGATCATCACAAGGTGTATGTGCGGTGGGTCCCGCACATACTTTCAGAAAACCACAAAGACAATCGCTTCAAGTATGCCGAGGAGTTTCTTCGATAAAGCGCCGAGAATACCGAATAATTTTTGGACTCGATTATTACGGGAGATGAAACTTGGTTTAACTACGTCAATCCAAAAACAAAAAAACAGTCGAAAAAATGGCGTCATACCGGGTCGCCTAGGCCAAAGATGTTTCAACAGAACCTGACCGCAGGAAAAGTGTATGTCTAAAGGGGCCACCATAAATTCTGACAGGTATTGCGAGACGTTGACGAAACTCAAAAGAGCCATCCGAAATCGCCGAAGAGGAAGACTGACCAAGGGCATTAGGCTGCACCACAACGCGAGCCCGCATGTCTCTCGACAGACCACCGCCCTAATGGACAAATTCGGCTGGAAATTGCTTGATCATGCCCCCTACAAACCTGTTCTTGCCCCCAGCGACTTCCACTTGTTTCCGAAATTGAAGCAACACTTGGGTGGACAACGCTTCAATACAGATGAAGATGTGAAGGAAGCGGTCAGCAAGTTCATCGACGGCCTAGCGGCGGAGTCCTTCGAAGAGAGTTTTCAGAAGTGGATAACTCGTCAGAACAAATGCATAAAAAATATGCCGACTATGTAGAAAAATAAAGTTTGAAATACCAGCTCTGATATTGTATACTTATTTATGTCAATAAAACTATGCATGTACATAAAGTATTGATGTCAATAAATGGCATACCTGTAAAAAATTTGGGAGCCTCATTTTTTACCTGCCCCTCGTAAGTCACCTGCTGAGCCAGCGCTGGAACGTGAACACGATGCGGCCAGCGCACGTGCGGGGACGTGGCCTGTACGTCGGCTATGTCGCAAAACATCGCCGTCGTCACGTTCAACAGCCGAAACCGGCCCGTGGCCGCTAGCTGCACTAGCACACCGCAACATGCTGCCTCCGTCGCGTCGCTTGACGCGCGCTGACGTTGAAGAGAGAAAGCGGCCGTCGCTTCTGTCGTCGTTTCAGCCGCCTGTCGCATAACACTCGTCGGCACTGCGGCCAACATGTGCACAGCGGAGTCCAACGGCACAACATGTCTGACGTCGATAAAACAAACGAAAGTTAACGATAAACGATTAATCCTTATCATTGAATAATTATCAACTATGCTCCTCGGATTATGAACAAGATAATCGCGAGAGTTCTTGAACAAGACTCTGATGTTAGAAAGGGGCACGATAGCTTATATGAACGGAATTATTGTTGAAGACTGTTGTGTCCGCTGAATAGGTGGCAGCACATTTAATGAAGTTTGGGATTGAGACAAAACCACCAGAAAGATTGGATAATAACAAAGTATTTGGTATGCAGCTTAAAAAAGGGTCTGACGGAGAGTTACACTTCAAAATAGGCAACCAAATTCCAAAGATTGAGGGAAATATTTTGAACCGCAGGACAGGACTGTTTTCTATATGTGGCGCTTTGATTGGACACTATCCAATACGCAGCTGGCTCCGTGTGGCCTGTAGTTACGTGAAACGAATGAGTGAAAACAGGGCGTGGGATGACCCTCTTGACATGGACACTCATGACATACTCATAGATATTGAAAAAAAATCGAGTTGTGTGATCCGGTCAGATGGTCGTGGACAAAGGCATCAGGACTAACCAGAGCGAGAGTTTGGTGTGATGCCCGCATCTTAGCGATCGGATTGGCGCTGGAGATCGATGACAGGGTCGTCGAATACGCTTCATGGATGGGGAAGCGCACAGATGCTGGACATATAAGCTTGTCAGAGCTTGATGCAGCGATAAGAGGAGTCAACTTGGTTCTGAAGTGGAAATTGTCAGAAATTGAAGTGTTCACTGACTCAGCCACTGTGAAAAGTTGGCTGAAATCATCGCTTAGAGGATACCGTAGAAGTGTCAGGTTTGTCGGAAATGCTGGTCCGCCGTCGCCTGTGGGTGTTTAGGGAACTAGTTGAGAAGTGCAATTTCGACATCCAAGTGACGCTAGTCGGATCGCAAAAGAACGTCGCAGACACATTGACGAGGGTTGAAAGAGGCTCCAAAATCAAAGGAGATATGTTGACCCTGAACCAGGGTTTGAAAAAACCGGGTTTTTTGTCCAAAAAAAAACCCAAACCATGTTTTTTTAGCAAAAACCAAAACAAACATTGGTTTTTGTGTTTTTTACACTTTTCACACACAAATCAAAACAAGGATTGTACCATGCTATTTATTATATAGTTAAACATATTTTAGCACCACTTACCAAGAGTTTTGTAAATATTTAAATAATAGAATCATAAAAATGTACACACATGATCTTGAATTTCACCTTGTAGCATCTATAGGCAACGGAAGTGTGGCGTTAGTTTGAACGCCACTGAACGTTCTAGAACGTTCGAGTGACGTTGTCGAGTGGCGTGCGGTGTGACGTCATAGCGGTTCACTTGAGTCGAGTGGTGCGAGGTATGACGTCGCACGTTACTGTGCGCTGATTGGCCGCGACTTGAGCCTAGTGCTGGAGGCGTGCATCAGCTGGCGTGTGTGAAGCTGGCTTTGCGAGCGGTCGAGCGTCATTCTGGTGGTGGCTTTCGCCTGGTACGTGTCGCTGCCGTGTTTCGATAATATTTTTGCTCGAGTGGACGAATTCTCGTTGTGTGCGCGGGTTACCTGTGCGAAGGTGAGAGGGCTTTGCCCCGTTTTTTATATTTCGTTGCTTATTGTACCCGGCGGAGCAGAATTTCATTGGGCGAATTCTACAATCCCACAGCCCCTGTCCACCCAGCAGAAAATGATGGTACCAGATATCAGTCATGAGTTGTGCCATGCATTCTGGGGAGGTGGCCCTCTCTAATACGTCTTACGTCCTTGTGGCGCCATAGCGTGGAGAGGGTCGGTTCTACGGTGGCAGCGAGCTGCACGGGGCACACCTATGTGTTTATAATCTTCGGCTTCTTCCCGTGTAGCAGCTGCCACTTAGGCATTTAACCATTTAACCTTTTAACCTTGTTTACAAGCTATTTCGGCCATATGGCTGAGGCCGTTGGCGGGGGCAAACGCGAGTTTGTCGAAGGGGGTTCAGGTAGTGAATCCGATGACTTCGGTCAGGAGGGTCAGAGACCCGAGCAGGGGGCCGCAGGACCCGTGGTAGATGTTGGCCAGTTGGCCAACATTTTAATGCAGGCCCGAGGGCCGATCCTTGACAGGATAGGGCGGGCTCTACCGCGTTTCGGTGGTGACGTCACTCTTGACGTCACTGAGTGGCTGGCCGACTTTGAACGGCTATGCCGTGTCCAGCAGGTCGACCCTTGCGAAATGGTCGACCATATGCTGGATGGGAGCGCGCGGGCTCTATCGACGCATGCTCGTGGACGACGCCTCACAGTGGGCCGTGGTGAAAGCTACGCTGGTCGCCGAGTTTGGCGTGCCTCGCCAAGAGGCGTGGATGCGCTTCTCGACTCGTCAGTTTCGATCTGGCGAGTCAGTGGACGCCTTTATGGACGACTCAGAGCGTCTAGGTCGCCGTGTAGGGTTGACAACCGAGAGCCTGGCGTTCCGCGTCAAATTTTATGAGGGCCTACCCGACTCAATCTATGAGTGGGGTATGGAGAAAGAGGGGGCATATACCTCCGAGTTTGACAGCGTGCTGTCGGCGGTGCGCGCCAAAATTGGTGCGCGTAGGGCTGCTGCAGCCAGAAGCCGCCCATCAGGGGTGGTGGCTGCATCTAGGCAGCGAGCCAGCAACGCTCAAGTAGCGAGCAGCTCTAGTGACCGCTCTCCTGTTCCTCGAGCGTCGAACCAGCGAGACGGTTCTGTGTCTCGGTGGGCGGGCCGTCCGGAGCGCTCCCAGTTTACCCAGAACAGCAGATACTCCACAAAATCAGCTCACAACAAGATATTGTGCATGGAAGAACGAAACCTTCAGCGCATCAGAAAGACACGACAAAACACATCGCGGAATGCAAAAGGGAAGGGCTTATTCGAAAGTACCGAGGTTTTCGAAGTTACCGAAAACAACACAGCGGATGATCTGTCAAGGTCACCAGTCGATCATCCTCCTATTGCTGAGAATCTGGGACAGAGGCGAATAATTGCGCGCTCTGTATGCAATGGGCAAACGAAGAAAACGTAACCGCCTGGCCCGGACGTACTCACTGCAATGGCGCCACGCAGGGGGCGCGCGAGAGACAGTATTCGGGAGTACGTAAGCCGCGAGTATTCGGGGTCTCCACCCGGACGTTCCTGCTGTTCCCGCACGCGACAAAAGGGCCACGAAAGGCGCGCGGGAAGCAGAGAAGCTACTGGTTGCGCTGGAGAAGCCAAGCTGCCTTTGCTCCAGAAAGAGTGGACAAGAGGCGGGGCCAAATAGGGGAAAAGGAGAGGAACGTGAGTGCCCATGCTGTGCAATACGATTGATGGAGAAAACACCAGCGTAAACCACCAGCACCTACTGACCGGACAGGTGGATATGTCCCGGCGATCACAAACACTCACAAACGACACAACCGTGTGTTTGGAGTATGATCGCCTTCGAACACTGCGATGATGAACGATGACAGTGATGCTAAGGTAACCCCGGCGCTACACTCATTTTGACATGCCACATTAACATAATACACTGGATACAAACTAAACAGAAAATACAACAATGTGCAAACAAAACACATGACACAACATTAAAACAGTCTCAAATAATAATTAAAAGAATTACACCGGCACAATACATGTTATACATATTACACAACAAAAACAAACAATACATATGCAGGCAAACCTCACCGCCACCTATCGGCAGAATCTTCGTCAACACTGGCTGCCGCTACGGACTAAAGCACCAATATTAAACAATTGACGATGGATTGATCTTGTGTGGCTATCGCTTGGTGATACCGAGAGCCCTCCGCAGAGAAAGGCTATGTCTACTTCATCACGGACACCAAGGCCAAGAAAAGCAAGAGCGAGGCGTTATATTTACTGGCCCGGTATAAACCACGATATTGAAACGACAAGACAATGTGAGAAATGTCAACAAAGGCTACCGGCACAACAAAAGGAGTGGCATGCATACATGCTCAACCAACAAGACCATTTCAAATAATCTCAGCCAACAACAACAAGATAAAAACTCACACTTACACAGTAGAGCAATAATCTCTCTCTAGGCTGGCATAAATTATATCCACACAAACAGCACACAGAAGACTACACCGACCAGTCCACAAATAACCACACAACGCACGATGAGCACTACTACACCACTCCCGTCATTACATACCAGCCGCTAACACCAGTACACGCTGCATACCAACATACAAACACGAAGTAGAATCACACGCATAAATACAGTGACGCACATACACACACACACACAAGTCTACGCTCAGTCACACACAGGTACACACACAAGTCTACGCTCGCAGGCGCACACGCTCTCCTACACTCACGCTCAACTCAGCAAACGCATTCACACCCACATTCATTCCTTCGCACAGCGTTCAATTTCTGACCAACAATACCACACTCCCCCTTGATCTCAAGATCAATCAATCACCTACGAAATAATCGTCCATCCAAGGCGGACGTCTCCTCTCTCTGGTAGATCTCCGAAGAATGTGCTCACTCCGGTCCTCTTCGGCTCCATTATGTATGTCAATTGTCTCGAGCACTTCGTTCGTGTCCGCTGCACAGTCATCTGGAGTCTGATTGTCCACGTCTTGACCACCGGCGTCATCTCGATTATTGTCTTCATCATACACACGCCGCAGATCTAGTAGATGCCTCGGTACTCCATCCACCGATACATTGTTTGAGGACTGAATCCCGGTCACTCTTCCTTTTGACCAATGCGACGTAGATCTTGCCCCAGGTGGCTTTACCCACACCTCATCGCCGACTTCTATGCCCGAGTTCTTCTCGCCGTCGTCATTGTGGGCTGGCAAAACCTCCGGATGTCGCCAGGCATATGTGTAGACACTGTGATGCGGCGCCTTGTCTTCAATTCGATCCGATTTGGGCGCCATGTTGTACCAAAATACCGCCTCGAGCGGGGAGATGCCAGCTCTCTCCGCTATCCTCTTTATCGTACGATGATGCCGTTCGACAATACCGTTTCCGCTGGGTCGATAAGCCGCTCGGAAAAACCTGCTGATTTTCCAGCCATCGAGGGTTTCCCTGAGTAATTCTGACTTGAACACCGTTCCATTGTCCATCAGCACTTGTTCAACAGGCCCTCGCTCATAAAATACTTGGTTCAGGATATTTGAAATCTCATTTGCCGACTCCGCACGCAGCTCTCGCCATATCGCGAACCTTTCAGGGCCGCAATCAACAATAGAAAGAAATGGACGATATCTGAAATGAGTAACACCGACTGCCAATCTTGTCCAGACTGTTGGCACGTGCAGCTCGCCCGCCTCGTGAGTCACCGGCGCAGGATCGATAGACTGACACTCCAGACAGCTCTTCACCACACGTTTCACCTGTTCACGTGTCACAGTAGGGTCCACTTGCTTAGCGAGAGATAACGTTCTGTCAACGCCCATATGATGACTACGGTGGAGATCTTTCACTCTTTCCAACGCCATGCCGCATGTTTCGTTTACCGGTTTTCTCTCGAGCCTCAGCATCCATTGCCTGTTGATGCGCGTCAATGAGTCTGCTTTGTTACTTGCTGTAGGAACAAGAATCAATCTCACTTCGAGACGCAATTCATCAATTAACTCCTTGACTACTCCCAGTCGTCGTTTCACAAGAACTTCTGCAGCTCCTTTTGTCTTCACTCTGTTCTCGTCGGATAGTGTGGCACGCAACCAGCCAAAAACTGTAGCGGAGTCTGTGCGTACTTCTATACATTCTAATCCCCACTTTATTGCAAGATTGAGTCCTCTGGATACAGCTTCAAGCTCAGCGACGTTTATATGATTGAAGTCATCTTTTTTCCTCTGCCACGAGGCATCTTCCACTACGATTCCGTCGATTTCGATTACTGTTCCAATAGCCTGATTACTGGCGTCACACCAGACAACACCAGATTTCGATTCTGAAACCGACCATTTTCCCTGCACTGGATCTTCGCTTTTCACTTGTTCTAGCATGTCGTGTGTAACAGACAGAACTTACTCCCGGACTGTGTCATCCCAGCCACCATCGGATGAATGACGTTTGACATAGCTGCACGCCGGTCTGAGCCACCCGGCAATGGGATAGTGGCCCAACAATTTCCCACATAAAGAAAACAGTTGGCGTTTAGTCAGTGTACGATCTACCTGCGGTAACTCATTTCCCCGACGAAACTCCAGCAAGCCCGCTGCATTTCTCTGCACTCTCAGACCAAGCACTGCACCGCCAACAATTGGAGTCGGATCTTTGGCAATCAGTCCATACTTGCGCAAATGATCAACCACATGATTCGGGTTCACTTTTGTTGTATCAACCACAATATCATCGATATAGGAATCGGTTGCTTCACGGATAACTTTTGACTTCTCCAGCACTCTGCGCAAAATTCTGGTCATGATTCGCGGTGCTGAGCTGAGACCAAACCCCAATCTCGTGAGGCAGTATGTTATGCCCCCATACTTAACCAGTTGATACTGCCAGAGCTTCGGATGCACACGTATTTGGAGATATGCTGACTTCAAGTCAACCAGCGCCGTCGCACCTCTGATTCGTCGCCATCGCCGAAGCTTTTCCGCGCAAACATCGATGTAATCATCACCAGTGTGACTGCTGACATATTCGTTTAGCTCCCTGAAGTCAATCACTGGACGCGTTTTGTTTTTGGTTGTTTGCACAACCGCCAACAATGGTGATACTCCTCTCTTGACTTGTTGTGACCACGGCACCAATATTCCTTCGCTTATCCAGCGCTTCACTTCTTTGTCAAACTCCTCCTTACATCCTCCTTTCAACGTTTGTTCGTAACATCCAATTGACTTGGTCAAAACAGGTGACGTTTCCTTCAGAAACCACTCGACTTCCCAATAACTACCATTCAATTTCGCTGAAAAATCTTTGTCACTGAACTGGTCTTCAAAGAACTCAGACTTCAACCTTCCATCAGACATGCTCATCTTGCAACATTCGGTGTTTTCATCCTCCTTCGGATGTACTGCAGTCCCGCTAACAACAATAACGCTTGAAAACGCGTCAACATTACTGTTTTTCCCCGGCTGTTTTAGCAACTTTCCGAACTCCACTCCACGTTTTGTGATTGTGACTTTTTCAAACTGATTAATGATGTCCATTCCGAGAATTACATCGAACCCACTCACTACTTCCGGAAGGACAAGCACTTGCGCATGCAATTCTTCACCATTGACCACGATACACGTTTTACACGTACCTAAACACAAAATTTCACTTCCGTCTACTGTGACGACACGCTTTGGCTCCTTAATAAATGCCAAGCCACATTTTGCAGACACAATACTTTTTGAACACCCGGTGTCGATCATAGCCGTCACTGTTCGTCCACATATTCGTACTCTCGCACTCATTAGACCCCCGCGTTGCGCCTCCACTGTACAGAGGGGGAGCTTCTTGGCGCTGAAGCCCCCCCTACATCGTTTCCCTTTGCGCACTTTGCTGCAACATGTCCTGTCTGACCGCAATTGAAGCACACTATCGCGGAACGTCTGCAGTGTCGCGCCATATGGGCACCTCCGCAGTTGAAGCATCGTCCGTTGACGTTCCGACGACGTTCGACTGAACGTCGAATGGCAGCTGCTCCAGCCACGGTGTCATCAGCTGAATCATCACCGGCCGCTACACATGCCGCCATGGTTCCAGAGCTAGCTGAAGCATCTGCCCGTGTCAATATACGAGCCCTCGAGATCAGACGACTCATAGTTACTGTCTGCATATCGTCTTCCTGTAGTCCTGCCGAAACTCGGTCCGGAAACCCACTAATGAACGCCAACTTCACCGAGAGTTCCAATCCCTGACTGACAAAACCGCACAAGCCAGCGAGTCGTCTAAGCTCATTTGCGTACACATCCACTTGCTCTCCTTGCCACTTCTTCTTCGTCAGCATGGCAAATGATTCGACTGGATTGGGGGAAAACGCTTCTCGCAGTTTGGATTTGATCAAATCGTACCTTGACTGCGCCTCTTCATTGAGCTCGAGGTAGAGTGACAATGCTCCTCCTTCCAGAAATAGTGGCACAAACGCATGCAGCTCAGTCACTCCTGTCAGCTTGGCCACAAGTTCTGCCTTCTTCAACCATGCGACTACGTCGCCAGTACCGTCAAAATTCTTCATCATTGTTGTAGCCGAAATAGCTTGTGGTTTGATGTCCATTTTTACACCACGAAAACAAAACTACCTTGTAAAATGATGAACTCTATTGATGCGGACAACAAATATGATTTAACAACAACAAGATGAAAACTCACACTTACACAGTAGAGCAATAATCTCTCTCTAGGCTGGCATAAATTATATCCACACAAACAGCACACAGAAGACTACACCGACCAGTCCACAAATAACCACACAACGCACGATGAGCACTACTACACCACTCCCGTCATTACATACCAGCCGCTAACACCAGAACACGCTGCATACCAACATACAAACACGAAGTAGAATCACACGCATAAATACAGTGACGCATATACACACACACACACAAGTCTACGCTCAGTCACACACAGGTACACACACAAGTCTACGCTCGCAGGCGCACACGCTCTCCTACACTCACGCTCAACTCAGCAAACGCATTCACACCCACATTCATTCCTTCGCACAGCGTTCAATTTCTGACCAACAATACCAGCGCGAAAACAGAGTATTTTACATCAGGCCTAATATCGTGTCAAATGTGGATTATATTATTGTTTGGTACTTGATAGGTACAGTTTTTACGTAGATTCCAAAAGTGTATAACTTATGTCAAAATGTTGATGGTCCAAGCCATTACGAACTTCTCAAAATCCCGAGGTGGTCTATGGAGATCATCAAATCCGGATGATCCTCAATAATTGGCGCAGCTCCTACTAATGGCTTGATTCATGATGCTAGACACCTACAATAGCCAGAAGTGAACATTGATAACATCTTGTTTTACAAGTGCGAATTAGATATATCAGGATTAAGGGTTAAAAAGATATCAGAAGATATCCGTGATGATTTGAATGATTGATAATTTAATGAATTAGTGAAAATTATATATATATCAGGATCAAGGGTTGAAAATATGTCACAATCTATCCGTGATGATATGAATGATTGATAATTTGAATGATGATAATTTGAAATCTGACATTAATTCGTCCGGATGGAAATTTGGATGAATAAACAATGACTTTATATATATGTTATAATATCAATTGGCTTTAAATAAATTGTTTCCTGAGTACGGAAATATATCCTGATGTTCTTCAGCAGGAAGAAAGTGTTGATATGTTATCTTGGACAACTCAACTGGTAGCAAAGGAGGCATGGTGGAAGAACTGGAGATGTGGTGCCTTAAAAGCTGTAAGAATAGCAATGGTGCAACAAGAAGTACGTTGGCAGATAGAGGACAAAAAAGTCATTGAAATATCTCACCAGAAGGATGGTGTGAGTATAATTATGCACTTATTTGGTCTCCGGTTTCACAACTTCGATCAGCGTATTCCGAGATTACCGTTACTATCATTTATCGGCTAAGTGACGATTCTCAAATGATAAATGTGTCATGTATCATGTATCAACCTATCATGTACACATGTATCACAAAATTTCTTCATCATCGTTTGAATTTCATCATCATTAAAATTTCTTAATCATCATCTTCATTTCATCTGTCTATTGTGTGAATATATGCATTGTGAAAAAGCGAGTTAAACATCATAAAACATAGTCCTCTAATCAGCTGAGATGATGAAATATGGTCGGGGTAGATACACATCGTGCTGAGAGGGCAAAAACCTGTGAAGCACCTGAGTGCACCTGAGAGGGTAAAAACCACCAACAAACAAGCATGAAGGAACATGTCACGAATAGATCACGTCTGCGCTCGAAAACGACATCAAATTGCTTGATACTGCCAATCTTCCCTTTCATTTACAAAGCGTAGATAGAAGTGTTCAGCTAGTGACAGTCATCACTTAGCTTGTGTGTGTACCAATTACTACTAAATATAGGACGTGCACGGCCCGATATCTGAGTCAGCGAGGGGAGACCAGTCTAGTTCGCGGTTTGGGCAGAGTTTGTGAGAAACGTGTCGATCTTCATTGAACAGAGGTGCTGTATCTAGCTCGGCGCGTACAAACGCTCAATTATGACTGGTCGAAGGAAACAATGTCAGCCAAATTGCGTCAGCATCATGCAACTTAATCTTGGAATGACAGTTGATATGTGGTTGTGTAGTAGTGGTGTTTGACTCGTTGCTGTGTAAACGCGTTGAAATGTGTTATTGCTGGCATTCATTGGTCGCTATTGATTTTGTGAGTTCGAAATGTCGAACAAGTGTGGTGCTGTGAACTGCAATGGAAATTACTGCAAGGTGCCGAGTGTTTCGAATACCAAAAACTGCGACAAACGTTTTGTTAAAAAGGGACTGATACATTTTCTCCAGAAGGATATCATCGCTTCATTTGTGCTTTCAGACCTGGACAGTGTAACTACATGGTTAGTTCAAGATTGGAAGAACGCTTAGTTGTCTATTAATGACATACATTTTAGCGAGTGCAACCTGTCTATGAAAGTCGAAAATCGGCCCACGCTGTGTATCCCATTGGCCTTCCCACATACACATACCTGATGCTGCCGTGTGAACACTGTGCTGGTAGATCTAACACGACCAGTTCTACAGCGCACTGTGCTGCATTGCAAATACCACCGCCACCGCCAATGCCGATCGCTAGCATACGTTCAGCCGGCCGTCGACAGTACACAAGCCGACGATGCGCAATGGCCGTCCACGCCCACTCAAGCCGCGTATCGGAAACGTCCGGTCGGCGAGTCAACACATCCGGCAAACACCAACGTCCGGCATAGCAGACGGACGGCACAGTTTGACGGAAGCCGCCATCGTCAACGATACCGTTTACGGCGTCGTCGTTCACTTCCACTCTGACGCCGGGCAGATCGACGTTGGGGCAACTGTCAGTGATCGAACAATCGCCGCCCAAGCTGAACGCGTACACATACAAGTCGACGGCAAATACCAAAAGACTTGCGCCACATCCGCCGTCACCGCCCGTGTCAAACAACGTGACGGCAAGACACGCGGCCGGCAGGTGTACGGCGACCGAACACATTGGTGGAGGCACGGCGGCAACTGCCAGTGCCGTCAGTAGCACTCGCCGTCCGTCAATGACAGCCACCCAGCCACCACCGGCACCGCCGCTGCATGAGTCTACCGATACGTCAACGGGCACAGCGGCGGTGGCGGTTATGCGCGGTATGCAGTGCCCATTGACCGCGCTCTTCATACCAGCGTTGTAATCCAATGATGAGGGCAATGATAGGGATGATAGGGCTACTATTTCAGTGTTGAGGCCAGCACAAACCGCCAATTGGTACTTGTACGAGTACAAACAGCCGTCTGCTGAACATATGTTTAAGCTAACACACACATACACACACACACATATGTATATATAACCACAAAATCACACACATACACAATGCACTTCGTTAAAAAACAGTTATGAGCACAATTCATACATTAAGTGTCAAATGCGCCAACTACATATATTTCACAAACATGCATATATTCACATAAACGCGCATTAAAAATACATATTGACATGGGAAGTACGAACGTAAAGCGATATGATACAAATATACACACAGACACAAGCACAAAAATAGCAACATTATTTAGATTTGATTTAAAAACGCCCAAAACACGAGCAACAGTGTGCGGAATTACACACCTCAAAATATATCTATTAGCATATATTTATGGGTGTAGCAAGTAAGATAATTCCCACTCAAGAATGTATCGATTGAAAGGTGTACAAAAATACACAAACATACACACACACGTAAGTCGCATTGCAGAAACAGGTGTTAAAATCTAATGATCACACAAGCTCGCATTTCTTGATCAAACCGAGTTCCCTGTTTGAAACCGAGTTCGAGTTTCCTGTTTGAAACCGAGTTCTAGGTCGACTGATTGTGGTTGGTCGCAGCACAATGCGCTAGTTAGGCCCAGGTGCAGAGGGCTGCGTAGCCTTTCGACCAAGTTCGTCATGAAAAAAGATAGGCTAAGAGGCTCCATAATTTGGAATTTTCATGTTTGAAGGATGGACGTATATTTCATCGTTCATTGGATTTCAGGGATTATACGTCACATTATGATATAAACATAATTATATTAAATTACCGTTATTCAAGAATTAGATCATAACTTTTCTATAAGAAATATAGTATATTTGAATTGCTTGTGCGGCAAGGTCTATTTGAATTGCGCGTGCGTGCGTGTGTGTGTTAAAATTACCAAGTGATTACCTCATTTTGTTAAAATTCACGTATTTATCTAATGATTACATATATTGGTGTTCAATTGATATTAAATTTTTGGTGATGACATTGGAGTATATTTACCTGTATTCCATTATATATATTTTTTAATTAAATTGTGCACTCCTATGACTATTTAGTTCATATATTTCATTATATTTATTTTAATTTTCATCTATATTTTAAGACAACTCAAAAGCTTTACTAACATGTGCGAGTGTTATACTAGATTATAGAGTCAGCAAGTTACTATTGTGAAGAGCGCGTTGTGGCGTTTCATGCGAACGCGTTTCAAGTAGCGGCGTCCCCTTGATACAATGTACACTGTCCTTGTCAAGGCAAAAGGTGAGCAGTGTTTGCTCGGTGGTCAACGGTTGTTATGCGTGCATTGTCGGTGTGTTATAATCTATGTGTGGTAGTCCGTGCGTTATAGTTTGTGCGATATAATCTGTGTGTATATTATATTATTTTATCTTGTCTTACAAGCTAGTTCGGCTGATTACGATGGATGAGCTGAAGTTGACAGAGTTTGTGAAGAAATGCGACGGCAGCGGACACTTGGGTGGAGAAACTCAAGTACGCTTGTTCACTGAAGGACATACACGACGTGGCTAAAGTCATCCCGCTACTTGTGTACGGTCTGGCGTTCAATGTGTACAGACAAATGAAACTATCTGATAGTGACAAAAAGAAAGAGTTGGTCGTTATTGCCTCCCTGCGTCAGTCTTTTGGGTTGATTCATTGTGTCGCTTTCTCACTGTTCAAAGAGCGGCAGTGGAAGATTGCTAAGGAGACATTGGACGAATATATGTCTGATTTGTGTTCGTTGGCTGAATGTGTTGTGGGCGAGAGCAACGAAAGCTCCCGTTGGGTTACTTGTCAATTTCTTTGTGATTTGTCAACTAGAACGGAAAACACGGCGAGAGCCATGCACGGCGCTTGACTTGAGCCGTAGTAGTATCATAATAGAAAGTTCGGAGTAGTATCTAGAGGAGTATCATAATAGAAAGTTCGATTTTATCCTGAGGGTTGTGTCAAAATCAAACCACTGCGTGTATGATTGTGCGATTCGAAATATCATCCACCGTTTGACATTATTTTCGGTATGGATGCAATATTCACAGCCGGTGGAATGAATGTTTCGCCAGATGACAGAGTGTCGTTTGGTGTGTCAAGTACGCGTGCATAGTGGAGATCTTGTCAACAAGATACTCCTTCAGTTGATATTGCAAAGCCTCAAGCTGCCGTGTTGCAGTCGATGCCAAGTACACATAGACATATATCCAGTGATTACACATTGGATATAGTCGATCGTGATTTCAAGGCCTTCTTTGACGGGAAAAAGTGGATTGTGAACTGGTTCTGGGAGAATGAAGTACCCAATAAAATGATTAACGGTGGGCACTATGCTATTAAGCCAACATAAAAAGCTGTTTTTGAAGCCTAAGTTAATTCGTGGATCGAGGAAGCTGTACTCATTCCCTATGACGAGATAATGCATGGTGTCATTGGAATAAAATTGTCCTTGTTTGTAGTGAAGCAGGAGAGGAAACACAAAATCAGACCCGTGCTAGATTATAGACGATTGAATTCTTATATTCACAGTACTCCCGGTATGGATTCGGCAGTGTGCGATGAAAAGCTCCGCAAGTGGAGGCGCATTGGCAGTGATGTGTCGATAATAGATTTGAAGAAAGCCTATCTCCAGATACACACCGAACTACAAAGATATCAAGTGGTGTAATTTATGGGAAAGCAGTATATCATGACCAGACTGGGGTTCGGACTAGCAATTGGTCCCAACGTCATGGCGGAAATACTAGAAAAAGTATTTGCCAGAGCCGAATTTGACATCAAATGAGTTGACTTTAAAATCGACGATGTGATAGTAGATACATCTCGTGTGAAACCAGAGCAGGCTGTTCAGTAACTGCAACAATATGGTTTGATCACAAAAAGGCCTTGTGACTTGAACGGTGCGAGAGTACTCGGACTCAAAGAGGAAATCAAGCCCTCTGGGGTGCAGTGGCGACGAGATGGAGATGTTCCCGTTGTGCCAGATGTTTTGACAAAAAACTATGTTTTCGTTGTGCGGTGGATCGGCCATTTTCCTATAGACGGTTGGTTTCGCGTTGTGTGTCGACTAATCAAGCGGCGGGTATCCGAAGGCTTAGACAAGAAGTCGAATGCACATTGGGATACAGAACTAGATCAACATACTGCAAGAATCATCAACTCAATCGCCGACGAAGTGAAACATCGAGATCCGGTAGGTGGGTTTTGGTCCGTTGAGGAGCGCCGACCCAAGATATGGGTTGATGTAACATCGCTACTGGCGTTGTTCTTACAGTGGATGGAAAACCAGTGGAAGATGGTTGCTGACTTAGGAAGCCGGATTACTTCGCACATCAACGTGTCTGAGTTACACGCGGCAGTTAAATGAATACATTTGTGCTTGAAGTGGGGATTCCGAGAAGCTGAGCTGATAACTGATTCTTCTGTCGTTTATGGGTGGCTGACCAGCGCAATTCATAATACTAATCGGATTCGAACAGACGGCATGTCAGAAATGCTGATACGCAGACGACTGGATGTAATCCGTGAAATGATGACATCTTTTTCACTGGAATTGCATGTTAAACAAATAGAGAGCAAGGAAAACCTCACCGACGCCATGACACGTCCGCCCCGTTTCCTGCCGTTACTCTCTTCTTATTTAAAAAGTGGATGTTATGCTCTAATGAGGGATGAGCGCGAGTTCATACAAAACATCCACCATAGCAGTGGGTACATGAGTGTACAGCGTACAAAAGAACTAATTTCAAATGTGTTTCCATCTGTAAGTTCTAGTGAGGTGGACGAGGCGATACGTCATTGTGACTCATGTCGTAGGATAGATCCGATAAATCGCACAAAAAAATCACCGGAGAAGACTCGCAGTAGACATCACCTACCCCATACCTATAACCATGCCGCGTACTTGTCCATCATCGATTGCTGTTCTAGGTTAACTATCTGGAGAAAATTTAGCAATGAAAATGCTATGTCGGTGGTTGCCGCTCTGGAGAGTGTATTCGTCGATTTTGGTCCAACCTGCAGCGTTCTATCTGATAATGCGCCGGTGTTTCTCAGTACTGAGTTCGCCTGTCTTCTCCACGAGTGCGATGCTTATCATGAAAGGTCGTGTAGATATCGTCATAAAGGAAATGCATATGCGAACATGTGCATCGTGCATCGCGCATATGCGAACGTGCTCATCTAGGTCTCACATCTACTGTACTTTCTCTCCTTACCTCTTATCTTAACGATCCTTCCTATGCTGTTCGCAGTAATGCAGCTTCATCGTGCGACTTCCCTCTCACCTCTGGGGTTCCACAAGGCTCACTTCTTGGTCCCTTACTTTTCAAAGTATCATCCCCTTTGTCCTTTTCTCCACAGCTATCAAGTTTCATTTCACGTATACGCTGACGACATCCAAATTTATTTTCCTCTTTCTCCTTATTCTTCAAACTTGGTATCTATGCTGCTCACCCATATTTTTTCTTGGGCTGATTCACGTGATCTTGTTCTCCATTTTGTATACCATTTATAAGTCAGTTTTATAAAACTGAAAATCAATTTTACAATTGTGAAAATCAATTTTACAATTGTGAAAATCAATTTAAAAAAAATGAAAATCAATTTAAAAAAGTGAAAATCAATTTTACCAAAGTGAAAATATATTTTACAATTGTGAAAATCAATTTTACAAAAGTGAAAGTTCAGTCTGCGAAATATGAAGTTTGATGAAGTTAATATGAAGCTTGTGTTAAAATAATATTTTTATTCAATATGTATTCGATTGAATTGTTCATATATTATTCAATATCCTAGGAATTTTTGCTTAACGTTGAATTGAAAGCTCATTGTAATTCTGGTGATCGTTGGCAGTCTTATTGAACAGTACCAATCAGTATTAATAATTGCTCGTTGTTATAAAATCGTGTTGTTATTTGAATTACTAGCAAAATGACATACAACAAAGTGAGTGCAGCTGACAGAGCTCGCGTCGTTAATGCGCAGAGAGATGGGAGAAATTGGCGAGATGTAGCTATCTCTTTAGGAGTCAAGTTGACTACGGCATACAAATGGCTACAAAATGACCAGATTGAGCCGAAGCCAAAAGGAGGATCAACATCTCGCAAGAATACTGACATAGTATAATTTCTTCTTGCGAATATACAAAAAAAATCCTTCCATCACGCTGAGAGAGCTAAAACAGCACATCACTCAGGAATTTAAAGTCGTGTGAACATGTATGTGTGTGAACACAATAAAAAATTGGCTCGACGGAGAGCTAATAACTCTGAAAAACGTCAGACCACACGTCGGTAATATGGATCGCCAGAGGTCAAGGCAAAATGAAAGGCTAATATGGACGAGCTTTTTCAACAACGTTCAGAGGGGAGAACTCTATATTGACTATACTGACTCTATATATCTATATTGACGAAACAAATTTCAATTTGTTGTATCGACACAAAGAAGGCCCGGTCCAAAATAGGTACAAGAGCTGAGGTTGTTACAACTTCTTGCAGAGGAAGGAATGTTCACTGTATCGGGGCAAAAGCAATATCGTCATTCGATTTTACACACAAAGAGGATCATTCAAATCAGTTCAAGCAAACGCCTGGTTACAACAGCTCGCCGACCAGTGTATGGCGGATGGTGTCTACAATCCCACATTCATTATTGATAATGCGCCAGCTCATGCATCGCTCGAGTCTGTGATCACACAAGACGAGAATGCCAGAGTTCTGCGACTGGCACCGTACTCCTACCTCCTAAATCCTATTGAACTCTTGTGGAGTTCCCTCAAGGCATCAGTAAAAGAGCATCTACGTAGCGTGGTGCCGCAATTAGCGTCTGCAAGACGCGGACAAGGCGACCTGACCCTAGTGGAGATGAGGCTGAGGACTTTGGAGGAATCGGCTCTGATGGCAATGGAGAAGATCACTCCACATATGCTCATGTCGTTCTGCTCCAGAGTAGAAGTGTATTATCCTGCGGCTGCTAGAAAAGAAGACCTACATGAAATTAAATGGTTTGATCAGTTGATTCCACATGTTATGTTTAGTGTATTTGTCATGCGTCGTTTACTGACAATAAAGCATATGTTTTGTGTTGTATGATGAATAATAAGTTATCAGACACAAGGTTCAATAAATCACTTGTTCTTGTAAGAAAAACTTTGTTGTTAATTTTGTTCGAGCAAAATAGATCAACGCATATTAACACTGATATTAATTATAATAATTATATTCATATAAATAAATGAGATATATTCTTGAAGCGCCAATATAACACAAGCGTCACAAAGTCATTTAAAAATACACTCGTGTGTTGAATACACCATTTTTCTCAACTACCTTCAAATATCAATCTCACAGATGTGAAAAACATTCATGACGGATCTTTTCTGAAAATTTCTCAGAATGATTGTAAAAATATTCTTGTTCAAATTTAATATAGGTTACAACTATTTTCAATGATTTAATGCTTTGTAAAATTGATTTTCACTTTTGTAAAATTGATTTTCCCAATTATAAAATTGATGTTCACTTTTGTAAAATTGATTTTCCCAATTATAAAATTTATGTTCACTTTATTGTAAAATTGATTTTCACTTTTGTAAAATTGATTTTCAGTTTTGTAAAATTGATTTTCACTTTTGTAAAATTGATTTTCACTTTTGTAAAATTGATTCTCACTTTTGTGAAATTGAGTTGTAAATGATATAGTATTTCACCCTCCTCGAATTTCTCCTCACACTATCAACCTTCCGCTAGCCAATCAAATGAGAAATTTGGGTGTCTTGTTCGATCCTAACCTTTCTTTCTCGATTCATTTTTCTCAGCTTACCCGCTCGTGCCGCTTTTTACTCTTTTTGACAATTTTACTCTATTCGTTCGTCGATTGATGTCTCATCCACTAATCTTCTTGTTAACTCCTATATCAATGCTATATCAATATCCTATATCAATGCTAAGATCGACTATTGCAACTCGCTCTTCTTCCGTCTTCCCTTGAAATCTATCCGCCAACTCCCAGCAGTGATCAACCTTGCTTGTCGGTTTGTAATGAGTAGAGTTTGGAATTTTATGTGATTACATAAAACATATTTATTCACATAAAATGCCGTTTTTAAGCGAAAATAACATAAAATGCCATTTTCACAGATAAATGTTGTCTGAATATATAATTGTATATGTTGTGCTTTTAATTAATGTGTCTTGTTAATAACTGTAATAACAGATCACGGATTCAACATGATATGATACACTCGAACATAGGTTATATATTAACGTCAGCAACTCTAACAAAGAAAATACAGATAAATACAAAATGCAAAATACGTAATATGTAAATGCAAAATACAAAATACAAAATGAAAATACAAAATACGATAACAATGAAAACATGCTATACAAATGTATAGCAACGTTCCAAATAGCATATCATGTCTGGATACGAAGAGCGTAGCGCGGTGTTATACTCTTGGTTAACTACCGTATGTGTTGTGGTTGTGGATAAATTGGTTTGATTCAATCGCGTCAAGCTAGATACACGTGCCATTGGCTTTTTGGGAAGGTAGGATCATACATGTACCTCATATTGACATTTCCGAAAAATATTCAACACAAATTCCTCAAATGGCGTCTGTCCGTACTGTATCGTCACGCTCAAAGGGTTAAAGGAATTTAGCGTGAAGTCGAATTATCACAGAAAAACATGTCTGGGAATGTTTTGCGTTGCATGTGAGAAAAACGTGTCCGCTGGTCACAAGACACAGCTCGATCGACACAACAAATCGGTTGCTCACTCGAAAAGCATCATATCAACTATACATGCAGAATCGAATCATGGAATTATTGTGGCTCGGAGTAAAAGTCCAAAATGACACTCCTACAGTGCCACCTCTTCCATGAATATTTCGAGTGTGGTTTCTCATGTTTCGCATAACCCCACATATATTTCCTTGGCCCCCCTGAACTCCCCTGAACGGAATAATCCTGGCGCCGCCACTGCGCTCCAACATTATCGGAAGGGAGCATTTTGCATTTGGGAGCATTTTAACATTATCGGAAGCATTTTCGCCTCCCTGAGGGTCGGGTCCCCTGGAATGTCGCTGGATACATGCTTAAAATGTAAATAATCTACGAAAGAGTCCCAAATTCATATATTATATGAACATTTAATAACATATTTGTGGACATTTTAAAACATATTTTGGCATTTTTCATCATTTTAAAAACATAAAACGGCAAAAATTATCACATAAAATTCCCAATAAATTATCAATAAAATTGGCTTCCTCCGCGAACTCCCACTTCGGTGCATATCCGGCCGCTCGGTTGGTTACCTGTTCTTTCTCGTATCCGCTATGTACGTAAGGTATGTTGCATGGTCTTGAAACTTATCCACTATCCCTCTTCCTCCGTTCTCCGTTCCTCCGTTACCTCCGTTCCCTATTGAATCTCAATAATCGTACTTTTTGTCGCAATCCTTTGCTATTGGTCTGTCCTGCTCTTAATCAATCTTCTTGGTCATCCAAATCATTATACTTTTCTACTCCTCGTATCTATAACTCGCTTCCGTCTTACCTTCACCACAAGTCTTCATTCCGATCCTTCTCTGCTGATCTTCATAAATACCTGCTCACTCGTTCTCTTGATCTCTTGATTCTCTTGATTCATAAATGTATGATTGGTCCTTGGTTATGTGTGTTGTTTGTGCTGATCGTCCAGTGCTGTACCCTCGTTGTGCTTCCTTGATATTTGTCTTTTTAAACACTGTGAATTATCTGATTTCGTTGCTGCGTCCCGTTTTTGCATCTATTACATTCGTCGTTGTCTGGTCAGGCTTCGTAACAGTGTAATTCCAGTACAACCAGATTCGTGGTCGAGTCGTCGGCGACTAAAACGGCTCCCCCACTGTTCTGCAGTGAGGAGGGTGGCTAGACATCCGACAGGAATAACAACAACACCTGTTTCAAGGGCGGATGAGCTATCTGATAGCCGACGGCCACCTAGCATGCTCCAGTTTTGCAAACGTGTTTTCAATTTTCTATTTGTGCCTACTCCCTGCTCGCTGTGATGCTCCTGTCAGTTGTGTTATGTTCGTGTCTGTGTATAAATATGTGCGCTATATTAAATATATGTTGTTGTTTGTTATCATGTGTATACGAATGCATATTGTATGTCTTATTATTGTTTTTGTTTTGGTTTAATGCGTGTTTCATCACATATTTTGTTAAAATAAACCACATAAAATGACGTAAACATTGAAAAATAACCACAAATTTTTCCGACGTCTAGTGATGAGTGTACGAGTGTGTATTCATCGTGTGTAATATAACTGCAAGTTTATATACTAGATTGATATCGCGACGATATCTAACATTAGCTTTTCGTGGGGACTTTGTCAACATCATTTTCAGTCTATATAAATTATTGCGGCCTGTGCACGCCTATGGCGGTCTGTGCACATAAATGATCGCCCTGTGCTCGCCTATGATGGCTTGTGCACGGCGTTGTTATCGTTTGTTTGCGTATTTTCTGCGTGTAAGCACGTCTCTTGTGCCATGCTGCAGCGCTCTGTGCTGGCCCATAGGGGCCCAACACTTGAGAATTGTACAGCGCGTTGTTGCAATATTGATTCATGTTGCTCGACTCGTATGTGCGAGTGCGGGGGCAGTGTCATTTGGGAAGCGCTACTTGTTGCTTGTTTTGCAGCTGTTGCTTGACTCGATTCTTCATATTAGTCCAGAAAATACATTGTTTGCATTATGCCAGGGTTTATTGAAGAGTGTGAGAAATGACCTCACATAAATTGCGTCTGTCCATTGATCCCTCTATTGAACGATGTGCGTAAAACGACTGTAGAAACTTATCAGTATGGATGCTGTACATCTTCGGCTTTTGAATCCGAACCATTTTTCAGTAGATATTTAGTTGCTCTCCAAGTAATTAATACATTACTTTTTATAATATTTTCAATTATCTTGCACACTATACTGGTCTGAGATGTGTCTGTAGCTTTTAGGATTTTCATCATAGCCTTGTTTGAACAACGGTGCTACATTGGCTTGTTTCCACATTTCGGGTACTTGCCCGGTTTCCAATGAGTGTTGCACAATCACTTCAAGTGGAATCTTCAGTGTTTCTCCACACACTTTCCACACATAGCTTGCAACATCGTTCGGTCCACTCAGCTGGAGACGTGTATGTGTGTGTGTGCGTGTGTGTGTGTGTACAAAGGTATATGTAAGTATATGTATGTAATACACAACACGCACTTGAGCTCACGATCAGTATGCCAGCTGACGGCCGTCACAGCCCGGTCGGTTGAAAATGTCAACTGTTGCTTCAAGTACCAGTGATAATTGATCATAGTCCACAACTGCACCACGCTGTGCTCGGTATTGTCGGTGTCAGTGGCGTCGGTGGCTGTGATAGCGGCGGCATCGTGGTGCGCAGCCATTGACACGTTGAGCCACACAGCCATAACAGCAGAGTCCACACTCCACACCACCTCCATCACCTGAACGTCAGTGCGAACGTCACACAGATATACAATATGAGACAAGTAAGCATGTGAAAGAAGAAAACAAAGAGTAGAATGTGTGTCCGTCTGTGTATGTGTATGGTTGTGCGTACATGTGGGTATGTGTGTGTGTCAATCAATCAATGTTGTATTGCAATCGCTGGTTACGCGCTTTTCATTGCAATGCATACACATATATACATGAATACATGAGCACACATACACATACATCTATATATATAAAAGAGATCCTCTGTGTGTGTGTCTGTGTGTCTGTTCGACCCTCCTTGGTCCATTTTCTATCAGCTATTATTCGGCCACCACTTAGCTTACCCGCTAACAATATATACCATCACGTTGGAAATTTTCTTGTCTACACTTTAGATTAAATTTTAAATTTCAAAAATGAAATAAAAAGAAGTTATAGCGGTGAAAAGACAAAATGAACCCTGAAAAATGCGAAAATTTTGGTCAATTTTCTGAAGACTACTCCTCCTAAAACAGCAATGGTACAACTATAAAAATTATACCACTGTGTAGAAAATTTTCTCTTCTACTCAACAAATTATAATTTATACCCAAAAATTAAATATAAAACATGTTAAATGGAAAACAATCAATCTACATTCAAAATTTTATTTAAACTCCACGCGTCCGATTTTGTATACTTTTTTCTCTATTTCTCAAAAACTAATAATCACACATCTAAATAAATAATACCATCATGCTGGGAATTTTGTTTGCTACAACACGGTATAATTTTTAATTTTCGAAAGTGTATTAAACAAAAGTTACGGCGGTGTGAAGTGTAAATGACAAAAAAGCAAAAAGGCAAAATTAGCACAAAAAACGTGAATATTTTGGTCAATATTCCGCTATCTATTCCTCATATACCAGCAATGGTACAGCTATAAAAATTATACTATTGTGTAGATAATTTTGTGTTCTACAAGAAAAGTTATAATTTATACCCACAAATGATACAAAAAACGTGTACAATTGGCAAAATTCTCAAATACATCCAAAATTACACTTGAACACCGGGTGATTAAAATTAATTCATTTTTCTACCCATTTCTCAGGAACTATTTGTCACACATTACAATAAATTATACCATCGTGCTAGAAATTTTGTTTTCTACAATACGGTATAATTTGTAATTTTCCAAAGTGTATCTGAAGGACGTTACGGGGGTGTAAAATCAAACGGACATATTGCCAATTTGACAGCTATTATGCGCACTTGCGATTACACAGGAATATACTACTGTGTAGATAATTTTGTGTTCTACAATATAAGCTATAATTTATACCCACAAATGATACAAAACACGTGTAAAATTGGCAAAATTCGCAAATACATCCAAAATTACACTTGAACGCCGGGTGACTAAAATTAATTCATTTTTCTACCTATTTCTCAAAAACTAATTGTCACAAATTAAAATGAATTATACCATCGTGCTAGAGATTTGTTTTCTACAATACGGTAGAATTTTTAATTTTTCAAAATGTATCTAAAGGAAGTTACGGCGGTGTAAAGTCAAAATATCATGTTGCCAATTTGACAGCTATTATGCGCACTTGCGATTACACAGGAATATACACTGATATAATTTCACTGAAGTCCAATCACAATTTACGCACTTGCGATTACACAGGAATATACTACTGTGTAGAGAATTTTGTGTTCTACAATATAAGCTATAATTTATACCCACAAATGGTACAAAAAACGTGTAAAATTGGCAAAATTCTCAAATACATCCAAAATTACACTTGAACACCGGGCGACTAAAATGAATTTATTTTTTTACTATTTCATAGTAACTATTTGTTATACATAAAAATAAATTATACCATCGTGCTAGAAATCTTGTTTTCTACAATACGGTATATTTTGTAATATTCCAAAGGGTATCTGAAGGAAATTACGGCGGTGTAAAGTCAAAAGGACATATTGCCAATTTGACAGCTATTATGCGCACTTGCGATTACACAGGAATATACAGCGATTAAATTTCACTGAAGCCCAATCACAATTAAGAATGCATCATATTATCTCCAAGCATGGATGGTGTGGTTTTATTGCGTACAGTTTAATTAATGCTACACTCTACTGAATATAAAGGCTTTATTGTCCTCAATAACGTTCCGCACGACGGGCGGGTAAAATGCTATTGGGAACAAAGTAAACTACTGAATTTAACTGTGTAATTTAATTGGTTTAATTTCAAGTTGCATAAGCATAAGTTGCATAAGGATATGGGTTGCAATATCATGTAATGCCAACTTATGCTGTTTTAGCGGAAACATTAACCTGGAATTATAGAGATGACAGAAGGTTGCATTGTTTTGATAGTGTTGTGGAAAAACATGTTTTCTAAATTGAAACATAAATTTCACATTTAGACTTTTATATTAGCTATAACTTTCCTGTGGGTTTGTTTTTCTTTTTCAATCTGCATTAATTTTTTATGAATTGAATATAAATTATATTTTATGAACTGTTCCGCACGACGGGCGAATTAAATGTATCTATAAAGAGTGGGTTTAAATGATAGCGAGGTATATGATATTTTGCTAGCAGTAAATATTCTAGCGATAAAAGTAGAATAGCTCTTAAGCAAATGATTTTGGAGAATGATGTGAACCTTTAAATATATTTTGCGATCTGATGATATATGTATTAGGAATAATACGTAGCAGAATATAGATTGCATAATATAATATCGGCTGTAATTTCAAGGGCTGTATTATCGGTGTAATCCAAAAAATAACAACTGTATGAATATGATGCATTAGTGGAAGCATTAACCGGGAATTATGAGATAATATGATAATGGTGTATAATTATATCGCATTATGCAACAAATGTGAATTTAGCTACCTTACAGTTTGGTCCCGATACTATATTGGCGGGTTGAGAGAAAAGTATTGGTGGGCCGCGTGTTTGGGACCCCTGGGGTAGATAATCTCAGTCTTCTGATTACAAATTATGATCGCATCAGTATATTTTGTGATCACAAACTAATAAGTTAAATCACCTCAGACTAGGCTGAGAGCGGTCAAGATTGGATGATTGGGTTGGGTTGGGTAGGTTTGACTCAGGTTATATTGGGTTTTAATGATAGCGGAAAATATATAAATTTTAACAATAAATATTATAGCGGAAAAAGTGAAATAGTACTTGAGCAAATGATATTGGGGAATGATGTTAAGTAATATATATAGTTTGGAAACATTCTGATGAAAAGATTTCATCATCTTTCATTGTTTGTTTCGTGTTAGTGTTCTGAATTATACCACAAGACGGGCAGATTTATATATCAGGCGGGTTGAGGGATAGTATTTGTCAAAATAAGGACAAAAATATTCACATTTAGACTTTTCTATTGGTTAAGATATTTAAAGGTTACATTTTTTGGTTTTCAATTTGTATTCATTATATTTTATGGATTTGATATGAATTTTATTGTATGAATTGTTCCGCACGACGGGCGGGTTTAAAAAAGTGTTTTTTAGTTCATTTTTTCAAATGGTTCATTTAAAAAAAGTTTTTTTTAATAAAATTGCTCCGCGGGCAGCAAATATAGACAATAGAACGTTCAATTTCCCCTGTAGAATTAATCCATACACAAAACCAATGGATTTGACTTCAAATATGAATTTTATTGTATTTATTTATAAAGCATTTATTATGCATTTATTATATTTATTTCACCGTGCAGCATTTATTATATTTATTTCACCGTGCAGAATGAATTCATATACAAAACTAATGGATTTGACTTCAAGAACCAGAACGGATGGTGTTCGAGTTCTGAATTATTCCGCACGTCGGCCGGGTTTAAATATGAGGCGGGCTGAGTGAAAATATTTTGACAAAATAAAATTAAAATAATGAAATTTAGACTTTTTAATTGATTAAGGTTTTTATGAGTTTGCCTTATTTATTTTTAATTTGCAATATTTTTATGAATTGCTCCGCACAACGGGCGGGTTTTAATGCTAGTACATATATAAACACGCACACAAACATGGCAGCATTTATCGCTCAAATATATATGACACAATTTTGGCCGCCTCATATTTGACACATTTGCGAGCTGCTTCTGTTGATATTTTCGGCAGTGCAAGCGGTCTTGTTCATCTAATGTGTATACTGTGTTCACGTGCTGGTTCGATTGTCTCGTACAAGACGGTGGGATTTTGGGTGGTAGTATATCGTTCGAATAAGTCGTTTTATATTGCCGCTAATGAGTTAATCCACTGTAGTTAGCCCGAGCTGTCTACATGTTTCTGAAATGTGGTCGTATTTTCGTTTTTTCGTTAGAGCTCTTGCGCAGAAATGAGTAATTTTTGTATAATGAATAACTTGTGAAAATTAATGTGTGTGCATGTGTGTAAATGCACGTGAGTGTAAAATTCGCTGTCACGTGTGGTGTGGTATGATATAATAACGATACGGTATACAATTCGTATTAGTATTGCAAATTAATGAGCATGGTGAAATGTGAATAACAAGAATGTTGAAAATTGCATGACAACAATCCGCATGCAGTTTGATCATCAAGAGACAACGGAGAAGAGTAACAGCAAGAAAACACATGGATAATTAAATACAGTCGAGCCTCCAAATAGGGGAATAGTTCCTTGGGCCCAGCAAAAGCCTATTAAACACGTGTTAATTACACCTCCGAATGGCGGAATTCAAATAGCGAATGAATACGAGGCCTGTCTAAAAAGTATCCGACCTTAAGCCAGAATATAAATTTCACACACCTGACATTATTTGGACCCTAATCCCCTTCAAAGTATGCCCCTTGTGCTTGCACACACTTAGCCCACCGATCCTTCCACTGCTGGAAACAGCTCTGGAAGTCTTCTTTCGGAATGGTGTTCAGCGTCGCTGTCGCGTTCCGCATTATCTCTTCTCTAGTCTCAAAACGGCATCCTTTCAGTGGCGTCTTCAATTTTGGAAATAACCAGAAGTCGCAAGGAGCCATGTCTGGAGAGTAGAGAGGATGGCGAACGACTGGAATTCCATGTTTGGTCAAGAAATGTTGGATCAGATGGGATTAGTGTGCAGGGGCGTTGTGGTGATGCAGTTGCCAATTTTTCGCCGTCCACATGTCTGGCCTTTTGCGCCGAACTGCGTCACGGAGAGGCCGGAAAACATCTTGATAGTACTCCTTTGTCACTGTTTGTCCTTCCGGTGCGTATTCGTGATGCACAATTACACGGATATCAAAGAAGACAGTCAGCATCACCTTCATTTTGCTTGGCATCTGTCGCGCTTTTTTCGGCTTTGGAGATTCGGGATGCTTCCATTGCGCCGACTGTCTTTTTGTTTATGGGTCGTACCCGTACACCCATGACTCATCTCCAGTTATCACGGTGTTCAGAAACTGAGGATCAGTGTTGGCAGTGTCCAGAAGGTCCTGTGCAGCTTGAAAACGGAGGTCCTTTTGTTCCGGCGACAACAACCTGGGCACAAATTTCGCAGCCAATCTGTACATGCTCAAATGATCACGCAAAATTGCATGTGCGGAATCTTTACTTACTCCAACCTCTTGGGCAATCTCCCGCACGGTCCAGCGACGATCTGACATCACCAAATTTCGCACCCTCTCAACAACAACTGCACTCCGAGCAGTTTGGGGCCTGCCAGAACGCTGGTCACTCTCTGCTGATGCGCGGCCACTTTTGAATCGGTTGAACCACTCCTTAATTTGTGTTACACCCATTGCATCTTCTCCAAACACCTGCTGAATCTTACGAATTGTTTCGCTTTGGGAATCACCAAGCTTTTGACAAAATTTGATGCAGTGTCTTTGCTCAACACGTTAAGTCATCTTGAGAGAATCGGTAATCCGACAGACACGTTGCGTAGCACCTCACTCAGCGACCGACAGGCAGCAACTGACGCGCTGGATGTTGGTGAAAAAATTCACGCATGCGCATGAAGGTGTCTTCCTTCACTGTGCGGAGTGGCGCCGCGCTATCGTCTCTATTTCGCACGGGAAAAATAAAGGTCGGATACTTTTTAGACAGGCCTCGTATATTGGTCTCTCTCATATAGCACATCTCCAAATAGCGGAAATTATGAGTTTGTGTGATTCTTAAATGGAGGATGTATCGAATAATCTGACTAGAGCTCGTCGAATGACAACAGTAGACCGTTGCAGGTTGATTGGTAGACACAAGTGGCTTATTTGGGCCGGATTTAGGCGTTGGGAATAAGACAGCCGCCTAAGACATCAGATTGGTGGGCAACTCGCCCAGGAATAACATAGGAATACAGACCTTGGTATAACATTGACAATTTCAGTTACTATTGCATCGGATACTAATGATGTGCTCAACATTGATTAAACGGATCTCCTTCAAACTGCAGCTCACCGAAACCATATAGTCCAGAAAAGAACGCTGTGAACCTAAACGTTGTCTGGGCTTATGCAAAAGTTCGGAAGAAACATTTACAAAAAATGTAAACTGGTAAATAATAAGGGATTATCTGGTGATTTGGTGAGATATGAACCATTTACAGTAAAAATAGTTGATAACCATTACTGCAGAGCACACTTCAAGATAACGGTTATTGTCGGTCGCTTCGAGTCCGTTATCTAGAGCAGTGGTCCCCAACCCCCGGGCCGAGGACCGGTACCGGTCCGTGGGTCGTTTGGTGCCGGGCCGCACAGAAATAATAAATGACTTACATTGCTTCCGTTTTATTGATTTCGGAATCTGAACGATGTTTTATTTTGAAAAATTACCCGATTCTCTGTAACATCCGTCTATGTCACTTTTGACGCTATTGATGTTATTTTGTTGTATTTATGCGCCACACCTCAAAGGCCGGTCCCTGAAAATATTGTCTGACATTAAACCGGTCCGTGGCGCAAAAAAGGTTGGGGACCGCTGATCTAGAGGATCAATTGTACGAAGAAACGAAGTCAGAGCTGCTCACCGACAAATCAATAAATCAAAACATGGCAGTGCACGTAATACACAAATCCCACTTTACCTTCCAAATAAAACCCACGTTGTCACATTCATCCTCAATTCTACACACACACACACGCACACACACACACACACACACACATACAAGCATACGAGTTCTGCAACGAAAAACTCTCATGGTAAAAACGAAAAACACTCAACTCCACAAAACGATAAAGTCGTGTAATATACAATGTGATTGTCTCGTTGCACACGATACACTGACCCGAGCCATATCGGCAGACTGCGGCAGCAAAAACTGGCCGTGCCGAAGTCCGTTTTTCTCGTAGAACACCAGCTGCAGGCGGTTGCTGCCAGCCTCGTGACGACTGCCAGCTATCAGCCGACCCAACGGCTGCCAGCTGAAACACTGGCCAGCGCCAGCGGTCGGCTCGGCACGCGACAACAGCCGGCCGCCGCGCGACACCACCATAAACTGACGCACATCTGACAACACACCCACACACACACACACACATACATACATACACAAAATCACACTCACAGACACCTATCAGATATACACCCACATTAGGGTTATGACAACAAATAAAGAAATACAATCTTGCTATGAATTTCGATGAGCAATTGTTTGCATATCACAAAAAAACATATCGATTGCATTCAAATCTGAAAAAGTTCCTCCACCCAGACTGTTGATTGTTTTAGATGTTGCATCATCCGGTACCGTATTTGAAGCACCCCCTTACGTTGCCTACCATCAGTGTAAAAATGAATAACGCGTTTAATAGCGCATTTATTTACTCATGCACTTATTTGTGTTCAATGTTTGATATCATATGACTCTTATGTTATGACTGTCGGCATGTCGTGTAGGTATAAGTTGAAAAGTGTTGGTGCTAAAACGGAGCCCTGAGGGACTCCGTTTGTTATGTTGCGTGTGTGAGATGATTGTCCATTGTACCTCACATGGGCGCATCTGCCAGCGAGGTAGTTGGCCAACCATCTCTTAGTGTTATTGTGAAGTGTGGTGTCTAGTATTTTATTTGTGAGATTGTGTCGTGGAACTCTGTCGAAGGCTTTGCTGATGTCGAGTGTTATGAGTAGTGTTCTGTGTGGTGGTTTTGTTGTGTTTATGTTACCCATCATGGTCTGTGTGAGTTTTGTGAGTAGTGTGGTTGTAGAGTGCAGTGATCTGAAGCCGTGTTGTGATTGTGATAGTGGGATTTGTAGTGTGATGAGTTTGAGTATGAGGCGTTCTGTGATTTTTGATGGTGTGCAGAGCAGTGTGATTGGACGATGTGAAGAAGGAAGCGTGGGGTCCGTGCCTTGTTTGTGTAGTGTGATGATGATGCCCGTTTTCCAGATGTGAGGTATTGTGTTGTGTGAGTAGCTGTAGTTGGATGTTAGTGAGTGTCTGTATGCCTTGTGGTCCAAGATGTTTCAGATGGATGTTACTTCTTCCATCTGGACCACAGGCTGATGATTGTTTGATGTTGAGTATGATGTGTCGTGTCTGCGCATGTGTGAATGGCGTGTATAGTGGATCTGTGCTGAATGTGTGTTTACGTCTGATGATTGTCCTGTCTTTTTGTGTAGGAGTGATGTGGCTGATGTGTGAGTAGTGGTTAATGAGTGTGTTTGCCTGTTGTTTATTTGATGGTACAGATGATGTGTCGGTCGTGATGGCTGCGTGTGTGCGTGTTATATTGCTGTTTGAGAGTGTGATGCTTTTCAGTGGGTTGTATAGTTTTGTGGTGTTTGATCTGTGATCTAGTGTTTTTATGTAGTTGTGCCAGTTCAGTGATTTTTGTTCATGTATCTTGCTGTTGATTGTGGTGTTGAGTGTGTGTATTTGTTCGGATGTATTGTGTGAGTGTGGTGTCGGAGAGTGTTTCAGTGTGTCGCGTTGTTTGATGAGTGTGTGTATTTCTTGTGTAAAGTTTGGGTTGTGGTGTTTTCTGTGTCCTTTTGGGATGTGTTGTTTGTCTGCCTTGTGTATGATGCTGTTAAATGTTTGAAATGTTTTGTTTATGTTCCGTGTCGTGTGTGAATTGTGACCAATTGGCTTTTGTGTAATTTGTGTAAGTGCGTCTGGGTGTGTTTGGTGCAGTTCTGATTTTGGTGATGACGATTGGAAGGTGGTCTGAGCCAAGCTCTTTGACCACCTTCCAAGTGGTTGTGTGGGTGAGATTCGGTGTGCAAAATGTGATGTCAGGTGATGTCGAATGATAGTGTGCCTGATGTGTGGTGTGAGTGTGTTGGTGAGTGTTGTTGAGTATGTAGAGGTGTTCTGTTTGTTGAAGTATGTCTGTGCCTCTGTTGGTGAATGGATTGTGTCTGTACCAGGCAGGATCTTTGGCGTTGAAGTCGCCACCCAGTATTATGTTAGGTGTGTTTGTGATGTTGCGTATATCTGGTGTGTAGTTGCGAGGTACTGTTGGTGAAGTTTGTGGTGGAATGTATACGTTGATGATTGAAATGTGTGAGTGTGTGCCAGTGCGTATTTGTATCGATTGTTGTTCTGTTGTGGTGTCGTTTGGTGGTAGTAGTGCTTGTGTCTATGTGCTGGTGTTTGTGTAGTTGATTGTTCTGTGTATGAGTGTGATGAGGCCACCGCCTTGACCGCTAGTGCGGTCTTGGCGGATGGTGGTGTAATTGTGAAAGGTGGGTGTTCTGTGGTGCTGTTGTAACTTTGTTTCTTGTATGAGTGCTATGTGAATGGAGTGTCGTGTGAGGAAATGTGTTAGTTCGTGTTTTTTGTGTTGATGCCGTCTATGTTGAGCAGTAGAATGTTGATGTTGTGTGTGCGGTGTAAGTTGGTGATTGTGCGTGTGAGAGTGTTGTTGATGTGTTGAGTTGTTGATGGAGGTGGTGGTGGTGGTGAGTGTGATGATGATGGCAGAAATGATGGTGCTGATAGTGAGGATGGTGCTGATGGTGATAGTGATGCTTGTGAGGAGGACGAAGTTGTTGGTGAGTGTGAGGATGGACCAGTAGTATGTGAAGATGGGAATGATGGTGATGTCGGTGGTGCTGATGAAAGCGATGATGTTGATGGTGATGAAACAGAGGTGACTAATGCTGTGGATGAATGTGCCAGTGTCGGTGTACGTGCAGGTGTTGTTGAGTTTGGTGCGCATGATGAGCAGATGAATGAGCGCGTGTATTGTGTGATGTTGTGTAGCGATGTGCATGTGGTGTGGCACCAGTTCAGGCAGGAGTTGCACTGAACTGAGCCTTTTGTGTGTCGGCGTGTAGTGAGTGGCTGTGTACATATGTGACAGGTGTATGTGTGTCTCGGGCCTGGATGTGGTTCTACGTCTCCTGCGAGTATGAGCATACGAGAAATGATCGCGAGCGGATCACATCTCGACGCCCCCGCAGGAGACGGTGACATGCGTGGAAAAGAAAGTGTGAGGCGAGCGGTGTTGGTACTGTGTCTGTTGTTTGTGTATGTGTAGCGTGGCGTCACGATTTGTGCCAGTTGCACTGAGCTGGAAAAAGACCTGTGGAACCCGGGTGACCGAAGCCGATCCCAGGAGCTCGACAGCCCCGTCGTTCTGACAAGGCTGGAAGGGTTGTTGCTGCGGTTTGGCCTCCAGATTGGAGGGTAGTCCCACGACGTAGACGTCGCAGCTCCAGGACCTCATAAGCTAGTTGTTATTGGCAGTGATTTTAACATTGATATGTTGGATAACTCGCAAACAGATTTTATTGATCTCATGGTTTCTAAAAGATTCTACCCAACAATCAATAAGCCAACTCGTATAACACAAAAATGCTCCACTCTGATCGACAACATATTCAACAACAACGCGTCTCTAGTATCTTCCAGTGGCATAATAACGCATGATATCAATGATCACTAGGGCTGCCAAAAGTTAATAAAGTTACTTTTTCACCTAAAGGTCACTAGTTCATAAGCTACCTAAAACTGCATGAACAAGTTGAGTACGATAATTATTAAAAAAGTTATTAGGTTACCAAAAGTTACTTTTTCATCGTTAGGTTACTTTTTTGCTTTGAGGTTACTGTTTATCGTCAGGTTACCTTTTGTTATTTTTCTTGTAAATAGGTAAGTTTACCACGAACTTTGGTGACTTTTTGCAGATAAGAGGCACAAAAACTGTATATATGAGGATAAAATAGGAAAATAGATGGAATATTAGGTCTGAAGATCAAGAAGTGTCAACAGTTCTGCTGTTAGGATTTAGGAATTGATATTCACCTTAATATCTGTGCTACTCGATATTTATACGTTTTTGGGTACGCAGGGTAGCGTCATTCCTCTTCCTTTATCCTGTCCACGAGCCCTCAATGAATCTACCTGGTCTAGTAAATCCTTCCCTTTCTATGCTCCACGTTTGTACAACTCTCTTCCCTCCCATGTTATCTCCTCCACATCCTTATCATCGTTTTCCTCTTCTTTGCGCAATCATCTCTTTGATAAATCTTTTGATCATGACTCTCACTCTCTTACTCCTTACGCTTCGCTCTGAGCTCTCATACCGTACCCGTCTCGCGTGATACATTTACTAGAAGTTTTCTTGTTGTTTTTTATGCTCTTTCTTAGTGCCATGTTTCAATTTGGCGGTGTGTGTGCATGAGTATGTTTGTGTGCGTGTGTGTGTGTTTGTGTGAGTGTGTGTGCTTGTGGGTGTGTGTATTGTCCGCATGTTTGTTTTCCCTAAGCGGCGTGTCTTAATTATTTGTTTATATTTTTGCACCAAGATTTCTCTTTTCGCGCGTGTGTTTTAATGTGCGCTATACAAATAAACGTTAATAATAATAATAATAATAATTCCATTTTAGGAGATGTCCACAAACCGGAGGGTGTCGTGAGATGTTTGGAGCGTGGTATAGTACGATGTGTGAGCTATCTATACCGGATACTGCACTGTAGCAGTTGATAGTACGCATTTACTTGAACAGGAATTAGCACGTGATTTTCAGGACGCGAGATAGCGCCGTTTCCCCACGTTTGACATGCATAAGACTGTGAGCACAGGGAGGACGCATTCACACATTCAGTTTTTACGCTCACACTAATATACAAGCTGTAGCATGTGCTTTTTGATAAAAAATTCCATTGAAACAATATAAAGAACATTATTGCGACCATTACTAAAACATATTTACATTTGCAATTAGTGTATTTCACTTTTGTATTAGCTTTCCACTATAAATTGCATTTTGATGGTTATTCTTTATACTGGTTATACTTTTTGCGATGTGGGCCAAATAATATTAAACTACTTTTGGTGGTATAATTGTAAAAAATGTTGGTTTATTGTAAAAATCGGAGAGAGGGTGGAGAAATAGTACCAACTCGGAAAGAGGATATAAAAGAAGGACTGGTGTATTTTCTTCCTTCAGAACTGCAAACAGAAATTGAGCTTTTTATAGGTTATTAGGTTACTTTTTATGTTCACAATCTAAAACAAAAAACCGTGTATTTCATATAGCGCACTAATCAGCAAAGGCGTGATAAACATGTGATAAATCGAAACAAAAGTGATAATAACATTAAAACTCATAGGATATTTTTAGGTTTCTTTTTCTCGAAAATAAAGTTACACCTTTCTGATTTTTAGGTTACTTTTTCTCGAAAATAAAGTTAGATTTTTTTCTGATTTTAGGTTACATTTTTGACAGACCTTTTTGATCACCTGCCAACTTATTACACTGTGTCGTATAATACTGTTTTACCCACAACATTGCATACAAATATAAAATTATTCAATTTTAAACATGCTGACAAATAAATACAGCAAGTCATAGGTGGACAAGTTTAATGAAAAATCAGAAGCCGAAGAATGAGCGAACTCCCGCCTACAAACTTGTATCACACAAATAGACAAATTCTCAAACACCAAAAAGAACCTGAGGAAACAGCCGCAACAGCCCTGGATTGACAAAAATCTCTTAACAGACACCAATCCAAAAAACAAATGAAATCTCAAGTACGTCAAGAAGCGTAAACAGGAGGACTTTAGAATATTTCCAAAAAAATCGCAATAGATTGAAAAGCCAAATCCAATGGGAAAAACAGAAATACTACCTTGAGCAACTAAAGTGGCATCAATGCAATAAACGAATGATGTGGAACACATTACTAACCCTAACTAACGTAAAAAACGAAAGGAGATTTTACCGTCCTGTTTTATACACAATGATGTTTTACATGAAAACCCAACAGACATTGCTGAAGAATTCAAACATATTTTACTAACGTTAGTCTTAATATACCAAAAAATATGCCGCCTGCCAACGTACACCCTAGCATATTTCTCGATCCTTTAAAGCCGTGGGAAAGCAACAAATTCGTGTTTCAAACTGTTCTAAATTTTGTCGTACACTCCATAATATCTCAACTGAAGAGTGGCAAGAGCGCAAATGACGGTCTCATAGGTGAAATTCTTTCAGGTGAAACTTATTGCCTCGTCATTCCTTACCGAAATTACCACATTATTAACTTATGTATACCACAATCATGCTTTCCGAAAACTTTCAAAATTGTGCGTGTCATTCCAGGGCATATCAATGCGTTAATGCATATCATGCATATCAATGCATATCATGCGTTATCAAACAGGACATAACTTTATGAACTATAGACCCATATCAATTATAACGCCTATGTCTAAAGTACTAGAGAGAATTTTATATAATCAGCTAATGGATTATTTTACTACCAATGACCTTCTATTTGACTTCCAATTTGGTTTAAGAAAACAACGATCTACATATATGCCAATCGGTCATTTGACTCATCTAATTAACTATGCCCGTGGTTCTAACTCAATCGCACTTACAATTTTCATTGACATACAAAACCTTTGATTGTGTAGATCACGCTATCCTGCTGGACAAACTCTACAACTTAGCCGACACAACGATACAGCTACTCAAGGCATTCCTGACAAATCACCTGCAATTTCTCGATTTTAATGACTGTTGTTCGAGTACAATATAAGTCAAAATGAGAGTACCTCAGGGATCAATTTTGGGGCCATTACTGTTTTAATCTGATGTTATATACTTACAATGTTATATAATATGTTATATATCTATAATAATAAAAAAGTTATTCTGTGTGTGTGTGTGCACAAATGAGTTTTTCACATTTTGGTGATTTTATGCCACGGGTTTGAGGAAAAATGCTCAACAGAATTGACAGTTTTTTATATCCACAGATTGGAAATTTTGTCTTCTACAAGATGATCTATTTTTCAAATATGTAGTGTCAACATTTCAAAAGATATAACCGTTTATTCAAGACCATGGTATTTCCACCGACGACTGATAGATTTAACAAAGCGTTTCACAACAAAGGAGCCTATTGAAAATTGAATTGCTGACAAAGGAGCCTATTGGAAAAAATTGAAAACTTCCTAATATCGTGCATTATTTGTGAGGGCTCTTCGAGTTCGATATTTAAAGTCTGAATTAAATTGAAAACTTCCAAATATCGTGCATTATTTGTCAGGACTCTTCCTGTTCAATATTTATAGTCTGAATTCTATATAAAACTAACATATATTTGCATTTTTTGTGAGGATTCTTCCAGTTCAATATTTATAGTCTGAATTAAATGGAAAAATTCCAGATGTCCACACCAGTGAATACCCCCGAATGGTAGAGCAAGGAATTCGTCAAAACAACGGACAACGACGACGATTTCGACGATGCCAGACGATTCAATCGTCCAGAGTGTAGCGAAGTTGCCGTTATTTTGAGAGACGAACAGCACGGAAAACGTGATATTGTATTACACTCCCGCGATGCAACATTACAACGTGTTTGTGAGACGCATCGCTCCTATGACGCCCTCCAGTACCCACTTCTGTTCCCTACGGAAGAAGATGGTTATCATTTTGGCATCACATTCATTCATTTTGGCATCACATCATTGGTTATCACATGGCAGTACGAAAACTGTCGTGTATGGACCTTTATTCATATCAATTTATGGTCCGATAAAACTTTTAACGCTGTACACAGGGGCCAAAACCTCTTTCATCAGTACGCCATTGATATGTACGCAAAGATAGAGGCAGAAAGACTACTGTACTTAAAAACTCACCAAAAAGAGCTCAGAGTTGACTCATATATACACCTGAGAGACCACATTAATAACGACGGACAGGCTAGCGATATTGGTCAACTCTGTATATTACCAGCAACATTTACAGGTGGTTCTCGGTACATGCATGAAAGGACTCAGGATGCAATGACATATGTTCGGAATTTCGGTAAACCTGACCTCTTGACCTCGGTCAGTCATTGCAGTTGCACGGTACCGAGCGTACGTGTTTAGTGTTCTCAAGTGTTCAGTGATTTCTCGCTTGTTATTCTTGGCGGTAATGTATGTGTTTAGAGATTTTCTTTAGTGCGAGTGTCAGATTTTGTGTCAAGTGTAATTTGCGCAGCCATTTTGTGTTCATCACTCGGATGATTCGGCATGTCATCATCCTGGACATTTTGCTGCGGTCAGGTTTGGTTTCGCTCATAGGTTCAGTAAAATATGTACATCTGCTCGTTTCACATGTGATTTTCGCTTCGTTAAATATGTCTTATCAACATAGCTATATATTTGCGAACCATAATAGTCATAAATCAACTGAGGTGGGCACTGTTCAGCTGTTTAGCTTTGTAGCTGCTAGTGTTTCCTTTTTCGTCTAAATTGATTGCTTAAATTTAGGTTATTGATTTTGAAATATTTATATTATTGGTGTTTGAAACTCATTAGCGAAAATATATCACAAATCATTTCAGCTCCAGAGTAGTTCAGTGGCTATAATGCTGAAATCTTGTGTCAGAGGCTCGCGGTTCGAATCCTGATCCGCGCGCGTATTTTAATACCTGCTTGAGTTTACTGGGAGGCACCGCTGTAAATTTGTTCACAGCGGGACGGGCCATATAGTCATAGTATGGTGCGCGCTTAGTATACCAATTAATATTAATCATAATAAATAATGTTAGCAATAACTTAAGGTAATATCAAAGGTTTATTTCATCACAGAGCTATTGATGCTTTCATATTTGTGCTCATTATGGTATATTATCAGGAAATTCCTGGAGCTGTGTTCCAGGGTGAAAAAGGAATTACGACCGAGAGTCTAAATTCAGCGTGTTCTCATTCCCAAAATACCAAGAACTAAAGAAGAAATCGCAGACGGCTATAAAGCGTGACATGGAAATATCCAAGCACATCGGATCACCTTTTATCATATTAGCATCATAGAGATTGATCACGCTTAAATCAGGTATTGCTTCAAATTGTTTGTGTTTTATGGAGAGTAGACACATAATCCAGTGTGGTCATGCCCGAATTTTTTGATCAGCGTATGGTTTGTCGCTCAAAGCTGTTCGCCCGTCGAGTATTGAAGGACAAAATGTTAAACTTGTGCTGAAGGTTAGGAGTGATTTTGCGGTGTTCGTTCCAATATCATTGGGTGCTACAAATAATCCTGGTTTCATAAAGTTGTATCTCTCTTGATGGACGAGATCTATTTGAAGCCTTCTTTGGATTACAAATGTGGTGACATTGTTGGGTGCTCTTTTGATGGGAGCGGTGTTGCAGCTACTGCATGTGTGTTCATGATAAGTAGCGTTCTGAGTGCATATAAGGATGTTGTTCATATTCTGCCAGTGATGACTCTCAAAGGAGAAACGCTGTATAATTATGTTCGTAAGGTCATCGTTGGATTGGAGAGTCTCGGAGTCAAAGTGATTTGCGTTATTTCTGATAACCATTCTGTTAATCGCAGTGCGATGTCGATGTTTGCCAATCCACCTCGTCTGTCGATTGTTTATCAGCATCCAGTCAGCTCAGATCGACCTCTGTTTTTCATGTTTGATTCGGTGCATATTTTGAAATGCATCCGCAATAATTGGCTCAACAAAAAGGATTCACTCAAATCCTTTGTATTCCCGCATTTTTCTGATTTTTCTAAGTCGTTGTCTGCTTCATTCGACACTGTTGAGAAGTTGTATACGTTGGAGGCTGGTTCACTGTTGAAGTATTCTTACGGTTTGTCGCTCAAAGCTGTTCGTCCGTCCAACATCGAAAGACAGAATGTTAAGCTTGTGCTCAATGTTATGAGTGATTATGTAGTGCAGGCTCTGAGATCATTGGGTGAGAAGAAAAAACACTAAAGAAGAAATCGCAGACGGCTATAAAGCGTGACATGTAAATATCCAAGCACATCGGATCACCTTTTATCATATTAGCATCATAGAGATTGATCACGCTTAAATCAGGTATTGCTTCAAATTGTTTGTGTTTTATGGAGAGTAGACACATAATCCAGTGTGGTCATGCCCGAATTTTTTGATCAGCGTACGGTTTGTCGCTCAAAGCTGTTCGCCCGTCGAGTATTGAAGGACAAAATGTTAAACTTGTGCTGAAGGTTAGGAGTGATTTTGCGGTGTTCGTTCCAATATCATTGGGTGCTACAAATAATCCTGGTTTCATAAAGTTGTATCTCTCTTGATGGACGAGATCTATTTGAAGCCTTCTTTGGATTACAAATGTGGTGACATTGTTGGGTGCTCTTTTGATGGGAGCGGTGTTGCAACTACTGCATGTGTGTTCATGATAAGTAGCGTTCTGAGTGCATATAAGGATGTTGTTCATATTCTGCCAGTGATGACTCTCAAAGGAGAAACGCTGTATAATTATGTTCGTAAGGTCATCGTTGGATTGGAGAGTCTCGGAGTCAAAGTGATTTGCGTTATTTCTGATAACCATTCTGTTAATCGCAGTGCGATGTCGATGTTTGCCAATCCACCTCGTCTGTCGATTGTTTATCAGCATCCAGTCAGCTCAGATCGACCTCTGTTTTTCATGTTTGATTCGGTGCATATTTTGAAATGCATCCGCAATAATTGGCTCAACAAAAAGGATTCACTCAAATCCTTTGTATTCCCGCATTTTTCTGATTTTTCTAAGTCGTTGTCTGCTTCATTCGACACTGTTGAGAAGTTGTATACGTTGGAGGCTGGTTCACTGTTGAAGTATTCTTACGGTTTGTCGCTCAAAGCTGTTCGTCCGTCCAACATCGAAAGACAGAATGTTAAGCTTGTGCTCAATGTTATGAGTGATTATGTAGTGCAGGCTCTGAGATCATTGGGTGTTTCGAATAATCTTTATTGCGCTGAAGGCACTGCACACTTTATTCAGATAATTTTGCGTTGGTGGACTATTTGCAATGTGAAGACACCATACAAAGGCTCGAGGTTGAGAAATGTTTACGCTCATCCGTTGACTGGTTCAGCTGCTGATGCTAGGCATATTTTTTTGGAGCATTTTCTGAAATGGTTGGATCAGTGGAGGTCAGGGAGCAATATGGTCGGCATGACTAAAGAAACGTTTATGGCTGTGTATCACACAACGCATGCACTTTGTGAAATCATGCAGTATTGTGTAAATGAGTTAGGTTTGTCGTACATTTTGCCAGGAAAGTTTCAGACGGATTGTTTGGAGGAGCGGTTTGGTCAGTACAGGAGGTTGTCAGGTTGCACATATAATATTTCCAACCGTCAATTATTCGAGTGTGAAAAAAAAATCAGAGTAAGATCATTGATTGATTTAAAATTGCCCGTGCTCAAAGGTAGTATCACACTAAAAGATGTTACATGCTCACCAGAATACCATCCCGATAGATTAAGACAGGCAGCCGAAGGTTTTATTATTTATATTTGTAGTGCAGATATCGAAAATTGTTATAAATATCTCCCTGTCATTGTTTATGTAGCCGGCTATTGCTCCTATTCTATTTCAAAAAAACAACAGTGTGATTCATGCAAAACTATCTTAACTACAAAAAATGAACCAATATCACCAGAACGTTTTTCCTATGTTAAAGGTATAGATAGAGGATGTTTATTTTATCCAAGTGATACCGTTGTTAATATTGTCTTGTTTTCTTATTTAACTGTTAAAAAATGTTTTGAGTTTAGGGAATTTTCGACTGTAGGTAGGCAAAGGGAAATTGCTCTTTTTCACATTTTGCAACAGCTCAATGACCACGGAATCATTTTTAATACCTCGCATTGTGTTAACAACCATAGCTTAGATTCAGTTGTACAAAAAATTGTGTGGGCGAGTGTGAACGTTCTTCTTAATAATTATTGTTCCGATCAAAATTCATGTATTTGTGCCAAAAATTTGAAACGAAAACTGTCTACGTTGTCTCGTGTGTAGTTGTTGTATGCCTGTGATGTGCCTATGTTGTTTTAAATATATTCGGTTTTTCCATTTGCAATTTGAAGCTTCTTATGTTTCTAACATGATTTGCAAACTTGATTGAGCCGGAATGCCAGTCAAATACCCGCACTAAGCACAATTTCTAATAACAACGCGTATCGCCCGTACGAGTGAAGCGACCGCAATCGATGACGTCATACTTTCGTGGAAGGGCCTGTATCTAGGTGGCGTTGATACCACCAACGCCACCTAGATACAGGCCCTTCCACGAAAGTATGACGTCATCGCCACGTGACAGTGACAAGTCTATTGTTTCAACTGTCAGCCATGCAGTTGCACGTTAGCGAGCGCACGTGGTTAGTGCTCTCGTGTGTTTAGTGTTTTATCGCGTGCTAAGTGTTAAGTGTTTTATCGCGCGCGTTCAGTCTCTGACTAACCCTCGCTGAGTGTGCACGTGTTTTCCGTCGCTCGTTCGCGCCCGGCTTTCTACGCTTCGCTGACGCTCACCGACGACAGATCCTGCTTTCTGCTAACGCTGAGTGTTCATTGAGTTATATTTCAGTTGTTTTATTATTATATTTGATTTAGCGTTATTTTGATTTTTCATTACTCGTTTTGTTCATTGATAATATTTGCCTTTTTAAAGGCGGATATTTTCTTCTTGCGAGCTCATTCATTTACTTTTAAGACTGTTTAGACTGTTAAGACTTTTAAGTCAATTAATCTTTTTTTATTTCAGGTTATATATTTGAATTTTTATATTTTGTTTCTGAATGTGATTGAGAATCAGGGTTCGCAGCCATAGTTGCTTTGCAATCTTCCTGCTGAATTCTCTCATCACATTCTTTTTCGTCACTTTTCAGTTCAGTTTGTATATTATTTAATTTAACTTTGTCTATAAATATAAGTGTTGTTCATGGATATATGTATTATTTTCTGTCTCATGTCTGTTTTGTTGATGTGGCGGGCCGAAAATTGTAGCCCCGCCCCGACGGCTAACGGCCGGTTTTCCCGTTTTCCGTCAGCGCCCAGCTCTTTCCTCGCACTGAGGTGCCAACTAATTCTGTGTTGCTCTCATACTCTGTCTTTGTGGTCGCCCATTGGACATTTTGCCTTGCGATATGTGTTCAACAATGAGCTCTCAATAAATTGTTCTCACATGTGTTTTCTAGTGTTTTTCTTGTGTGTGTATTTGTGTGTATGTTTGCTTTGTATTGTGTGTGTTGTATGCTTGTTTTTTGTTGTGAAATTTCGTATGCATGTGTTATGTGTTGTGTTTTTGTGTTCGCATGCGTCGTGCATTATGTGTTTATTTGTATGTATGCTTTGCGTTGTGTGTGTGCCTTCTCACACCGTGGATTTGTCGTTTCTACTGATGATGTGTGGCGATGTTGAAATGAATCCCGGTCCTGCTCGACCACAAAAACGATTTTCAAATATACTTTTCGCCAACATCAGGGGCTTGTATAAGAACATCAGAGATTTGACAGCAGCCAGTCGCTCCAAGGACATCGTTATCTGTGCCGAAACGCTTGTGTCCGATTATCGGGACCAATCTGAGCTCTTGATGCCAGGTTTCAGTAAGCCATTGCTAATCAAACGTGACTCAAAAAACAGGCGGCGTGGCATGGCAGTGTACGTACGCAAAGGCTTTTCAGCAACGAGAATTACAGCTCACGACTGCACTTGTCATGAATTTATGCTGCTGCGTGTCAACACCGCCTTGATGAATTTTTACATCTTTGGAGCCTACCGAAATCCAGACAGTAACGACTCTATCTACGAATGTCTCTTGTCAACCATGTCAACAATTCAGGAGAAGGACACCAAGTCAGCATTTGTATTTGTGGGAGACATGAACGCCCATCACCGTGAGTGGCTCCTGTCGACATCTCCTACAGACGCTCATGGTAGAGCAGCATATGATTTCTGCAACATTTCTGGCTGCTCCCAAATGGTGTCCGGTCCCACACATCAAGCGGGAAACTGTTTGGACTTGGTTATGACAGACGTCTCAGATATCGTGAGTGTAAGCGTGGAAGCTCCAATAGGAAGTTCAGATCACTCGTCGCTGTCCGTGAAGTTGACATTGAGACAGAAGGTTTCTCCTTACACGATTTCAAGGCTCGTGCACATGAAGAACAATGTTGACTGGGTGAAGGTGAATGATGAATTGAAAGCAATTAAAGTTTCAAATCTGCAGCAGAAGGAATGCCCCATCGATGCATTGAACAAATACATTACCGATGTCATCTCAAGGAGAGTGCCTACTAAAAAACTACGTTTTCGCTCTGATGACAAAGCCTGGTTCACCAACGAATGTCGCAGCGCTCGTGAATCCAAGCAGGAGGCTTACCACAAGTGGCTCCAATCACGCTCAGCCGATTCATGGAATGTCTACACTGAGGCCAGACGGCATGCTGAGCATGTGTATTCAGAAGCGGAAACACGTCACTCAAAGAAACTTGCTGAAAAGCTAACATCTGCCAATGACGCCCACAAATGGTGGTCAACGTTGAAATCGTCAGTGTTTGGACATGACCTGTCTGTCCCTCCTTTATTTTCAGCGAACGGTGAGCTCAAAATCAACCCAACAGAGAAGGCAGAGTTGCTTATGGATTACTTCAATACCAAGCAATGTCAAGGGTCCATTCCGTCTGACGATTCATCTGTCCTCGCCCCGAAAATCAAAAGCATTGCCTTCCGATCAAAAGAAGTGGCGAATCTCATGAAAGACCTTGATGCCCACGGAGGAACAGACCCTCTGAATATGTTTCCGCTATTTTTCAAGAACACGGCAGATACTCTAGCTCCGAAGCTCAGTGCTCTTTTCAGGCGCTTGATGAAGACTGGTTCGTTTCCATCATGTTGGCGGGCTGCGAATATCACGACCATACCAAAAGGAACCAATTCAGCTGATGTTGCAAACTACCGGCCAATATCAATTACGCCGATTCTGTCCAAAATATTCGAGCACTTGATATCTTCCAGACTGTCCAAGTACCTGGAGAGCAACAATCTGCTGTCGGAAAACCAATTTGCATACCGCAAAAAACTCAGCACGACTGACGCTCTGCTTACTATCACGCATGAGCTCCAGCAAGTGCTAGACAAAGGCAGTGAAGCCTGGATTGTGCAGTTGGATTTCTCGGCAGCATTTGACCGTGTGAGCCACCAGGGCTTGTTGCAAAAACTGAGAAAGATTGGAGTCGGCGGCCGTTTGCTAAGTGTTTTGCATCAATTTCTATCCAATCGCGTACAACGTGTTGCCATCGATGGAGCATACAGTGGCTGGCAGAGCATTGCGTCCGGTGTCCCGCAGGGAAGTGTGTTGGGTCCTATTTTGTTCAACATTTACACCGCTGACCTGTACACAACCACACGCAACCCTGTATATGGATATGCTGATGATATCACCTTGATGGCTGTAATTTCATCTCCTTCGGACAGACCACAGGTACGTCAAACGGTCAACGACGATCTCAGCAGCGTCCTGAAGTGGTGTGAGAGGTGGAATATGATGCTGAACACTTCGAAATCTAAATGCGTGTTGGTTTCTAGGTCACGTACCGTTCAGCCTTCACATGGAGCTATCCTCATAAATGACGCCCAACTCAACGTGTGTGATGAGCTCAAAATATTGGGAGTACATGTAGACTCAAAGCTCACGTTTGAGAGTCACATTCGGAAGCTAGTTTGTTCGGCATCGCGGAAACTGGGAATTATAAGAAAGGCATATCGGATGTTCGGTAGCAGCACAATCTCAAAAAGTTGTTTTCGCTGTTTCATTTTGCCAATTCTGGAGTACTGCGCCCCCGTGTGGTCTTCTGCTGCGGATTGTCACCTCAATCTCATCAACAGAGTTGTTAGAACTTGCAAGTTCCTCTGTGGTGACTTGGTTCTTGGTGATCTTTGCCATCGTCGAAAGGTCAGCAGTGTGTGCATGCTGTACAAGATCAAGCACAACGACCATCATCCGATGAGCAAGTCAATTCCTGATGATTTCGTGGCAGCAAGAAGCACACGGTTTACATCCAAACAGCATTCCCAGTGCATGGCTCCAATTCGTTGTCGTACAAAACAATTCCAACGTTACTTTCTTCCGGCCACTGTGTCTACTTGGAACACGTTGAAGGAGGAGGCTTTCTTGCAGAGCAATTTGAACAAATTCAAGGCCAAAGTAAATGAAATGCTACTGAAAGAGCGGAATTGACTGTTGAGTCTTATTAATTGTATATTTATTCATATTTATTGTTATTTATTCATGCTTATTGTTATTTATTTTCTATTTATTTATATTTATTCCTATTTTACTCTCTATTTATTACTATTTATCATTGGTTGTTGTTATTTATTAAATTATACTTTTACTCAGTGTTGGCTGTTGTTGTTTATTGAATCATATTTATTGTTGTTGCTGTTTATTGAGTCATATTTATTGTTGTTGTTGTTTATTGAATCATATTTATTGTTGTTGCTGTTTATTGAATCATATTTATTGTTGTTGTTGTTTATTGAATCAAATTTATTGGTGTTATTGTTTATTGAATCATATTTATTTGTGTTGTTGTTACTTATTGAATCATATTTATATTTATTGTTGGATGTTTCTTTTTTTGAATCATATGTATTGTTCTTGATTGTTATTTATTACTTATTTATTAATATTTATTCTTATTTATTGATGGCTGTTTTTTAATGAATCACATATTTATTGTTGATTGTTATTATTTATTGAGGAACGTGGGCGGAGTGACATTATGGATTGTTATCGGATGATGGTTTATTATTTATTGTTATTTATTTATTATTTTCTTTCCAGCTCTCTTTCTAGACTTATTTCTCTTCGAACTCTCTTTCTCTCTTAATCTTTTGGGCGCTTCCGGTACATGGGGCCACCTTAGGGTGGTAATAGTGCTTGCACTCTTCCCATGCTACTGGATTTGCCTGTAATTAATAATAAATAATAATAATAATAATATTCTTGGCGGTAATTGACGTGTATAGTGATTTTCACTTCAGTGTGGTTTAGAGTGAAGTGCGAATTTGTGAAATTTCGTGTCAAGTGTGATTTGCGCAGCCATTTTGTGATCCTCACTCGGATGATTCTGCATGCCATCATCCTGGACATTTTGCTGCGGTCAGAGGTCTGGTTTCGTTCATAGGTTCAGTAAAATATGTTCATCTGCTCGTTTCTCATGAGGTCTTTGCTTCGTTAAACATGTCTTATCAACGTAGTTATATATTTGCGTACCATAATAGTTATAAATCAACAGAGGTGGGCACTGTTTAGCTGTGTAACTGCTAGTGTTTCGCTTTTAGTCGAAATTGATTGTTTAAATTGAGGTTACTGATTTTGAGATATTTATATTATTGGTGTTTGAAACTCATTAGCGACAATATATCACACATATCACTGCAGCTCTCGAGTAGTTCAGTGGCTAAGGCGCTGAAATCTTGTGTCCGAGGCTCGCGGTTCGAATCTTGGCCCGCGTGCGAATTTTACTATCCGCTTGAGTTTACTGGGAGGCTGCGCTGTAGATTGGTTCATAGTGAGACGTGTCTTATAATCAAAATACGGTGCGCGCTTAAAACAACAATTAATATTAATCAAAATATATCATTTCAGCAGTTACTTCAGCTAATATGAAAGGTATATTTCATCACAGAGCTATTGATGTTTTCTTGTTTGTGTTCATTATATGTTATTAGGAAATTCCTGGAGCTGGTTCCAAGGTGCAAAAGGAATTTCGACTGATAGTCTAAATTCAGCATGTTCTCATTCCCAGAAAAGCAAGAACTACTATAAAGCGTGACATGGAAATATCCAAACACACCGGAGCATCTTCAATGATATTAACGTCATAGAGATTGTGTGAATCACGCTTAAATCAGGTATTACTTCAAATTGTTTGTGTTTTATGGAGAATAGACACAAAATCCAGTGTGGTCATGCTCGAATTTATTGATCATCGTACGGTTTGTCGCTCAAAGCTGTTCGTCCGTCGAGTATTGAAGGACAACATATTAAACTTGTGCTGAATGTTGGGAATGATTTCGCGTTGTTGGCTCTAAGATCATTGGGTGCTACAAATAATCATGATTTATCTTAAGATACTGCTCATTTTATTTAAATAATATTGCGTTGGTGGACTATTCGTAATGTAATGACACCGTATAATGACTCCAGGTTAAGAAATGTTTATTCGATGACTGATTCAGCTATGGATGCCAGGGCTTTGTTTTTAGAGCATTTCATGAGATGGTTGGATTGATGGATGTCAGACGGGAATATGTTCATTTTGACTAGATAAGTTTTGGCTGTGTATCACACATCATATGCGCTCTGTGAGATCACGAAGTATTGTGAGAAGGATTTGTGATTGCACATTGTCAAATCGAATAATATATATTTATATTGATTTCATCAGGCAATATTGATTTAATCACATCATGCACTATTGACTTGAAACATTTTACGTGTTCTGCGGATTATTTTCGTGATATTTCAAAGGTATTGCTGAACGTCTCATCTTTCGTATTTGTGACGCTGGTATTTCATATTCCCATCATCCAGTGATCGTATATATTGCGGGTTATTGTTGTATTTTCTCAAAAACAGGATTGTCATTCATGTAAAACATTTTGGCTGCGCAAAGTAAAACCATGTCATCCGAAAAATTTTCGTATTCGAGAGAAATTGGTCGCCGAAGATTGGCGTAATATTTATATGTTGATAATATTGTTTTGCTTTGGTTTTAACTGTGCAGAAGTCTATCAAGCATGATAAATTGAGTTTTGTTGGAAACCAGCGCGATGATTGGTTTCATGCACTAGAAAAACTGAGTGATTACGGTGTTATGCTTGTTTACTTGTACTGTTATCAACATCGTAATTTGCAATTAATTGCAGAAAAATTGTGTGCACCGCTGTAAATGTCCTTCTGAACAATAATTGTTGTGACAAATTCATCTACGATAAATTAGAAACAATTGAAGCGAAAACGTTCCGCATTGTATCGTGTATGGTCGTTGCATGTTTGCGTTTTTACTGTTTTATGCCTGTGTGGGCTTATAATATATTCAGTTATTCTATTTGCAATTGTATTTGAAGCTTCTTATGTTGGTAACATGATTTTCAAACTTAATTGAGCCGGAATGCAAGTCAAACATCCGCACTAAGCACAATTTCTAATAACAACGCATATCGCCCGTGGCGTTGCCTGTATCTAGGTGGCGTTGACAGACCCTTTCACGAAATTATGACGTCATCGATGGCGGTCGCTTCACTCGTACGTGCGATACGCGTTGTTATTAGAGATTGTGCTTAGTGCGGGTGTTCGACTTTCATTCCGGCTCAATTAAGTTTGAAAATCATATTACCAGCATAAGAAGCTTCAAATACAATTGCAAATAGAATAACTGAATATATTATAAGCCCACACAGGCATAAAACAGTAAAAACACATACATGCAACGACCATACACGATACAATGTGGAACGTTTTCGCTTCCATTGTTTCTAATTAATCGTAGATGAATTTGTCACAACAATTATTGTTCAGAAGGACATTTACAGCGATGCACACAATTTTTCTGCAATTAATTGTAAATTACGTTGTTGAGAACAGTACAAGTAAACAAGCATAACACCGCAATCACTCAGTTTTTCTAGTGCATGAAACCTATCATAGCGCTGGTTTCCAATAATACACAATTTATCATACTAAATATACTTCTGCACAGTGAAAATCAAAGCAAAACAATATTATCAACATAAAAATAATACGCCAATCTTCGGCGACCAATTTCTATCGAATACGAAAATTTTAGGATGACATGGTTTCACTTCGCGCAGCCAAAATGTTTTACATGAATGACAATCCTGTTTTTGAGAAAAAACAACAATAACCCGCAATATATAAGATCACTGGATGATGGGAATATGAAATAACAGCGTCACATATACGAAAGATGAGACGTTCAGCAATATCTTTGAAATATCACGAAAATATTCCGCAGAACACGTAAAATGTTTCAAGTCAATAGTGCCTGATGTGATTAAATCAATATTGCCTGATGAAATCAATATAAATAAATATTATTCGATTGGATAATGTACAATCACAAATCCTTCACACAATACTTCGTGATCTCACAGAGCGCATATGTTGTGTGATACACAGCCAAAACGTCTCTAGTCAAACCGATCATATTCTCGTCTGACATACATCAATCCAACCATCTCATAAAATGCTCTAAAAACAAAGGCCTGTCATCCATAGCTGAATCAGTAATCGAATAAACATTTCTCAACCTGGAGTCATTATACGGTGTCATTACATTACGAATAGTCCACCAACGCAATATTATTTAAATAAAATGAGCAGTATCTTAAGATAAATCAGGATTATTTGTAGCACCCAATGACCTTAGAGCCAACAACGCGAAATCACTCCCAACATTCAGCACAAGTTAAATATGTTGTCCTTCAATACTCGACGGACGAACAGCTTTGAGCGACAAACCGTACAATGATCAATAAATTCGAGCATGACTACACTGGATTATGTGTCTGTTCTCCATAAAGCACAAACGATTCTCCATAAATCACAAACAATTAGAAGTAATACCTGATTTAAGCGTGATTTACACAATCTCTATGATGTTATTATGATTGAAGGTGATCCGGTGTGTTTGGATATTTCCATGTCACGCTATAGAGTAGTTCTTGCTTTTCTGGGAATGAGAACATGCTGAATTTAGACTATCAGTCGTAATTCCTTTTGCACCTTGGAACCAGCTCCAGGAATTTCCTAATAACATATAATGAACACAAACAAGAAAACATCAATAGCTCTGTGATGAAATAAACCTTTCATATTAGCTGAAGTAACTGCTGAAATGATTTATTTTGATTAATATTAATTGTTGTTTTAAGCGCTTAAATTTTGATTATAAGACACGTCTCGCTATGAATCAATCTACAGCGCAGCCTCCCAGTAAACTCAAGCGGATAGTAAAATTCGCACACGGGCCAAGATTCGAACCGCGAGCCTCTGACACAAGATTCCAGCGCCTTAGCCACTACCCGAGAGCTGAAGTGATATGTGTGATATATTGTCGCTAATGAGTTTGAAACACCAATAATATAAATATCTCAAAATCAGTAACCTCAATTTAAAGAATCAATTTAGACTAAAAGCGAAACACTAGCAGTTACACAGCCAAACAGTGCCCACCTCTGTTGATTTATAACTATTATGGTACGCAAATATATAACTACGTTGATAAGACATGTTAACGAAGCAAAGACCTCATGAGAAACGAGCAGATGTACATATTTTACTGATCCTATGAACGAAACCAAACTTCTGACCGCAGCAAAATGTCCAGGATGATGGCATGCAGAATCATCCGAGTGAGGATCACAAAATGGCTGCGCAAATCACACTTGACACGAAATTTGACAAATTCGCACTTCACTCTATACCACACTGAAGTGAAAATCACTATACACATTAATTATCGCCAAGAATAGCACGCGATAAAACACTAAACACACGAGACCACTAAACACGTGCGCTCGCTACCATGCAACTGCCATGCTGACAGTTGAAAAACTTGTCCGCGCAGTGTGACGTGACGATGACGTCATACTTTCGTGGAAGGACCTGTATCTAGGTGGCGTTGAACGGGCCTGTAGTATAGGTGGCATTGGTTGGAGTCACTTGTAGAGATGCGACCTAAAAAACTGTGTTATTAACCGTTTTTTGCCAAAAAACATCGACCAAAAAACATCGACCAAAAAACACGTTGTCTGGTTTTTCTGAAGAGTCATGCAAATAATTCAAATTATGGAAATGATATATTTGGGATGGTAAATTAATTATTTTTTTCAACACATGATTTATTCATGACCTTATCAAATTGAATTAGTATTAAATATGCACAATAAAATTGCTATAATGTGTCTGAAAGTCATAATATCACTGTTTGCACGGTACTGTGCGGCACGTCTATGTACAGTACAACTTTCCATTCAATTATTGAGTTAATCATTGTGTAAGAAAGCAGAGTTTGAGAAACGTTTTTTCTGCTAAAAACTGAAACTGTTTTAAAAAAACAACAGGTAGCATAATTTTTATTATCTTTTACACATTACATTTTTCCTCCCAGAAATGAACTACGTTGATTACACTGGTATGCGTGATTTATAAGGTCAAGGGTTTCTCAACTGTTTTAGGTCACTTTTTCACGCTGATTCCGGAAATTGAATCCGTTTTGCTCGATTAGCGTGATATTATAAGATACGTTATTTCGCCCATATGAACAAAACCTTGCTGATTGCTTTACTATAGTTAATGCGACAGAAGGATTTATGTTGAAACTGCAATCTGATGCACCATAAGTGTATTCCGATCACAGTACATACTCACTACTGCGAATCAAATGGTCTTTTCACGGACTTCCGAATGTGTTGAGCAGATGAGACGTCCCTCTTCAAGCACCAGCAATAGTCCGCCAGGAAGTCAACGTCCCACCGACCCTGGAACCGTTCTTCCATCACACGTATGCCTTTGTGGAAACGTTATCCCTGCTCTTCACTATAATCACCACAGTTGTCTGGGAAATAATCGAGATGGGACCGTAGAAAGTGCATCTTTACAGACATACGTGCACCAAGTTGCTCAAAACTATCCATCAACTCATCGACGACCTTCAGGTATTCCGGACTTCTGTGGTTACACAGGAAGTTGGTGGTGATCGACTTGTAAGCCAGCCACGCAGAGAGCTCAGGCTGAGATATGATGATGACATTAGATATGATGCATGCAGCAGGAGAGAAGGGTCAGAATTGGGGCAAAATGTATCAGTATGCCCACTGCAATATGCATCAGTGTGTGAGCTGTTATCCTTGAAATAGTGTGAAAACTCGAGCTAATCGATTAAAATGGATAGCTTTTTCGAATTCAGTGCACGAACCTTGTATTGGAACAGCTGAGAAATATCCAACCTTGGGGCAAAATGTATCAGTATGCCCACTGCAATATGCATATTAATACATCAGTGTGTGAGCTGTTATCCTTGACATAGTGTGAAAACTCGAACTAATTGAGAAAAATGGATAGCTTTTTCGGATTCAGCACACGAAACTTGTATAAAAACAGCTGAGAAACATCCGACCTTTTGAAAAAAGTTTTGAAACGCAGGCCAGTGTTATAATAACTTTCATCATTTCATTCAGCAGATCAATTATTTGCAAATATAAAAGTACAAACACTGCATATATTTACACAAAGACTACAAATATACACACAAACTTAGTGTCCCTAATGAGACTACGAATAAAACCGGATCGCATAATTCAGAGTGGCAATCCTGACCATAAAACGGGCAATATTTTCGTGTAGGAAAAAAGGACTGAGGAAATATATTTACCGCACAAAAAGATATTTGAACACTAATAACTACATCAAAAAAACCCTCATCCATAAAACAAGATCTAAAAAGGTTATTAATAAAATACCAATAAATTTGTTTCAACTTGCCTTGATATGCCGCCAATTGTTTTCAAAATCTCTACTTCTACAAAATCGTCTTGCAAAGAAATTAAAAAAGAGTTTAGATCAAGTAGTTTAACCAACCGCTTATACCAGCAGGCTACTTGATATACAAAAGGTATTTGAACGTACATCAATCAAATTTATCTTCCATAGAGACTGTTCTAGAAAGCATTGTTTCATAAAAAAGCGTTAGTTTAAAAAAACTTTTGACAAAAAAAACAATTGACCAACCAATAAACTTGTCTTGTTCTACTGTCAACATTTTCTGAATCTGTACACTAATGAAACTAATTTAAGACGAGTTTTAAAACATTATTGCCTTTTTTCATAAAAACCATGGTTTCTTAATAAAAACACATGATTACTCAATGGATTTGTTTTGTTCTGACTATCTTTAAAAAACATGGTTCTCTCAATGAAAACAACCTAAACCACCGGAATCGGATGCCCTTTCAAACATTCTCCTGGAATATTTATTGATAAATATTTTTGTTTGTTATACTAGTATCAAATTATCTTTGAAATAAGGCACGTAAAGATGTACAAAACATCAATTAAACTCATTTCTATGTACTAAAATCCAACATCCGATGACAATTGGGGCTAATTAAAAAAATATATAAAACACTAAAAACAGGTTTTTGCACACAAAAACCGCATCCGAAAAAACGTGTTTTTGCATCTCTAGTCACTTGCCGAGCACAACAAATCTACTAGAATTCAGGAGCACAGAACTGCTGGTGCAGCCAGGCTGATAAAATCAATTTCAGCTTTTAAAAAGATGAGAGAAAAAGACCACTTTCCGCTGTGAATTTGTGATTTCCGCTGTGATGAAGAAATACATATATGCATATGGAATAACAAATATATACACAACTATATGGAATTGAATATACACTATATGGAATAACAACTATATATATATATATATATATATATATATATATATATATATATAGTTTAACGTAATTCGACGTATTTAGTTTATTGTCGGTAATCATCATACAAATACACAGAATCTACTCGTCTTGTGAAAATAGTATCAAGCATCAAGGTGAATCAGTCACTGTCTAGTACACAAAAGTAGCAAAGATATGTATGGTGTTAATATATTGGATCACTTCTTGGTCACATACCGATCATGTATAAGAGGTATAAGCTGTATAAGAGATGAAATGGTATTGCCTATTGTTCTGGCTATCATTGCCTATTGTTAAAGCTGTCGGTTCGTCTGTAAATGCTGCGTGGATCTTGTAATATCAACATGTAGATAACTCCATTTCCCATATGCATTTCAGAAGGCAAGTAACACCCTGTCTGCTGAATAATGCAACGGCAAGAACATATTTGGCTCGAAGTAGAGTAGCATAACTGCCAGTAGATGTTCTATGCTTATAGGTAGGAAAATGGAAGGTGGGCAGGTAGATGTAGGCTATCAATTTAGTGAGTGCCTTGTCAGAAGACATTTTAACAAGAGTACCAATTCCATGAAAAATATCACACTGGCTCAAAATAATTGTTTTATACCGTTATTAGGCAATAATCAGCATAAATTAACTTATTTGATCAATACAAATTCAACTTGTACCATTTATGTACTGATTTCAACATGTCGAGAATATACGGTAAATTTTGGTCGATGTGTCCATAGTGTTCCCACATGGGAACATAGTTGTAACTCAACAACCCATTGTTCGATTGCTTCAATATTTCACTGAATATATACGTTGAATACTTGAGACGATCTGTAAATTTTAATTGAAATACATCCATATTTTCTAAGCATGGGATGATAAAGGTAAATATCGACAACAAATTACACGAACAAAAATCGCTCAACCGGCACAACATCATAAAAACACTATACCTTTTACAATTTCATTTGTCCCAACTGAAATCAAAATTGTCCAACTGAAATCAAAATTGTCCAACTGAAATCAAAATTGTCCCAGCTAGAACCACAATGCATGTTATTGATTTTACATTAAATATCAAACTTAATTGTTATCAGTACATTTTAATGTATTTCACATGAAAAATGTAGCATTAGTTGTAAAACATAGATATGTACTGCTTACTATGTACTATACAATTATGTGCTATGGTATGTACCACAATTAAAATGCATATATGTACCGTATGTACTTACTTTATGAGGAACTCTATCAACCAATATATCAATGTCAGCGTATAGAGCGTATATACCACCAGCGCGTGTACTTAAATTATAGCAACAAAGCAAGATATCACAACTCAAGACAATCGCAACGCAAAATGGCCCACTAAAACACCTTCACTAACAAACACGCACGAACGTTCTGCGCAAACAACTGTCCCATGGCGCGCACTGCCCAACCCCCTGCATCCCCCTGCTCGCTCATAGCACGTGCATACAACATACATACACTCACACTACCTCGCACAAATATATATACGGTACAATATAAAACATAGTACAGATGGCTAGCAACGACAAGCGCTATTCGCACGTGATGCCTGAACACTTAAGAACCATAAGAAGGAATGTACCGTCTCTGAAAGTGTGATGTTTCTGTAGATGTGTGTATGTGTGTGTGCACGATTTGCTCGCGAGTGCTCTCCGAAAATAGTGACTATACGCTGACATTGATATATTGGCTGATAGAGTGCGCGCCATAGGGCAGTTGTTTGCGCAGAACGTTCGTGCGTGTTTGTTAGTGAAGGTGTTTTAGTGGGCTATGTTGCGTTGTGATTGTGTTGAGTTGTGATATCTTGCTTTGTTGCTATAATCTAAGTACACGCGCTGGTGGTATATACGCTGACATTGGCATATTGGCTGGTAGAGTTCCTCATAAAGTAAGTACATACGGTACATATCTGCATTGTAATTAACATAGTACATAGTAAGTAGTACATATCTATGTTTTACGACAAATGCTAAATTTTTCATGTGAGATACAATAAAATATAATGATAACAATTAAGTTTGATATTTAATGTAAAATCAATAACATATATTGTGGTTCTAGCTGGGACAATTTTGATTTCAGTTGGGACAACTTTTGTTTCAGTTTTAACAATTTTGATTTCAGTTAGGACAACTTTGATTTCAGTTGGGACAAATTTGATTTCAGTTGGGACAACTTTTGTTTCAGTTGGGACAATTTTGATTTCAGTTGGGACAACTTTGATTTCAGTTGGGACAATTTTGATTTCAGTTGGGACAATTTCGATTTCAGTTGGGACAAATAAAATTGTAAAAGGTATAGATCACAAATCAAACACAACAAAGTTATACAACACACTCAAAAGCATCACACTATCAAACTGTAAGGTAACACACACACACACAAACACACACGAAGCCATCGCGACCGACACAACATTAGTGCCACCAAATAAACAACAAGCAAGCACACTCATTAACCACTACTCACACATCAGTCACATCACACCATCACCCGAAGACACAAAAATAATCAGACTCAAACAAACATTCAGCACAGATCCACTATACACATTTTTGTGTGACACGTCTCTATTGTTAATATTACGTAAAAACTATCACAAGAGGACACAGGCAGCGTTGCCGCGCATGATGGCCAGGCACTGAATTAGCCAGGCACTGAATTGGCCAGGCACTGAATTAGCCAGGCACTGAATTGGCCAGGCACTGAACTCGCTAAATTAGCCAGGCAGTTTCGCGCTTCTCGTCTGTGCGCTCTGTGATCTTTCGACCGATGTGCTTGCACAGTGTCTCGCATGCTGGTCCCAGAACACCGCTGGTCTCCACCGCTACTGGTACGAAGTGGTACCGGTCCGTCAGCGATGCGTATCGCTGGAGCTTGCGTTGTTCTGCTGCTAGGGCTGCTGCGCCGGCGTTGATGGCGCAGTTCAGCGTGTGTGTGGTGCTGAACGTGCTTGAGCAGGTGGCGTCCCAGACAAGGCTTTTGCCGCTCGTGAAAGGGTATACGGCTATCCCGTCAGGGCGGCGTCCGTCTCCCCTGTCCAGGCCTCGTGGTTCCAGCACCGCCCCGATCCCAGCTGCCGCCAAACCGCGATACACAGTGTCGTTGAGAGCCGTGTGCCGTGGAAATCGTCCCGCGCTTTGTTGACATGACAACGCGTGATGGCCCCATTTGTCCGACATGACACCGCATCGGCATCTGTGGGGTTGTTGGACGGGCGAGCCGATACGCAACGCCACGCCTACATGCACCACATCGTCTGGCAGAAGAAGGCCCAGACTGGCCACCGGAACCGCGTGCAGCCATGCTCCACTGTGTGATGTTGCCGCTGCAAGAATGCGTGCCCGCTCTGTTTGGTTGGCGGTGGAAAACAAGTTCTGCTGCCGCATCTTGGAGGCCTGTCGGTCCAGATTGCGCTGGGTAATTGTCTGGTCGAAGCTCCAGTTCGGGCACTGCTCTGCGACGTATTTCTCCAAAGTGGCCACCAGAGCTACCGGTGTGTCGACGCTCTCGCGTCCAATGATTCGACTTACCAGGTATCTGGTGGACTCCAATGAGGCCACAAACGCGGGTAGTGCGACGTCCGCCATGCGTCGAGAGCCAATCCCACCCAAGCTCACCGGTAGAGAGGCTTGTGTCAAGCTGGAGTCGGTCATGCTGACATTGCAGCTCTGGCATATTGCCGCTCGCAGAGTGTCATCGATCGATTTCAGCTGGGTGGAGGCCGTATGCACCGGCGCTGCTCGCATGAGGTATGTCGCCCTGGGTACCGATGAGTATCGGCTCAGAAAAAACAGTACCACGTGGTTTTGGAGGCCAGCCGATCTCTCGCGCAGTAGGTTAGTGGCTTCTGCAATTTTGGTCAGTGCGAAATCTATGCCCCCGTTTATCAGTGGAGCACCGAGCAGGGTCAGCTCGGACAAAAGAATTACCTTAGCTTGACTGAGCGGGTCGCTATCAGCCTGGATATGCTAACTATACACACCGTTTACTCAAACACAGATAAGACACATCATATACAACATCTATCATCAGCCTGTGGTCCAGATGGAATAACTAACATCCATCTGAAACATCTTACATACATACTATAGCTATAGAACAAACATATCCAATTATAGCTACTCACACAACACAATACCACATCTGGAAAACGTGCATCATCATCACAATACACAAACAAGGCACATATCCCACGCATATCTTCACATCGTCAAATCACACCGCTTTGAACACCATCAAAAACCACAGAGCGCCTCATACTCAAACTCATTACACCCCAAATCCCACTCCCATAATCACAACACGTCTTCAGATCTATATACTCTACAACCATACTACTCACAAATCTCACACAGACCATGATGGATACCATGAACACAACAAAACAACCACACCGATCACTACTCATGTACACTCGACATTAATACACACACGTACACTACTCATGTACATCGAACACTTAACATCAGTAAAGGATTTGATACGGTACCACGTCACACGCTCACAAACAAAATAATAAACACCACACTTATACACAAATATATGGTTGGCGAACTATACCTCGCTGGCTATACTATACCAAATATACCTCGCTGGCAGATGCGCCCATGTGAGGTAAAACGGCCAATAATCTCACACACGCATTATAGGAGTCACTCAGGCCTACATTTTAGCACCAACACTATTCAATCTATACCTACACGACATGCCAACACCAAACACTCATTCCATTCAAATAGCATCACATGCAGACGACATCACAATCACAAGCACACACAGAAAGGCTGACACAGCAGCGCGCACACTACAAACTTATATCAAAACACTTCAAAACTGGTGCACCATAAACAAACTAAACATTGCACCTTTGGAAACCACACCAACACTCATCACAAACTGAACATTCGAACAAAACTACACACCACAAATCACCATCAACATGATCATCCCACACACACACCCAAATCCTAAATATCACATACGACATAAACCTCTTATTCAAACACCACGTCAACAATATCAAAACCAAAGTAACCCCACGCCTCAACACACTGAAAGCACTCTCACACACAGAACATTCGAACACAACACCTACCGAACTATACGAACTGCCACTACTATACACAATACATCAGACCTGCCATAGAAAATACCAGCCCAACATGGGCCAGCAACCTTGCAATGCGCCACACAATCACACTCCAAACACTACAAAACACCGCACTCAGAGCAATCACAGGATGCACAGCCACCACACCTGCAGACCACCTCCATCAAGAAACAAAAATCCTCAAACTAAACCACTTACTTGACATGAGAGGCACAAAAACACTTGCAGCAGCGGTAACCAACAGTACACCCAGTACACCACCACACAACACAAGGGAATACAGCAAAACACATCAAAACAACACCAAGTAAACTTTGCTATAACCCAATTCTGACCACACTTGCACCCGCTCATCTACGCATTATTATTATTATTATTATTAATTACAGGCAAATCCAGTAGCATGGGAAGAGTGCAAGCACTATTACCACCCTAACGTGGCCCCATGTACCGGAAGCGCCCAAAAGATTCAGAGAGAAAGATAGTTCGAAAAGAAAAAAGTCTAGAAAGAGAAGTTGGAAAGAAAATAATAAATAAATAACAATAAATAATAAACCATCATCCGATAACACTCCATAATGTCACTCCGCCCACGTTACTCAATAAATAATAACAATCAACAATAAATATGTGATTCAGTAAATAACAACCATCAATAAATAAGAATAAATATTAATAAATAAGTAATAAATAACAATCAAGAACAATAAATATGATTCAATAAGAGACATCCAACAATAAATAAAAATATGATTCAATAAGTAACAACAACACAAATAAATATGATTCAATAAACAACAACACCAATGAATATTATTCAATAAACAGCAATATCAATAAATATGATTCAATGAACAGCAACAACAATAAATATGATTAAAAAAACAACAACAGCCAACACTGAGTAAAAGTATAATTTAATAAGTAACAACAACCAATAATAAATAGTAATAAATAGAGAGTAAAATAAGAATAAATATAAATAAATAGAAAATAAATAACAATAAACATGAATAAATATGTATAAATAAGCAATTAATAAGACTCAACAGTCAATTCCGCTCTTTCAGTAGCATTTCATTTACTTTGGCCTTGAATTTCTTCAAATTGTTCTGCGAGAAAGCCTCCTCCTTCAACGTGTTCCAAGTAACCACAAGAGGACAAGTAACCACAAGAGGCCGGAAGAAAGCAACGTTGGAATTGCTTTGTACGACAACGAATTGGAGCCATGCACTGGGAATGCTGTTTGGATGTAAACCGTGTGCTTCTTGCTGCCACGAAATCATCAGGAATTGACTTGCTCATCGAATGATGGTCGTTGTGCTTGATCTTGTACAGCATGCACACGCTGCTGACCTTTCGACGATGGCAAAGATCACCAAGAACCAAGTCACCACAGAGGAACTTGCAAGTTCTAACAACTCTGTTGATGAGATTGAGGTGACAATCTGCAGCAGAAGACCACACGGGGGTGCAGTACTCCAGAATTGGCAAAATGAAACAGCGAAAACAACTTTTTGAGATTGTGCTGCTACCGAACATCCGATATGCCTTTCATATAATTCCCAGTTTCCGCGATACCGAACAAACTAGCTTCCGAATGTGACTCTCATATGTCAGTTTTGAGTCTACATGTACTCCCAATATTTTGAGCTCATCACACACGCTGAGTTGGGCGTCATTTATGAGGATAGCTCCATGTGAAGGTTGAACGGTATGTGACCTAGAAACCAACAAACATTCAGATTTCGAAGTGTTCAGCATCATATTCCACCTCTCACACCACTTCAGGACGCTGCTGAGATCGTCGTTGACCGTTTGACGCACCTGTGGTCTGTCCGAAGGAGATGAAATTACAGCCATCAAGGGATATCATCAGCATATCCATATACAGGGTTGCGTGTGTACAGGTCAGCTGTGTAAATGTTGAACAAAATAGGACCCAACACACTTCCCTGCGGGACACCGGAGACAATGCTCTGCCAGCGACTGTATGCTCCATCGATGGCAACAAGTTGTACGCGATTAGAGAGAAATTGATGCAAAACACTCAGCAAGCGGCCGCCGACTCCAATGTTTCTCAGTTTTTGCAACACGCCCTGGTGGCTCACACGGTCAAATGCTGCCGACAAATCCAACTGAACAATCCAGGCTTCACTGCCTTTGTCTAGCACTTGCTGGAGCTCGTGCGTGATAGTAAGCAGAGCGTCAGTCGTGCTGAGCTTTTGCGGTATGCAAATTGGTTTTCCGACAGCAGATTGTTGCTCTCCAGGTACTTGGACAGTCTGGAAGATATCAAGTGCTCGAATATTTTGGACAGAATCGGAGTAATTGATATCGGCCGGTAGTTTGCAACATCAGCTAAAATGGTTCCTTATGGTATGGGCGTGATATTCGCAACCCGCCAACAGAATGGAAACGAACCAGTCTTCATCAAGCGACTGAAAACAGCACTGAGCTTCGGAGCTAGAGTATCTGTCGTGTTCTTGAAAAACAGCGGAAACATATTCAGAGGGTCTGTTCCTCCGTGTGCATCAATATCTTTCATGAGATTCGCCACTTCTTTTGATCGGAAGGCAATGCCTTTGATTTTCGGGGCGAGGACAGATGAATTGTCAGACGGAATGGACCCTTGACATTGCTTGGAATTGAAGAAATCCATAAGCAACTCTGCCTTCTCTGTTGGGTTGTTTTTGAGCTCACCTTTCGCTGAAAATAAAGGAGGGACAGACAGGTCATGTCCAAACACTGACGATTTCAACGTTGACCACCATTTGTGGGCGTCATTGGCAGATGTTAGCTTTTCAGCAAGTTTCTTTGAGTGACGTGTTTCCGCTTCTATATACACATGCTCAGCATACCGTCTGACCTCAGTGTAGACATTCCATGAATTGGCTGAGCGCGATTGAAGCCACTTGTGGTAAGCCTCCTGCTTGGATTCACGTGCGCTGCGACATTCGTTGGTGAACCAGGCTTTCAGAGCGAAAACGTGGTTTTTAGTAGGTACTCTCCTTGAGATGACATCGGTAATGTATTTGTTCAATGCATCGATGGGGCATTCCTTCTGCAACAGATTTGAAACTGCAATTGCTTTCAATTCATCATTCACCTTCACCCAGTCAACATTGTTCTTCATGTGCACGAGCCTTGAAATCGTGTAAGGAGAAACTTTCTGTCTCAATGTCAACTTCACGGACAGCGACGAGTGATATGAACTTCCTATTGGAACTTCCACGTTTACACTCAGGATATCTGAGACGATACCTGAGACGAGGATATCTGAAACCTAACCTAACCTACCGTTTGCATATCAATCAAGAAACACACGCACAAAAATCGCACGCAAATCTACCCATTCACTACAACACACGCAAAAATCGCACACAATGTCGCACGCAATCGCATGAATCGCAAAAAAGCACGTAAATCTACCCATTCACTATTGTTATTTATTTATTATTTTCTTTCCAACTCTCTTTCTAGACTTTTTTCTTTTCGAAATCTCTTTCTCTCTGAATCTTTTGGGCGCTTCCGGTACATGGGGCCACCTTAGGGTGGTAATAGTGCTTTCACTCTTCCCATGCTACTGGATTTGCCTGTAATTAATAATAATAAAAAACACAACACACTCTTCCAGACATACACAAATCAGAAAACACACACGCGAAAACAAGGTGCATCTGGCCGCAAAATCAAGTCAACCAAACACCAACGCAAAATCAAGTGAGCCCAGGACCAGTGGAGCCACCCGGTCGGTGTCGTATCTTTCCTCAGGAGTTCGAGGTTGTTCGACCAGACAATATGATGAACATCAACAACTTAGGCGTAACTATGACTACTAACAGTATGTAAACCAGCAGATGAGAGCATTGAGATATGTCTGTTTTCCTCACACTGAACTACAAACAATAGAAAAGAATTGATCTGCTCTATCAGCTGCATTAAAACGTCGATGGTCATTTCATCAATCCGATTCTCTGATACAAATTCGAAAAACATCGCACAATTTGCAATATCGCATATTACACGTATACACCCATTGCGAAAATAAATTTCATTTAAGAGCATTTAAAACCAAAAAACGTGATATATTCCTAAGCGAACTTTGGACACAGCTGCACATTTTCTGTATGTTTCACGAAGCATCACGAATAATCACAATTCGATCAGGAAGGATTTCAATGTTATCACGAAAAATATCCAGTTTTTCGACGTTTGAATTTCGTCAAATTATGAAAGAATGTACGTTTACATATGTTTGTGTGTAAGTGACGGCCTTAACCCACTGCTGACAATTTGTCAAGTGAGAACTGATGCGACTCACACCACTCACCTGTATCGCGTCGAACAACAGTGACGGCCAGCATTGTGCCGTCGCCACGCCACGACAGGCGACACGCGCTATCATCGCGCATCGCAACCGCGGTCGTCGATGTCTGCACATTATCGCCGGCCGCCGCAGCTTTACCTTCGCTGCCGTGAAACTGTGTACGCTTGCTACCCCAGCCCACGCTGATAGGCGTCACTGTAACGCGCGCACACACACACATCCTCAAGCATACACAAGTTGTTGTTAATCGGTGGTATTGTTAGGGCTGGCTAGCAATCAGTGTGCTATGGTGTTTCATTACACGCCTCAATAGGATGACGAGCTGGAGTTGCGAGTGGACGGCTTGATTGATGTTCTAAATGTGAGGCTGAATGGTGGAAGGAAACACTCAACAGAGTGTAGACACACAGGCACGCACATATATATAAACACAAACACACAAACATACGTATAGAGTCGACCCTTCAAATAGCGGAATTCCCAAACAAAGGAATACTTCCTTGGTCCCGATCAAAAACCTATCAAGTACGCGTTAATTACACCTACGAATAGCGGAATTCAAACAGAAGAAACCTCCAAGAAGCGAAACAATATGTTGGTCCCTCTCATATAGCACACATCCAAATAGACGAAACCGTGGGCTTTGTGTGATTCTTAAACGTAGGATGTATATAATACATTGCCTCCAGCTTGTCGACAAAGGTTCACTATTTCAGGCGTATTGTCAGAGACTAGAGTATTGTCAGGGTCGGTCTTAGGCATAGGTAAACTAAACGACCGCCTAGCACCTTAAATGGATGGGGCCTCGCACAGGAATCACACAAGAATATAGATCTTGGTATACCATTGACAATTCCGATTACTATCGCATGGAGGACAGTGTGTTCAACAGTGATGAATCTTCTGCAAACTGAAGCTAAAAAAACAATGGCGTCCAGGCGGGAACGCTGCGCAGGTGAATAATTATCTGGGTTATGAAAAACAGTGGTAGAATCACTTTAGAAAGATGATAACTGGTAAATTACTTTTTGTGAAAAATTAACCATTCACAATAGAGAAGGTTGATAATCGCTGCTACCGAGCACACCTCCAAATAGCGAAAGTATTTCTCTATATCTTCGATTCCGTTATTAGGAGGCAGACTGTCTTTAAAAGCACGTACGCATATGAATAACATTACAATTTGAAATGATGGATTCATCATAAATGGATGCAGCGTTGACACAGTCACACACACGCACATACACACACGTACACAAACACGAACATATATGCATGCGTACACCTAATGTTTGTAAATATGTGTGGCTTGCCTAAGAACACACACACACACATACAAACACAAACAAGCACGTACATTCTGGCGTATGATCGGCCAGCAGGTCTAGCTCAGCGACCACGTCAAACTGCGTGTTCATTAGCAGCAGTCGTGACTGGCACGATACGACGGCCAGAAGTTCCTCATCGGGACTGCCGGCTGCACATATCAGGCCGGCCGACACGGCACCCACACATTCTGTCTGACACACCGATACACATACACAAACCCAAACACCGACACAAACATCCACACGCAATTACATATGTCATATGTAGGACTGTCAAAAGTATATAAAGTTACTTTTTCAACTAAAGGTCACTTTTTCTTAACCTACCTAAAACTGCATGAAAAAGTTGTGTACGATCATTATTAAAATGTTATTAGGTTACCAAAAGTTACTTTTTCATCGTTAGGCAACCTTTTGGTTTTTGGGTTACTTTTTATAGTCAGGTTACCTTTTGTTATATTTGTTGTTATTAGGTCACTTTACCCTGGAGTTTGGTAACTTTTTGCATATAAGAGGCACAAAAAGATATAAATCAGTATGAAATGGGAAAAGAGATCGAATGTCAGGTTTGAAGATCAAGTAGTGTCAAAAATTCTTCTGTAAACATTTAACAATTGATATTCACCTTGGCATCTCTGTGACTTGATATACCGTAAATGCTCTATTTATCAGACAGGCTCTAATAATCCGGCAGGGGCTAATAATCCGGCACCCTCAGGTATGGGTTGAAAAATATTCCGGCACCTTCGTGAAGCTGAAGCTCGTCCTCGCTTGAGATGCGATTGTGGGATTCCATCATAACACAAGACACGTGGGCGATTACTACACATAACAATACACTGTGGTGATAGGCGTCTTCTCTCGTCCCTGTTATCAGTGCACTATTTTTGTTGTTGCAGTTTTTGCGCAATCCTACCGTGCGGAGTGACCAAAAATAATCCGACATGCCCTAGTAATCCGGCAGGCTCTTATAATCCGGCACCATACGCAGGGGGTCGAAAAATAATCCGGCATGTCGGATAAAAAGAGCATTTACGGTATATACGTTTATGGGTACGCAGGATAGCGTCATTCCATTTTAGGAAATGTCTACGAACCGGAGGATGTGACGAGATGTTTGGAGCGTGGGATAGTACGAGGTGTAATCTCTCTATACCCGAAACTGCACTGTAGCACTTGCGTACGCATGTACACACTTGACATACAGTTGAAAGTAGGTTAGGTTAGGTTGGATAGGTTAGGTTAGTTACACTTTCTGTCGTCAGAGAGCGCTAGTATCGCAGTGGACGGAGCCAACACCACCTAGATACAGGCCCTTTCACGAAAGTATGACGTCATCGATTGCGGTCGTTTCACTCGTACGGGCGATACGCGTTGTTATTAGAAATTGCGCTTAGTGCGGGTGTTTGACTTGCATTCCGGCTCAATTAAGTTTGAAAATCATGTTACCAACATAAGAAGCTTCAAATACAATTGCAAATAGAATAACTGAATATATTATAAGCCCACACAGGCATAAAACAGTAAAAACACAAACATGCAACGACCATATACGATAAAATGCGGAACGTTTTCGCTTCCATTGTTCCTGATTAATCGTAAATGAATTTGTCACAACAATTAATGTTTAGAAGGACATTAACAGCGGTGCACACAATTTTTCTGCAGCAAATTGTAAATTACGATGTTGAGAACAGTACAAGTAAACAAGCATAACACCGCAATCACTCAGTTTTTCTAGTGCATGAAACCTATCATCGCGCTGGTTTCCAATAATACACAATTTATCATACTTAATATACTTCTGCACAGTATAAATCAAAGCAAAACAATATTATCAACATAAAAATAATACGCCAATCTTCGGCGACCAATTTCTATCAAATACGAAAAATTTTCGGATGACATGGTTTCACTTCGCGCAGCCAAAATGTTTTACATGAATGACAATCCTGTTTTTGAGAAAATAACAATAACCCGCAATATATACGATCACTGGATGGTGGGAATATGAAATACCAGCGTCACATATACGAAAGATGAGACGTTTAGCAATATCTTTGAAATATCACGAAAATATTCCGCAGAACATGTAAAATGTTTGAAGTCAATAGTGCATGATGTGATCAAATCAATATTGCCTGATGAAATCAATATAAATAAATATTATTCGATTTGATACTATGCAATCACAAAGCCTTCACACAATACTTCGTGATGTCACAAAGCGCATATGTTGTGTGATACACAGCCAAAACTTCTCTAGTCAATCCGATCATATTCTTGTCTGACATCCATCAATCCAACCATCTCATGAAATGCTCTAAAAACAAAGGCCTGTCATCCATAGCTGAATCAGTCATCGAATTAACATTTCTCAACCTGGAGTATTATACGGTGTCATTACATTAAGAATAGTCCACCAACGCAATATTACTTAAATAAAATGAGCAGTATCTTAAGATAAATCAGGATTATTTGTAGCACCCAATGATCTTAGAGCCAACAACGCGAAATCATTCTCAACATTCAGCACAAGTTAAATATGTTGTCCTTCAATACACGAAAGACGAACAGCTTTGAGCGACAAACCGTACGATGATCAATAAATTCGAGCATGACTACACTGGATTTTGTGTCTATTCTCCATAAAGCACAAACAATTTCAAGTAATACCTGATTTAAGCGTTATTCACACATTATCTATGATGTTAATATGATAGAAAGTGATCCGGTGTGTTTGGATATTTCCATGTCACGCTTTTTAGTAGTTCTTGCTTTTCTGAGATTGAGAACATGCTGAATTTAGACTATCAGTCGAAATTCCTTTTGAACCTTGGAACCAGCTCCAGGAATTTCCTAATAACATATAAAGAACACAAACAAGAAAATGTCAATAGCTCTGTGATGAAATACACCTTTCATATTAGCTGAAGTAACTGCTGAAATGATATATTTTGATTAATATTAATTGTTGTTTTAAGCGCGCACCGTATTTTGATTATAAGACACGTCTCACTATGAACCAATCTACAGCGCAGACTCCCAGTAAACTCAAGCGGATAGTAAAATTCGCACGCGGGCCAAGATTCGAACCGAGAGCCTCTGACACAAGATTTCAGCGCTTTAGCCACTACCCGAGAGCTGAAGTGATATGTGTGATATATTGTCGCTAATGAGTTTAAAACACCAATAATATGAATATCTAAAAATCAGTAACCTCAATTTAAACAATCAATTTCGACTAAAAGCGAAACACTAGCAGCTACACAGCTAAACAGTGCCCTCCTCTGTTGATTTATAAGTATTATGGTACGCAAATATATAACTACGTTGATAAAACATGTTTAACGATGCAAAGACCTCATGAGAAACGAACAGATGCACATATTTTACTGAACCTATGAACGAAACCAAACCTCTGACCGCGGCAAAATGTCCAGGATGATGGCATACAGAATCATCCGAGTGAGGATCACAAAATGGCTGCTCAAATCACACTTGACACGAAAACTGACAAATTCGCACTTCACTCTAAACCAAACTGAAGTGAAAATCACTATACACGTCAATTATCGCCAAGAATAGCAAGCGAGAAATCACTAAACACTTGAGAACACTAACCACGTGCGCTCGCTAACGTGCAACTGCCATGCTGACAGTTGAAAAACTGGTCCGCGCAGTGTGACGTGTCGATGACGTCATACTTTCGTGGAAGGGCCTGTATCTAGGTGGCGTTGATACAGGCCCTTCCACGAAAGTATGACGTCATCGCCACGTTGCAGTGTACTGGCGATTGTTTCAACTGTCAGTCAATGCAGTTGCACGCTACCGAGCCCACGTGGTTAGTGTTCTCAAGTGTTCAGTGATTTCTCGCGTGCTATTCTTGGCGATAATTGACGTGTATAGTGATTTTCACTTCAGTGTGGTTTAGAGTGAGGTACGAATTTGTCAGATTTCGTGTCAAGTGTGATTTACGCAGCCATTTTGTGTTCATCACTCGGATGATTCTGCATGCCATCATCCAGGACATTTTGCTGCGGTCAGAGGTTTGGTTTCGTTCATAGGTTCAGTAAAATATGTACATCTGCTCGTTTCTCATTAGGTCTTTGCTTCGTTAACATGTCTTATCAACGTAGTTATTTATTTGCGTACCATAATAGTTATAAATCAACAGAGGTGGGCACTCTTTAGCTGTGTAGCTGTGTTTCACTTTTAGTCGAAATTGATTGTTTAAATTGAGGTTACTGATTTTGAGATATTTATATTATTGGTGTTTGAAACTCATCAGCGACAATATATCACACATATCACTTCAGCTCTCGTACAGAGTAGTACTGTGGCTAAGGCGCTGAAATCTTGCGTCTGAGGCTCGCGGTTCAAATCTTGGCCCGCGTGCGAATTTTACTATCCGCTTGGGTTCACTGGGAGGCTGCGCTGTAGATTGGTTCATAGCGAGCGTGTCTTAATCAAAATACGGTGCGCGCTTAAAACAACAATTAATATTAATCAAAATAAATCATTTCAGCAGTTACTTCAGCTAATATGAAAGGTATATTTCATCACAGAGCTATTGATGTTTTCTTGTTTGTGTAGATTATATGTTATTAGGAAGTTCTTGGAGCTGGTTCCAAGGTGCAAAAGGAATTACGACTGATAGTCTAAATTCAGCATGTTCTCATTCCCAGAAAAGCAAGAACTACTATAAAGCGTGACATGGAAATATCCGAACACACCGGATCACCTTCAATCATATTAACATCATAGATATTGTGTGAATCACGCTTAAATCAGGTATTACTTCGAATTGTTTGTGCTTTATGGAGAATAGACACAGAATCCAGTGTAGTCATGATCGAATTTATTGATCATTGTACGGTTTGTCGCTCAAAGCTGTTCGTCCGTCGAGTATTGAAGGACAACTTGAGTATTGAAGGACTTATTGTGTGGATGGTCATTCAACTAGCCTTGAGATCGATTCGTCTCGATGATACCCACTCACAAGAAGTTATGAACGTGGCAATACATGTCATCCGTTCGCTTCTCTGTAGTGCAACTAACGCAACGGCCCACAAGAGACTATTTGCGTTCCAAAAAAATCGGATTACGGTTACTCCACACATTAATGGTTATAAGGTAGTACAGCTTTGATGAGGAAAATCGTTCGTCAAAGCAAATCTAACCCGCTCGTAGAGCATGTCAAAATCAACTCAGCGACTCCCTATTTGGTAAACATTGATTTTCACGATGGTAGGAAATCAACGGTGTCAATCGGTGACCAAGCGCCCTAACCAGCCCCCAGTGAACGTTCTAGATTACGTACGAGTATCTGGGCACAATGGATAGTAATATATCTCTTCGTCTGAGGACAAAACAATTGAATGGCCGACCTCCAACTGAACAGAGCGGAAATTTGGACACAATTAGAAGCAATCATGATTACCCTGTTACGACTGACAACATCCCTCCTCAAGATTTTCATGATTCCCGTCAGAACGATTCATGATTCCCGTCATTTCTACCAGAGGTCAAAATATGTGGGAGGATCGCGACTAGGAGTCGCCGATAAAATAATATAATGCAGCGATTGATAAAATAACGCGGTGGAGAGATTAGTGTTATTTAAGACAAGCATGGTTTACACCAAGCTTGGCAAATCAGTGAAAACTGGCAATATTATTCGTTTGCTTACATATGCGTGGAATTGCTCGTTCCTTGTGCTCATAAACTGATTTAAGGTAATACTCCTTTACTTATTTTCAACATTGGATCTTTCGGAGAAGACGCCCGCCACTAATGTAAAATCCGCACACAGGCGCACATGTGCGTGACAATCGTCTAGAATTTTGGTTAGGTTAGGTGAGGTTAGATTAGGTGAAGGTTAGGTTAGGTAATCATTGAATTCATTTGATCACTATTTTAACAGATCATACGTGCTCTCAACATTAATTTCCAAAATGTATCCGCTCAGACCCATGACAACGATTCTTCGATTCATTTTCTGCAAGCTCGTGGTATCCTTCACCATCAGCATCGGTGTACAATCATCAAATGAATCTATCAACCATTTCCAATCGCTGGCGAAGTAATTTTCGACGATGCCAAGAAGTTAGGATTCGGAACAATTGATCAGATGTCAGTTGAAAAACTGACATCCATCAACTTCTGCAAGTAAGAATTGTCGGCCGGACACAATACTAAAGTAATAAAGAATTTTTGTTGAACAACTCCATGATTTGTCTTGACTTTTCACTGGCGAGCATCTTCTCCGAAAGATCCTCAGTATTTGATTTGATAATTGTTTAACTTAACTTAACGTAAAACATTGCTATGCTGCTATTGCCGTTGCTATTTTTTCTTTGTTGCCGATGTACTTAGTATTTTAGTTGAATAAAACTTTGAATAAAAGGTATCTCGCATAATAAACAACACGAAAACTTCGTTGATGACAGCTAGAGAAATGAGGATTCAATCTAATGCCAGAACCAATCAGCGACGATATAAAAACATGCAAAAACATATTCAAAAGCAAATCACACTGTGTAAATGCATAATGTTAATTCACGCGTGACAATAAGTACAAACAATTATTGTTACGCTCAACATCCGACCTATCAGTGGCGGATCAAGGACTTAGTTCCACTGGGAGACATACTTAAAATTCCGCCTTAAATCACCAACAATGTACTGGTTTATTATTATTATTATAATTATTATTAATTACAGGCAAATCCAGTAGCATGGGAAGAGTGCAAGCACTATTACCACCCTAAGGTGGCCCCATGTACCTGAAGCGCCCAAAAGATTCAGAGAGAAAGAGAGTTCGAAAAGAAAAAAGTCTAGAAAGAGAGTTGGAAAGGAAATAATAAATAAATAACAATAAATAATAAACCATCATCCGATAACAATCCATAATGTCACTCCGCCCACGTTCCTCAATAAATAATTACAATCAACAATAAATATGTGATTCAGTGAATAACAGCCATCAATAAATAAGAATAAATATTAATAAATAAGTAATAAATAACAATCAAGAACAATCAATATGATTCAATAAGAAACACCCAACAATAAATATAAATATGATTCAATAAGTTGTAGGAACCTTGAGAAATACGTACGAGTCACAACTGATGTATTTGCCAGTGAGATTGCTAAAACCGGTGTGTGAATGTATGAAGTGCGCCACGATGAGTGTTGTGTATGTAAATGAAATATCACAGGATAAAATGTAGGCATTGCCCACAGCTCCCCTCCAGGTGCGGAGCACCGACTAGCGAAAGCGCACCGGCAGTCTCACTGGTCGGCTCCGGCGCGACCAGACTCGCGGACCATGAGCCGACAGCGTTGGTGATGTACTGCGGGTCGCAATAGGCTGTTCGGTCGGCGGACTCGGCTGAGCTGGACGAGGTGCTGCTGGTTCGGGCGGTAGAGATTGTACAGAATCGTCGTTCTCCAGAAAGGCTGGCTTCAGCCGATCAACCGCCACTGTGTCCCGACGACCACCGCGGTCAATGACATACGCCTTGTCTCCTCGACTTACCACTGCGTACGGGCCTTGATATGGCGGTGTCAATGGTGGTCTGTGCGCGTCGACTCGGACAAAAACATGTGTCGCAGATGACAGCGACGGAGATAGGAACGTCTTGTCTCGGTCGTACCGTCGGTGCCATGAAGTTGGCACAGGTCGGAGACGCGACATAGCTCTTGTCAGTTGGCGAGCCATCTCCGTGGCGGGTATGGACGAGGTTCCAGCAAAAAACTGACCTGGGAGGCGCATGGGCTCACCACACACGAGTTCAGCTGGTGATGTGCCAAGATCGCGTTTGTGGGTCGCCCTGAGGCCCATCAGAACAACTGGTAGCGCCGACGGCCAAACCGCATCATCGCGTAGAGATGCCATAAGGGACGCTTTCAGCTTTCTATGAACCCGCTCAACGATGCCATTTTGTTGAGGCATATATGCGCAGGTGGTAATGAGCTTTACACCCAGCAGGGACCAAACGTCTTTCCACAGATCCGAGACAAATTGCTGGCCTCGATCCGACGTGATATTCAAGCAGAGACCAAACCGCGAGATCCAGTCCAACAGCGCCTTGGCGCAAGACTGCGCGGTGGCGTCTGAGATAGGCACTGCTTCGGGATAGCGAGTGAACCGGTCTATGACTGTGAAGAGGTACCGGTAACCGTTCACTTCCGGCAATGGCCCGACAATATCAACGTGAAGGGACTCAAATCTACTGCTCGGCAATGGCGGGCGCTTCAGTGGCGTGTGCTGGTGACGGAAGACCTTGCACATTTGGCACTTGATGCATGTCTTGGTCCACTCGGCCACCTTGGAAGACACTCGCTGGAAAACGAATCGTTCCGATATCAGTCGACGAGTCGCTCGAGCGCTGGGATGGTGCAGATTGTGAAATCGCTCAAAGACCTCTCGCTGAAGTGGTTCAGGTAACAGTGGACGGTCGACGCCAGTAGAGGTTGACACGAGGAGGCCAGAAGCGATTCCGGTGATCGGGCGACGCTCGACCTTAAGTGACGGGCACTTAGCCAACACGGCGATATCTAGTGCGTCCACCTGGGCTGAAGCCAGACGTCTCAGATGGATTCTCTGTTCGCCGTACGTCTGAGTCACTTCTGCAACTGTCGCAGGAGGAGAACGGCTCAAATAATCGGCGGCGGAGTTTTTAGTCCCGGGCAGATGCTGAATGTCAGTCGTGAATTCGCTAATGAAAGCGAGCTGACGCTGTACACGCGCTGACTTCTCACTTGCACTGGAAAAAGCATGAACAAGCGGCTTGTGATCTGTCAGCAGGCGAAGGCCAGGCCGGCCTTCTATCAGGTGGCGAAAGCGCTTGACGACGCTGAACAGAGCGAACAGTTCCTTGTCGCCGGTGCTCCATTTCAGCTCCGCTTTGGTCAGCGCGCGCGAATGATATGCCAGTGGAACCCATCGGCTGTGTTGGAACTGCTGGATGACAGCACCAACAGCGACATCTGAAGCGTCAGCGATGACCTGCGCTGGGGAGTCATGTTGAGGATACGCCAGGCGTGAAGCTGTAGCCAGCTTTGTTTTCGCCTTCTGGAATGCGGCTTCCTGAGAATCTCCCCACAGAAATGAGCGAGGTGAACCATGCACTGCTGCGTGTAGTGGCGTTAAAACTGAAGCGAGACAAGGGATGAACCTGTGAAAAAAATTCACCATGCCGATGAATCGGCGACACTCAGTGGCCTCGCGCGGTGGTGGCATGGCACACAAATCGGCCACTCTATCCGGAAGAGGGCATATACCCTGAGGCGATACCTCCGAGCCGAGGAAACGTACCTTCTCGCAGCCGAAGACACACTTTTCAGGTTTCACGACGAGACCGACGCTGCCTAACCGCCTGAAAAGTTTTTGAAGATCTAGGTGGTGTATCTCGGCGTCGGGTGAATATACCAGAATGCCATAAACGTACATACGTGTTGTCATGTATGCATAAACAAGAGGCATCCCGCGCAGCACCGAATCGATCAGACGCTGAAATGTCTGGGCTGCATTGGACAAGCCAAAGGGCATCCGGGTGTACTGAAACAAACCGAATGGCGTGATTATAGCAGTTTTCTGCTGGTCCTCTTCAGCAACCGGAATCTGTGCGAACGCACGAGCCAGATCGAGCTTGCTGAATATGCTAGCGCCGTCGAGCAGATCAGCGAAGCTCTGAAGGTGTGGGATTGGGTAACGATCCGGTGTAGTTATGGCGTTTAACCGCTCGTAACACCCGACCATGCGATACGCCGAACCACCGTCCTTCTCGACAAGGTGTATTGGACTGGCCCAAGGTGACGACGAAGGAACAATACCCCGGGCGAGTAGCTCGTCAAGTTCGCGCCGCGCCGCAGCCATCTTGCCAGGCATTAGTCGTCGGGAGCGCGCGTAAACCGGGGAACCCTTGGTGACTATGCGGTGCTCTACCCCCGGCAAGATTATCGCTGGGAATCCAGTGGGAGGTGCACAGAGGCGCTGAAACGGGTCGCTACGGCGAATGTCTTCGAAACCAATGCCGTCGCAGTCGGATTGATTTACCGCGCTGATATGAGCCACGTCGGGATGAGGCAGCGTTTCCGCGCGGCTGCTGGGAGTGGACAGGTGCGTGACGCTGTCAATCAGACGTCGGTTTCGCATGTCGAGTACCACACCGTATTCGCGGAGAAAGTCGGCTCCAAGAATGGGTGAAGGCACGCCCGCTACCAGAAATGTGAATGGGTAAATTCTACCAAAACCCAGGTCGACCTCAAGGCGAAAATCACTCTGGTGCACGGGAATGCTCGAGCCGTTCGCTGCTCGTAGGACTGGTGAAGACAGCGGTGTGTTGTGAAAGCGTGTGCCTGGTAGCAGGGAAAACTCGCTGCCGCTGTCTACAAGATACCGACGACCACTACGATCAGTAACATGAAGGAGATTACACACGGCGCTGCAGCTGGTGTGTGCTACCAGTGCTGGCGGAGCGGTCCAGGTAGCTTTTACGTCGAATCGAAACGTGCATGGGCTGCAACAGCTGCGAGCAGAGGGCCCAAACTTGCGGTGTGAAGCGCACCAGCGATTCACGAACCTGTCGCGCTGTCGGCGCACTGGTGTCTCGTGTTCAAATGGCAGTTGGAGAGCATCTGCTGCAGACGCTCGTTTGCCAGAGCGCTGAATAAGCGCTGCGGAACATTTACTGCTGCAATCGTCTGGCCGAGGTGAACGTGCGACGACCGGCTGGTGAAACGCGTCGTCCTTGATTGCTGTGTCGGCCAGTGAGATGGAGTTGAGCCACTCACGACACATGAGTTGCAGGGTTCTGGGTAGACGAGACAGAAATGTTTCCCTGATGATCTCGTGGTCAATGTCACGGGGGTAAAGCAGATGAAGATCGCTAAACAAGTCAGACGGTTTCCGCGATCCAAGCTCAGGCAAATTGTTAAGCCGATCCAGTCGTTCGGCGGGTGTGAGCTGGAGGCGCTGACGCCTCATAGCCGAGTGGCTAAGACGCACGCTCTGTGCACGAAAGGTCAAGGGTTCGATTCCCTGGCGAAGTGAAACGGATGGGTTCGTTTCTTAAAGTGATAGCCCAAATGCCCAAATGCAAGGCGGGTTACGTGTGCGCGCAGCCGTACAGTTTTCTGTGCTGGCCGTGACTGCGATAACCCGAGTGGCGGCCGGACCTGCGGTGTGCCAGCCGGGGCCGTGAGGCTTAGCCCCCGCAAAATTACACGCGAACACAGCCTTCTCTACTGCTATGTTTAAATGCGTAATTATATATTATATTATATAGGCGCTGACGCAGGCGGCTGGTCAACTGCTGGTAGCAATCGGCTGCCAGATGGGTTGACATGCATAAATCTTTCACAATTCGGAAATGCGACGCTGGCAGCTTAGCAAGTATTTTGCGAAACATACATTCCTGCTCGGAAACCCCCGCATCAAACATGTTTTTACACAATAAAATCCACGAATCTATGTCTGATCCATCAAACTGCGGCAATTCAAGCTGTATACTATTACCTGCATCCATTTTGGAATGCCAGAATCGGGGTCACCACTGTAGGAACCTTGCGAAATACGTACAAGTCATAACCGATGTATTTGCCAGTGAGATTGCTAAAACCGGTGTGTGAATGTATGAAGTGCGCCACGATGAGTGTTGTGTATGTAAATGAAATATCACAGGACAAAATGTAGGCATTGCCCACAAAGTAACAACAACACAAATGAATATGATTCAATAAACAACAACACCAATAAATATGATTCAATAAACAGCAACAACAATAAATATGATTCAATAAACAACAACAACAATAAATATGATTCAATAAACAGCAACAACAATAAATATGATTCAATAAACAACAACAACAACAAATATGATTCAATAAAACAGCAACAACAATAAATATGATCCAATAAACAACAACAGCCAACACTAAGTAAAATTATAATTTAATAAATAACAAGAACCAATAATAAATAGTAATAAATAGAGAGTAAAATAAGAATAAATATAAATAAATAGAAAATAAATAACAATAAGCATGAATAAATAACAATAAATAAGAATAAATATACAATTAATAAGACTCAACAGTCAACTCCGCTCTTTCAGTAGCATTTCATATACTTTGGCCTTGAATTTCTTCAAGGCCAGTTTAGAGTTTAGACAAGCTTGTCACCTTCTCAGCAAAAACTGACAGTTATCGCAAATATTCATACAACTTACGACACAAAAACGCCAGTAGTCCGCCTCTTATATATACGCCGCTACCAACAGTCATTCAGGAGTGAGCCAGTACAGTGTGGAAATTGTCGAATAATATCACTAGTCAAACATTTACCTGATTGTCGTCGACTTTGTAGAGAGCAATCAGGCCGTTAGTGGTGACAAAACACACCGCCCGTTCGCACGAATTGTAGATGAGCGCAATGATTTTGTCATTGGACTCACAACGCACATCCGACAAACTGCAGCAGCGATCCACCTGAGAGTGTATAATTGAAAATTACAACTGATTGATGTCACTCAATTACATGGTTTTAAAGCATGGCATAGCATAACATTCATCAGCAAGACAACAACACGATATTCGACAACAGCCGTGAACAACGGTAGTTGATATTTAATAGTAACAGACAGTCAATACGAATCATTTGACCATTGGACAGTCGAAAATTGTGAGCCGTAGAGCAAAAAGAGTGTAATATTCATCATGTCAAAAAAACACGTGCACGGTACTAAAATAATATGTACTGTAATAATATAATAATATACTATAATAATATACTATATACGGTACTATATAATAATATATATATAATATACGGTATACTATATATATACTATATATATATTATACTATACTATATATACTATATATATATATATATATATATATATATATATATATACTATATATATATATATACTAGACAGAGTCAGATATAGACAATATGGAGTGTGCCGGTCTGTTTTTGTAAATGTACTCCAGCAACCAGCAGTAAATTCACAAAAACTATTATTGTCTATAGGGTATAATTTCGTTATTATCTATACGGTAGATACGCAATGTGCAAGAGAAACACAAAATATCACTGCTCCAAATGATAGGTTCCTCTGCACCATGACAAAAATACTCGGAGATGTTCGGAGATTTACCATACCAATAAGATTGTATATCCTAATTTTTCGGTTGTATATATTTTCTCTTCTTATTACTATTCCTACAGACACCTAAGTGGACTGAAAATTCATTAATATATTTGAGTAAAAAATTAGTAGATAGATACGCACAAAAACAGCACACAGTGTTGGGGATTTTTTTTGTCGTTTAACACACTATTGTGTGTTACAGATTAAAACACAGAAAACATTAGGGAGTGTCGTTGCAAACGCCATACTCCCGCCTATAATCTCATCTGATCCTTTAACGTTCAATGTTCATAACAACAGTATTTGATAAAACGCACTTTCGAGGGCAAAGCCGCGAGGAGACCCGGGAGCATATATGGGAACATGCCTCCTACTGAAGAACTATTTGATAAGACTCCATTATTTCTTCACGGAATATACAATGTGATGCCACAATATAATCAACACATGTTCATGATTCTATATCAAGTCTTACTATACGTGGGCTGAAAAATGTGAACGACCTGGGCACATAAGCGCAACGCCAATCTACATGGGATATACACCTCACTAAATACACAAAACAAAAACAACAAAAACAACAGAAAAAGCAATGTCATAAAACGGTAAAAACATCCCCGTGCGGATATCACTGCCTCATGCGATATTACAAGCATAGAACACTTGAAAGATAATGAAACACAATACCTTGTCAACAGTCTACCAATACAACGCCAAAAATCCCCTTAAGCACACACAGAACTCAAGCACTCACACAAAGACAATATAGGAAACAACCGTATATCGGGTATCTTGCTCGACGCCGCGAAACAAATACGTCGCTTGTAAAAATGTAGGCCAAAGGATATATATATATATATATATATATATATATATATATATATATATATATATATATATATATATATATATATATATATATATATATATATATATATATATATATATCAATACATACCGCCCGTTGTGCGGAGCAATCAATAACATGAAATTCATATTCTGTTCATAAAAAATATTGAAAATCAAAAATGAAATAGAAATACTCATAAAAATATTAATCAATTGAAAATTCTAAGTTTAAATATTAATATTTCGACAAAATATTTCCCCTCGGTCCACCTTAGTCATTTTTACACCCGCCCGTAGTGCTGAATAATTCAGAACTCGAACACGATCCGTTCTGGATCTTGAAGTCAAATCCATTGGTTTTGTGTATGGATTAATTCTACAGGGGAAATGTCTATAGTTGCTGCCCGCGGAGCATTTTTATTAAAAAAAATTGCTAGTGAAAGTTTTTGGTTACTTGCGCCGATATTACGCAGTAGTTGGCCAATGCTTTGTAACTTTTTGGAGTTCAATCTCCATCCTCAGACACTGGTAGACAATTTATTACTCGCAAATTCTTAAGATTGAAGTGGAAGAACTGGAGAGATTTGTGAAAACGACGAAGGATGAAAGCTAAGCAGAAGCAAATTTGGAGAAATCAGATGAGTCACAGTGGCTGACAGCAGTCAAAAAAGGAAACACGAAGAACCTGCTGGTGGTGTCGGCCACCAACGAAAAAAACGTTGAAAGTAAAAAACCGGAGATGATTGCAGCACTAAAAATGTCCCGGTTAAGCAAACCAAATTTACTAAAAAAGGAAAAACAGTGATGAACATTGAGAGAAAGGAAGAGAGAGATGCTGCCGCAACCAACTTGAGAAATGTATCAGACATTACGACTAAAACGATGAGACAGTTGCAACCAAAAATAATGATATATGTCAATGCGGAAGAGAACGAATGCATTGTAGAGAAACTTATGGAAAACTTAACGTACAAAAATGGATTCTGCGGGAATTCGTCATTTTATAATTAAATGTGATGCCGAGGTACGAAGTGCGATTGGGAAATGAAATTGAGACTGGACTGGGGCCAGTATAAGATTGCGGACAGCTTCCATGCAGTTGTGTGCTACCACTGCCAGAGATATGGGCACGTGGCGGAAAATTGCACATGGAGCTGTTGGAAATGGCCCGTGTTGTCATAAATGTGTAGGCAACTACACGTGTGAATGTGTGTGTGTAGAGATGCGACCTAAAAAACCGACGTTTTTTAAAAAAAACGTTTTTTGCCATAAAAACCGCGACCAAAAAAACACGTTTTTTTAAGAGTCATGCAAAGAATTCAAATTATGGAAATGATATATTTGGGATGTTTACTGAATCATTTTGTATCAACACATGAGTTATACATGCTATTAGTGACCCTATCAAATTGAATTATCATTAAATATGCACAATATAATTGATATCATGTGTCTGAAAGACATAATATCATTGCTTGCACGGTACTGTGCGGCACTTCTATGAAGAGTGCAGTTTTGCATTCAATTCAATTTGTAGACTCGGTGGTGTAGTGGTAGCACGCCCGCCTCACAAGCGGGAGGTCCGTGGTTCGAAGCCCGGCGGAGCAGAATTTCATTGGGCTAATTCTACAATCCCACAGCCCCTGTCCACCCAGGAGAAAATGATGGTACCAGATATCAGTCGTGAGTTGTGCCATGCATTCTGGGGAGGTGGCCCTCTCTAATACGCCTTGTGGCTTGTCCACTCGTCCTTGTGGTGCCATAGAGAGTCGTGGAGTGGAGTCGTGCAGTGGAGACCGTGGAGAGGGTCGGTTCTGTGGTGGCAGCGAGCTGGCACGGGGCACACCTGTGTGTTCATAAGCTTCGGCTTCTTCTCGTGTAGCAGCTTTCACTTAGGCAGAAAGCAGGATTTGAGAACGGTTTTTATGCTAAAATCTGAAACTGTTTTTTAAAAAAACAACAGGTGGCATAATTTTTTGTTATTTTTTACATATTACTTTTTTACTACCAGAAATGAACTACGTTGATTATAATAAGTTTCATCATTTCATTCAGCAGATCAATTATTAGCAAAAATAAAAGTACAAACACTGCAAATATTTACACAAATACTACAAATATGCACACAAACTTAGTGTCCTTAATGAGACTACGAATAAAAGCGGGTCGCATTAATCAGAGTGGCAATCCTGACCAGAAAAACGGGAATATTTTCGTGTAGGAGAAAAACGAATGAGGAAATATATTTAACGTACAAAAAGGTATTTGAACACAAGTAACTACATCGAAGAAACCATCATCCATAAAACCAGATCTAAAACAGGTTACTAATAAAAAACCAACTCATTTGGTTCAACTTTCCTTGATCTGCCGCCAATTTTTTCTAAATCTCTACATCTACGAAAATCGTTTTTCAAAAAAAATTATTTTGAAAAAAACAGGTTAAATCAAATGGTTTAACTAGCCGCTTATACGTACCAGAAGGCTACTTGCTATACAAAAGGTATTTGAACGTACATCAATCAAATCTATCGTACATAGATACTGTTTCAGAAAACATTGCTTCATTAAAAAGTGTTAGTTTAAATATACGTTTGTCAAAAAAACACTTGACCAACCAATAAACTTGTCTTGTTCTGATGTCAACATTTTCTGAATCTGTACATTAATAAAACGAATTTAGAACCAATTTGAAAAACATCATTGCATTTTTTCATAAAAATATGTTTTCTTTTAAAAAAACACATGAATACTCAATGAATTTGTTTTGTTCTGCTGACAAATTATTTCAAAAATCCACATCACTAAAACCATTATTAAAAACATGGGTTTTCTCAATGAAAAAAAACCTAAACCACCGGACCCGGATGCACTTTCAAACAGTCTCCTGAGGTATCATTTGATACCTATTGATAAATATTTTGTGTTCTTTATACTATTATCAAATTATCTTTGGAATAAGACACGTAAAGATGTACAAAACATCAATTAAACTCGTTTCTATGTACTAAAATCCAACATCCGATAACAATAGGGGCTAATTCTAAAAAAAACAGAAAAAAACCTTGAAAAACATATTTTTTTTGCAAAAAACCGCAACCAAAAAAACGTTATTTTTGCATCACTTTGTGTGTGTGTCCACACCGGCACATTGTTGTCTATTGGTGTGCGTGTCTGTGTGTTAAGCAAACATGCATTGCAGCGAGCGTTTGCAAAGCTCAGTAGCGTTTGCAAATGCACAGTGGTGTGCAGAATGCGTAGCAAAATTGAACATCGTCGTACAAGTACGTGTTCCAGATGCGTTTTTCGAGTGTGTATGTGCAGCTTACCAATAGTGTAATTGTAATTGGCATTGATTTTCTATAAATGTTAGTTTATCACCTTCATTCAATTCACTTTTGTCATTCAGTTGAGCCATAGCTAGAAACTACCCTGCGAGAATGCACTGTATCATTTCTGCGAACTGTTCTTGCATAATTTTGCAGCAGCGGAGCGATCGCACATACACACACATACATGCACACACGCATACACATACATACAAGCACACACACATACATTCACTTACACACACTCGCATACATACAAGCACACACACACAAACACACAGTCTTGTTCAGTCCTTCGCCGGAGGAGGTTGTATCCGTGGCCTGGCTCCTCAGTTAAGTTAGGTGTATATTTAAAAGTGCTCGCGAGATTTTGTGAGCGTGTCCGGTCGCGTGTTTACACGTTCACCGTGACACCTGTCATCATCCATCATCGCGGTGGCCGTTACGCAGAGCGACTGCGCGTGTATATACCCCAGTGTGCCAGTGTGTTTATTGTGCTAGTGTTTCTCCTTCTAGTCATACCCACCTTTCTAGTCATCGACCATCCACATTGTGCCAGTGAAATTCGTGTATATTGGATAATGTGTGTACATAGTTTTGTGTAACTATAGCCTGCAATGACGCAGGAGCAACATCGTTTATCGTGCGCTGTTTGCGAATCCACAAACGGAGTGCGACAAACGCACAATGATGTGCCTCTCTGCAGAGCGTGTGGCATTTTCTGGCGGCGACACCATGACAGCGATCAGCGGGAAAGACAGTGCGACCGCGGGGGCAGCTGCCGTCTCACTCCGCGCGACAGATCGTGTGCGCATGCCGTCTAGCCCGTTACCAAGCTGTCGGAATCCAGGCCGAGCGGGCCCCCAGCGCAGACACAGGATCCGACCCCGCGCAGGCGTGTCATCACTGCGGCACTGTTAACAGCAGAAGGTGGGTGATCTCCTGCGCGCAATGTGAGCGGTTTTTCCACCCCACCTGCGTGGGAATCACCCGGGCACAATCCGATGTCTTACCGGTGTGGCATTGCGGGGCCTGCATGCAGAGCCGCGGTGCGGATGGCGACGTGGACCCGCCAGATGGTAACAACACCACCACTCCGACAGATATGGCTGCGGCGCTTGCTGGGATCAGGCAGCAACGCCGAGTGCGTCAGCATGTCCCACGTGCGCTCCTGGTCATCGGGTGGCCGCCGACCTCGCACAGCACATCACGGCGGCACTGGAACAGCGCTCCCTCTCGGCCTGGTGGAAGCTGCTGTCATATGCACTGACGGGTCCGATCAGCTCCGACACAGCAGTGAGGAATAAGCGGGGCACGCAAATACGATCAAAGCACAACGAAGACGAGGCCAGATCCCGCGGCGTCAGAGCCAAGTACGCCGACGGAGACATTAGCGCAGCTCTCCGCCTGCTGACATCAAGCGACTGCTTGGCCGAGCACGACGAGGCAGTGACCGCTGAGCTCGAGCGCAAGCACCCGCCTGCATTGCCGGACGAGTAGCTGCAGATGCATGACGCCGAAACTATGCCGACATTTGAGGAGCACGAGGTCCGCTCCGCCGTGCACTCGATGCCCAAACGCTCATCGGGAGGACTGGACGGTATACGGCCGCTACATCTCCGCCAGCTTATTGCGCCACAGACGGCCGAAGCGGGCACCCAGCTGCTGAAGGCACTGACGCAGCTGTGCAACTGTTGTGCACAGGGTCGCATCCCGGACTTCTTGCTCAGCGGATTCTACAGCGCTCGACTAGTCGCATTGCGCAAGAAGTCCGGCGGGATGCACCCAGTAGCCGTCGGCAGTGTTTTACGGCGCCTCGCCAGCAAACTGATCGCTGGCAAAATGACAAGCGCAGTCGAACAGCAGTTGCGCCCAGTTCAGCACGGAGTGGGGTGCAAGCTGGGCTGCGAAGCGGCCGTGCACGCCACGCGCGCCTTTGTTAATGAGACTGACGGTCGGCATGGTCACATTCTGCTGAAGCTGGATGTGACCAACGCCTTCAACACCGTCAGTCGGCGCGCGCTGATCGACGAAGTCGCCCGTCGTTTCCCCGCAGCACTACCGCTCGTCCAACAGGCGTACGGCCAGCCAACGCCGCTGTGCCACGGCACCACGCGAGTCTGGTCCTGTCGCGGTGTACAGCAGGGAGACCCGCTCGGGCCCTACTTGTTCGCCCTCGCCGTGGATCCAGTGGCCCAGTCTCTCCAGTCGCCATTGAACCTGTGGTACCTGGACGACGCCACATTGGCAGGCCTCAGGGAAGTGGTGCTTGCAGACGTCAGCCGCCTGATCCCGTCCCTCGGCAGCATCGGTCTCGAGCTAAAAGCCGGCAAATGTGAAGTTGTCAGTCTGGGTCCAGCCACTGACACACGACCAGCAGAGACCGACGACTCGAACGACGCCGCCACATCACTGCTTGCCTCGGCTACAGTCACGCTGCTCTCCGACCTCCATTTGCTCGGAGCACCAGTGCAGACGGGCGGCATTGCAGAGGCGCTCAACAAAATCGAGGGCCAAACGTCCCTGCTGATCCAGTGCTCAGTCAACATCGCCTCGCACCCGGCGCTGTTTTTTCTCAGCTGGTACGCATCGGTTCCGCGGGCAATATATCTGCTGAGAGCAGCGCTGGTGTACCAGGCCCGCGAGTAAATGAACGCCATCGACGAGGAGCTGAGGTCAGCCATCAGCGAATGCTGCAACGTCGCCATGTCGGATGCGCAATGGTTACAGGCTTCTCTCCCAGTCCGCCAAGGAGGTATCGGAGCCAGGCGGCTGAGCGACGTGGCACTACCTGCCCACATCGCCTCGCTGGAAGCCACCAGAGACTTGGTACTTGAACTTGGCAAAAACTCGACAAGCTGATGTCCTTTGAACAGTAATTTGACCCGTATTGGAACATTCGCTCGGCGCGAGTGGAAATATTCAAAAAGAACAGTCGGCTACAAATTGTTTTGGATACCGTAATGAGTCGGGCAATGCGATCCGTGCTGTTTGATACTTTATTCGAAAACGTGGATATGACTACGTTGACTACGTCGACTACGTTGCGCTAACACACGCAGACGAAACTCAAGTGTTTCAGCCGCCCGACGAAACAAGCAACTCCATGCGCTGGGCCAAGCGAATTACGCTCAGCTACCACATCGACCGCAAGAAATACCTGAAGGAGACACGCCGCTACGAGCCGATAAATGGCGAGGGATTTGAACAAGTGCTGGCCGTGGAGGCCTCGGGAAGCCCGAGACGCAAGAAGAGCAAAATTAATTTTCATGTTTTGCGTCGTTTTGAAATTGATATATTCGTGATGTTTAACCCGGCAACAAATATACATTTGAAATGATTGTGTTTATATTTTGACGAGTAGAATACAAGTTGAATGTTTGCAGTATTACATCTAGTATACATGTATAATAAAAATAAAACACACATGGACACTTTTCATTCGTTATGCGCACGGGATAAAGGAATGGGATATCGTGAAGAGGGATTTTCAGAGGGCAAAACAGTTCAGAAAGATAGATAGGTTGACAAGGATCATGCAATAACTTGTATATTATGCAACATAGTTTTAATTTAATCCTAGATATAATAGGGAGCCATCAAAATTTGAAGATGAAAAAAGTATGGCGGTAGAAGGATGTGAATCAAAGCGGCATGATTGGTTGACAATACGATTAATACATTTTAAGGATGATTTAGGACAGTTGAGGTAGAGTGAGCTGCAGTAATCCAGTCTTGAAAATATTAGAGTATGAACAAGTTTGATAGAGGATCGATCTAGGCGCTTACCTTAGTGATTGCTTACCTTAGTGATAGTAAAGAGGCAAGAGAGTCATAGCTCATAAATGGTGCCTCTTCTCTGTGTTTTTCTTATAGTCTCAAACTGGTCATAACTGTTTTTAAATCCATTAAAACTGGTACTGCTGACTTCTTCCTCTGTGAGACTATTCCACTTGTTCACAACTCTCGATGTAAAAAACTTATTTCTTTTGCTTATTCTATGTCGTGGTTTAACAAGCTTCAGACTATGCCCTCTTGTTTCCACGAACTGATCTCTCGGTGCTACTCGTAGTAAATTTCCATCTCCAGCTTTATCAAATTCCTTCACAATTTTGAAAGCTTCAATCATGTCTCCTCTGGTTCTTCTCTCTTCCAAGGTAGTGAGTCCCAAATGACGAGCTCCCTGATTCCATGTTAATTGGAATAATTCTGCACAGAGACGACATAAATAAACAACCGAAATAAGTGAATACTTGCCTCGCCACAATGGCATTTGATGATGCAAAGCCCATCAGTAAGGTATGTGATATTGACATTAGAATCGTAGCATACTTCACAAGCAGTAAACGCATGTGGAGCACCGTTGATGGTCAAAGGGAACGAATAACAATCGGTGCAAATCAAATTATTCATATGGATCCAATTTTTCTTCGAGTTTCACTCGTATTCAATGATTATGATATGTCAAAACACACGGTACGAAGATACAGAACAGACACATGCGAAACACGAGTCTAGTACCTTTGGTGCGACATCCACTTCACGCGACGCTGTTTTGCACTGTACATACCTGTTACGTCATCGACTTCCGAACGAGTGACGTATTTAGGTTTACCAGTGATGCCAGCAAGCCATAGAGAAATTGTAAGCCACTTCGTTCGACACCTTGGTTTATCACCAGATTTCCCGGTTGACCGCTCATACTCGACAGTGTATCTTTGGTGCGCGTCCTGTGTGTACGTTCTCGGTCTTTGGCGTGTGTTCTGCAGTGGTCATTTTGATGGTACGTGGTTATCTTTCTTACTAGTAGTATATTGGTATTAAGTATGGTCTGAATTGACTGCTATATCAGTACTCTATAATCATGTTTCCTTTTCACCTTGATTATGAGATATATTGGTATTAAGTATGGTCTGAATTGACTGCTTTATCAAGAGTCTCTATAATCATGTTTCCTTTTAACCTTGATTATGAGATATATTGGTATTAAGTATGGTCTGAATTGACTGCTTTATCAAGAGTCTCTATAAGCATGTTTCCTTTTCATTTTTGATTATGAGATATATTGGTATTAAGTATGGTCTGAATTGACTGCTTTATCAAGAGTCTCTATAATCATGTCTCCTTTTCATTTTTGATTATGAGATATATTGGTATTAAGTATGGTCTGAATTGACTGCTTTATCAAGAGTCTCTATAATCATGTTTCCTTTTCATTTTTGATTATGAGATATATTGGTATTAAGTATGGTCTGAATTGACTGCTTTATCAAGAGTCTATATAATCATGTTTCCTTTTCATTTTTGATTATGAGATATATTGGTATTAAGTATGGTCTGAATTGACTGCTTTATCAAGAGTCTCTATAATCATGTTTCCTTTTCATTTTTGATTATGAGATATATTGGTATTAAGTATGGTCTGAATTGACTGCTTTATCAAGAGTCTCTATAATCATGTTTCCTTTTCATTTTTGATTATGAGATATATTGGTATTAAGTATGGTCTGAATTGACTGCTTTATCAGTACTCTCTATAATCAATTTTCTGCCACCTGATTCATTGTGATCCTGAGGTGCTTATTTGTCACAGACAGTATTTGTCGTGTTATGTATGATGGTGTTGATATGTAACCTGATCGCATGCCGTGTTTTGTTTTGTTTTTCAGTTGAGTCGCCGGCGCGCTGTGCATGCAGTCTCGGGGCTCATCACAGTACTTGATCGAGGCTGGGTGGAGGATTGATCATCTCGTCGCCCACATCGAGATTAGAACGGTCTTGTATCGTGCTGTCTGTAGTGCCTAGTTTCTGGATGTGGCAGGGCAACTGGCATGCATTCTCACTGCATGTGTGTTCAGCCGACGACGACGGTGATTACTAGTTGTTCAGTTATCACGTCCACGTTTCAATTGTTTTATCGTGTGTTGGCTGGCGTGCATGTGCTTTAGTGTTTGGTGACGGTGTATGTGTGTGTGTGTGTGTGTGTGTGTGTGTGATTGATTCAGTGGATCGTGTATTGTTATGCAGTAGTGTTACGAGATCGCAGCTTCGCTCGTACTGTTTTTGCTTCATTATTCAAGTCATGTTTGATATCACCAGTGTTCTTGCACTATTATCTCTTGGCTCGGTTATAGACATTAATTCGTCTCAAATTAGCACTTTATTGCATTATATTTTTTGCATCGAATTTTCGTTTTTGCGTTTTTTCTTACCTCGTTCGTTCTTACCTCGCCTTGTCTGTGCGATTTTTTCAGCTCCACACAAAACTTCAAAACCCCACTTCTTCCTAACTTAATTTTGCCTATATCCGCCCGAGTCGTATATTTCGCTTGAAATTCAATATAAATGTTTGTGAACTTTTTGCAAACAGTGCTGAATTTTCTCAACTGTTTACCCGTTCTACTTTATCTCTCAATATGTGTTTATTGTTGTGTCTTTTTCTCTGTTTCTCATGTTGCTTCATGTTATCATATAGTGTCATGTGTCAGTGTTTATTGCACTATGACTGTTTTTGTTTGTGTGTTTTGTCCACTAATTGCGTGCTCGTATAATATGCTACGTTGTTACTGTTGTTTCGTGGTCTTATGCCATGCTTGTATTGTGCATATATTGGCTGGCTATGATATGTATAAGACATTCAGGGTAACCTTATTATATCCTGCGTTATGAGCATTTGGTGGACCTGATTTTTGTTATAATTAGGGCTGTCAAAAAAGTAACCCAAAAATCAGAAAAAAGTAACTTTATTTTCGAGAAAAAGTAACCTAAAAATAACCTGAGTTTTAAAGTTATTATCACTTTTGTATCGTTTTATCACATGTTTATCACGCCTTTGCTGATTAGTGCGCTATGCGAAATACACGGTTTGTTTGTTGTTTGTTTGTGAACATATAAAGTAACCTAATAACCAATAAAAAGGTAACCTAAAAATAACCTCCTTCAAAAAAGGTCAATTTCTGTTTGCAGTCCTGAAGGAAGAAAATACACTAGTCCTTCTTTTCTATCCTCTTTCCGAGTTGGTACTATTTTCCCATCCTCTCTCCGATCTGGTACCATTTTTACGACAAACAACCAAGAGTGACTTAACATAATTTAGCTAACATCTTAAAAAAGGAGCATAACCATCAAAATATAATTTTAAGTGGAAAGCTCATACAAATGCGAAATACACTAATTGCAAATGTAAATATGTTTAGTAATGGTCGCAATAATGTTCTTTATATTTTTTTCAATGGAACTTTTTATCAAATAGCACGTACTACAGTAGCGTAAACACTGCATGTGTGAATGCCCCCCGTCCTCCCATATGTCAAACGTGGGATAATGGCGCTATCTCACGCCCTGAAAATCACTTGCAAATTCCTGTTAAAGTAAATACGTAGTGTCAAGTGCTACAGTGCAGTATCTGGTATAGAGAGCTCACACATCGTACTATACCACGCTCCAAACATCTCACGACACCCTCCGGTTCGTGGACATTTACTAAAATGGAATTACACGTACTTACACGTACTGCGTACCCAAAAACGTATAAATATCGAGTAGCACGGATATTAAGATGAATATCAATTGCTAAATCCTAACAGCAGAAATGTTGACATTTCTTGATCTTCAGACCTAATATTCCATCTCTTTTCCTATTTTATCCTCATATATACCGTATTTGTGCCTCTTATCTGCAAAAAGTCACCAAACTTCGTGGTTAACTTACCTAATAACAAGAAAAATAACAAAAGGTAACCTGACGATAAAAAAGTAACCTTAAAAGCAAAAAAGTAACCTAACGAGGAAAAAGTAACTTTTGGTAACCTAATAACTTTTTTAATAATTATCGTACACAACTTTTTCATGCAGTTTTAGGTAGCTTATGAAAAAGTGACCTTTAGGTGAAAAAGTAACTTTATTAACTTTTGACAGCCCTAATTATAATCATTTGTAATCGTCGTCTCTGTTCTTACATGTCTTCTAACCAATACATTGTTACATATCATATTGTTTAGTGGCGGACAGAGTGCGTAGCGAAAGGAAGAGTTTAATTAAGTACATCGTCGAGCACATGTGCGTATTCCAGAAGCGTTTTTCTAGTGTTTACGTGTAGTTTACCAATATTGTAATTGAAATTCATATTGATTTTCCTATCAGTGTTTGTTTTTCACATTGGCTCTATACACCGTGTCATTTAGTTGAACTTTTGTGGCGTTGGTCTCATCACGGAGCTTCACTGGACCAATTTTCTGGACCGACTATATGCTGCGACATACACGACTGCAGATCAGATTGTAATGATACACAAACACATTGCTGCAATCTCAGAGAAGACTGTGCGCTTGTGTGCTTGGTAACAGTGTTTTGTATGTTTTGTAACAGCGGAGCGACCTCAAAACTACACACAAATATACATGCACACACACATGAATATTTACATTTTCATTTCGTTCAATTTCTACACAATTTCTAGGTTGTGCAGACAGTACAATAATTACAATGTGGACTTGAACAAACGTACACACATACATATACGTTCATTCATAACAACATACAAACACGTACATTCGCCGTGAGTGTGGATTTATCACTGTCACTGACAGGTCCGTTAGAATCCTTCGGCATTTCGGCAAGCAAGCATTTCGGCATCAAGACAGAACGTGATGTATAGCCAAAAGGACCGCACGCACATGCCTACAAGTATAAGCAGCCAGGCAGGCTGGGAAACATGGCTGACAGCCACTAACCCTTCTTCTTTTCAAAACAGGTCTTATTTTCACCATGTATGACCGATATGCCACACCTGCTGACCGATATACACATATCCACACGCACTCACACACAGGCAAACAGAACACCGACCCTCGCCTTCCCCTACACACGCGTACACGCGCACAAACACACACATACACACAAACATACACCGCCGGCACAGGCACAAAGGCCAGTGACAGCGGCGATACAACATGATAACAGAAAGACGTGCGAATGCAAACGAAGGTTATGCATAGAAAAACGATATAAATATTTGTATAACATTTGAATATTTATAATATTTGAATAACATTTGAATATTTATAATATTTGAATAACATTGGTAGACCAAAACAATGCAAATTCATCAAATCCTACAATACAAGCTATATACAATGCCAGAAATTATTTACAACAATTATAACATACACATTCAATATCTCATTCACAGCGAATACTTCGGCTTTATGCAGAATTTTCCGATCATCAGATATTTGGAGCAAGTGTTTAAATATTTGATATTTAAAGATAATATAAGATATTAAGGTTAAAGGTTAAATGCCTAAGTGGCAGCTGCTACACGGGAAGAAGCCGAAGCTTATGAACACACAGGTGTGCCCCGTGCAGCTCGCTGCCACCGCAGAACCGACCCTCTCCACGCTATGGCGCCACAAGGACGTAAGACGTATTGAGGACGTAGACGTAGACGTAAGACGTATGAGAGGGCCACCTCCCCAGAATGCATGGCACAACTCATGACTGATACCTGGTAACATCATTTTCTGCTGGGTGGACAGGGGCTGTGGGATTGTAGAATTCGCCCAATGAAACTCTGCTCCGCCGGGTTTCGAACCACGGACCTCCCGCTTGTGAGGCGGGTGTGCTAACACTACACCACGGAGTCCATATTGATATTGATAATATTGAATATTAATTACATATAATAATATTAATATGTTAATATTGATTGATGTTAGATAGATAAGATATATATCTATATCTATATATATAAAAGAGATCCTCTGTGTGTCTGTCTGTGTGTGTGTGTGTGTGTTCGACCCTCCTTGGTCCATTTTCTATCAGCTATTATCCGGCCACCACTCAGCCTACCCGCTAACAATTTATACCATCACGTTGGAAATCTTCATGTCTACACGATAGGATAAATTTAAAATTTTAAAAATGAAATCAAAAAAAGTTATCGCGGTGAAAAGACAAAATGAACCCTGAAAAATGCGAAAATTTTGGTCAATATTCCTACATCTACTCCTCATAAACCAGAAATGGTACAGTAATACAGATTATACCACTGTGTAGAGAATTTTCTGTTCTACAAGATAGGTTATAATTCATATCCAAAAATAGAACATAAAAGATGTAAACATGACAAAATTTCAATCTATATTCAAAATTATATTTAAACTCCACGCGTCCGATTTTCTATACTTTTTTCTCTATGTATCAAAAACTAATTATCACACAACTAAATAAATAATACCATCATGCTGGGAATTTTGTTTGCTACAACACGGTATAATTTTTAATTTTCCAAAGTGTATTGAAAAAAAGTTACGGCGGTGTGAAGTCAAAATGACAAAGTCAAAAATGCAAAATTAGCACTGGAAACCGTGAATGTTTTGGTAAATATTCCCCTATCTATTCCTCATAAACCAGCAATGGTACAGCTATAAAAATTATACTATTGTGTAGATAATTTTGTGTTCTACAAGAAAAGTTATAATTTATACCCACAAATGATACAAAAAATGTGTAAAATTGGCAAAATTGTCAAATACATCCAAAATTACACTTGATCACCGGGCGCCTAAATTAATTCATTTTTCTACCTATTTCTCAGGAACTATTTGTCACACATTAAAATAAATTATATCATCGTGCTGGAAATTGTATTTTTTAAAATGCGGTATAATTCTTAATTTTCCAAAGTGTATCTGAAGGAAGTGACGGCGGTGTAAAGTCAAAAGGACATATTGCCAATTTGACAGCTATTATGCGCACTTGCGATTACACAGGAATATACTACTGTGTAGAGAATTTTGTGTTCTACAAGAAAAGGTGTAATTTATACCCACAAATGATACAAAAAACGTGTAAAATTGGCAAAATTCTCAAATACATCCAAAATTACACTTGAACACCGGGTGACTACAATTTATTCATTTTTATACCCATTTCTCAGGAACTGTTTGTCATACATTAAAATTAATTATACCATCGTGCTAGAAATTTTGTTTTCTACAATACGGTATAATTTTTAATTTTCCAAAGTGTATCTGAAGGAAGTTACGGCGGTGTAAATTCAAATTGTCATGTTGCCAATTTGACAGCTATTATGCGCCCTTGCGATTACACATGAATATACACTGATTTAATTTCACTGAAGTCCAATCATAATTTACGCACTTGCGATTACACAGGAATATACTACTGTGTAGATAATTTTGTGTTCTACAAGATAAGCTATAATTTATACCCACAAATGATACAAAAAACGTGTAAAATTGGCAAAATTCTCAAATACATCCAAAATTTCACTTGAACACCGGCCGAATAAAATTAATTAATTTTTCTACTATTTCTCAGTAACTATTTGTTAAACATAAAAATAAATTATACCATCGTGCTAGAAATCTTGTTTTCTACAATACGGTATAATTTGTAATTTTACAAAGTGTATCTGAAGGAAGTTACGGCGGTGTAAAATCAAATTATCATGTTGCCAATTTGACAGCTATTATGCGCACTTGCGATTACACAGGAATATACACCGATTAAATTTCACTGAAGCCCAATCACAATTAAGAATTCATCATATTATCTCCAAGCATGGATGGTGTGGTTTTATTGCGTACAGTTTAATTAATGCTACACTATACTGAATATAAAGGCTTTATTGTCCTCAATAACGGAATATACTACTGTGTAGAAAATTTTGTGTTCTACAAGAAAAGGTATAATTTATACCCACAAATGATACAAAAAACGTGTAAAATTGGCAAAATTCTCAAATACATCCAAAATTACACTTGAGCACCGGGTGACTAAAATTTATTCATATATACATAAAGAAGAAATTATCTGTCTGTCTGTGTATGTATGCTTGAATATGAGGTGACATAATTGCGCTGGCTCATGGTTCGCTGGTTCAATTATCAGGGGCTTCAAACGCAAACGAAGCGATGGCTCATTTTTATGAAATAAAAATGTCCCGCGGGCAGCAATAAAACGTTCAATTTCACCGTATAGAATGAATTCATATACAAAACTAATGGATTTGACTTCAAGAACCAGAACGGATGGTGTTCGAGTTCTGAATTTTTCCTCACGTCGGGCGGGTTTAAATATGAGGCGGGTTGAGTGAAAATATTTTGTCAAAATAAAATTAAAAATAATGAAATTTAGACTTTTTAATTGATTAAGGTCTTCATGAGTTTGCCTTATTTATTTTTAATTTGCAATATTTTTATGAATTGTTCCGCACAACGGGCGGGTTTTAATGCGGTTTTAATGCTATATATATACATAAAGAAGAAATTATCTGTCTGTCTGTGTATGTATGCTTGAATATGAGGTGACATAATTGCGCTGGTTCATGGTTCGCTGGTTCAATGATCTGGGGCTTCAAACGCAAACGAAGCGATGGCTCATTTTTATGAAATAAAAATGTCCCGCGGGCAGCAATAAAACGTTCAATTTCACCGTATAGAATGAATTCATATACAAAACTAATGGATTTGACTTCAAGAACCAGAACGGATGGTGTTTGAGTTCTGAATTATTCCTCACGTCGGGCGGGTTTAAATATGAGGCGGGATGAGTGAAAATATTTTGTCAAAATAAAATTAAAAATAATGAAATTTAGACCTTTTAATTGATTAAGGTTTTCATGAGTTTGCCTTATTTATTTTTAATTTGCAATATTTTTATGAATTGCTCCGCACAACGGGCGGGTTTTAATGCTATATATAAACATAAAGAAGAAATTATCTGTCTGTCTGTGTATGTATGCTTGAATATGAGGTGACATAATTGCGCTGGTTCATGGTTCGCTGGTTCAATGATCAGGGGCTTCAAACGCAAACGAAGCGATGGCTCATTTTTATGAAATAAAAATGTCCCGCGGGCAGCAATAAAACGTTCAATTTCACCGTATAGAATGAATTCATATACAAAACTAATGGATTCGACTTCAAGAACCAGAACGTATGGTGTTCGAGTTCTGAATTTTTCCTCACGTCGGGCGGGTTTAAATATGAGGCGGGTTGAGTGAAAATATTTTGTCAAAATAAAATTAAAAATAATGAAATTTAGACCTTTTAATTGATTAAAGTTTTCATGACTTTGCCTTATTTATTTTTAATTTGCAATTTTTTTATTAATTGCTCCGCACAACGGGCGGGTTTTAATGCTAGTCTATATATATAAAAGAGATCCTCTGTGTGTCTGTCTGTCTGTGTGTGTGTGTGTGTGTGTGTGTTCGACCCTCCTTGGTCCATTTTCTATCAGCTATTATTCGGCCACCACTCAGCCTACCCGCTAACAATTTATACCATCACGTTGGAAATTTTCTTGTCTACACTTTAGATTAAATTTTAAATTTCAAAAATGAAATCAAAAAAAGTTATAGCGGTGAAAAGACAAAATGAACCCTGAAAAATGCGAAAATTGTGGTCAATGCTCTGCCATCTACTCCTCATAAACCAGAAATGGTACAGCCAAACAGATTATACCACTGTGTAGAGAATTTTCTGTTCTACAAGATAGGTTATAATTCATATCCGAAAATAGAACATAAAAGATGTAAACATGACAAAATTTCAATCTATATTCAAAATTATATTTATACTCCACGCGTCCGATTTTCTATACTTTTTTCTCTATGTATCAAAAACTAATTATCACACAACTAAATAAATAATACCATCATGCTGGGAATTTTGTTTGCTACAACACGGTATAATTTTTAATTTTCCAAAGTGTATTGAAAAAAAGTTACGGCGGTGTGAAGTCAAAATGACAAAGTCAAAAATGCAAAATTAGCACTGGAAACCGTGAATGTTTTGGTAAATATTCCCCTATCTATTCCTCATAAACCAGCAATGGTACAGCTATAAAAATTATACTATTGTGTAGATAATTTTGTGTTCTACAAGAAAAGTTATAATTTATACCCACAAATGATACAAAAAATGTGTAAAATTGTCAAAATTGTCAAATACATCCAAAATTACACTTGATCACCGGGCGCCTAAATTAATTCATTTTTCTACCTATTTCTCAGGAACTATTTGTCACACATTAAAATAAATTATATCATCGTGCTGGAAATTGTATTTTTTAAAATGCGGTATAATTCTTAATTTTCCAAAGTGTATCTGAAGGAAGTGACGGCGGTGTAAAGTCAAAAGGACATATTGCCAATTTGACAGCTATTATGCGCACTTGCGATTACACAGGAATATACTACTGTGTAGAGAATTTTGTGTTCTACAAGAAAAGGTATAATTTATACCCACAAATGATACACAAAACGTGTAAAATTGGCAAAATTCTCAAATGCATCCAAAATTACACTTGAACACCGGGTGACTAAAATTTATTCATTTTTCTACCCATTTCTCAGGAACTGTTTGTCATACCTTAAAATTAATTATACCATCGTGCTAGAAATGTTGTTTTCTACAATACAGTATAATTCTTAATTTTCCAAGGTGTATCTGAAGGAAGATACGGCGGTGTAAAGTCAAAATGTCATGTTGCCAATTTGACAGCTATTATGCGTACTTGCGATTACACATGAATATACACTGATTTAATTTCACTCAAGTCCAATCACAATTTACGCACTTGCGATTACTCAGGAATATACTACTGTGTAGAGAATTTTGTGTTCTACAAGATAAGCTATAATTTATAACCACAAATGATACAAAAAACGTGTAAAATTGGCAAAATTCTCAAATACATCCAAAATTTCACTTGAACACCGGCCGAATAAAATTAATTAATTTTTCTACTATTTCTCAGTAACTATTTGCTAAACATAAAAATAAATTATACCATCGTGCTAGAAATCTTGTTTTCTACAATACGGTATAATTTGTAATTTTACAAAGTGTATCTGAAGGAAGTTACGGCGGTGTAAAGTCAAATTATCATGTTGCCAATTTGACAGCTATTATGCGCACTTGCGATTACACAGGAATATACACCGATTAAATTTCACTGAAGCCCAATCACAATTAAGAATTCATCATATTATCTCCAAGCATGGATGGTGTGGTTTTATTGCGTACAGTTTAATTAATGCTACACTCTACTGAATATAAAGGCTTTATTGTCCTCAATAACGTTCCGCACGACGGGCGGGTAAAATGGTATTGGGAACAAAGTAAACTACTGAATTTAACTGTGTAATTTAATTGGTTTAATTTCAAGTTGCATAAGCATAAGTTGCATAAGGATATGGGTTGCAATATCATGTAATGCCAACTTATGCTGTTTTAGCGGAAGCATTAACCTGGAATTATAGAGATGACAGAAGGTTGCATTGTTTTGATAGTGTTGTGGAAAAACATGTTTTCTAAATTGAAACATAAATTTCACATTTAGACTTTTAGATTAGCTATAACTTTCCTGTGGGTTTGTTTTTCTTTTTCAATTTGCACTAATTTTTTTATGAATTGAATATTAATTATATTTTATGAACTGTTCCGCACGACGGGCGAATTAAATGTATCTATGTAAAATGTCTATTAAATATATTAAATGATAATATATATTAATGATAATAAAATATCTATTAAATGTATTAAATGTATCTAGTGGGTTTAAATGATAGCGAGGTATATGATATTTTGCTAGCAGTAAATATTCTAGCGATAAAAGTAGAATAGCTCTTAAGCAAATGATTTTGGAGAATGATGTGAACCTTTAAATATATTTTGCGATCTGATGATATATGTATTAGGAATAATACGTAGCAGAATATAGATTGCATAATATAATATCGGCTGTAATATCAAGGGCTGCATTATCGATGTAATCCAAAAAATAACAACTGTATGAATATGATGCATTAGTGGAAGCATTAACCGGGAATTATGAGATAATATGATAATGGTGTAAAATTATATCGCATTATGCAACAAATGTGAATTTAGCTACCTTACAGTTTGGTCCCGATACTATATTGGCGGGTTGAGAGAAAAGTATTGGTGGGCCGCGTGTTTGGGACCCCTGGGGTAGATAATCTCAGTCTTCTGATTACAAATTATGATCGCATCAGTATATTTTGTGATCACAAGCTAATAAGTTAAATCACCTCAGACTAGGCTGAGAGCGGTCAAGATTGAATGGTTGGGTTGGGTTGGGTAGGTTTGACTCAGGTTATATTGGGTTTTAATGATAGCGGAAAATATATAAATTTTAACAATAAATATTATAGCGGTAAAAGTGAAATAGTACTTAAGCAAATGATATTGGGGAATGATGTTAAGTAATAAATATAGTTTGGAAACAGTCTGATGAAAAGATTTCATCATCTTTCATTGTTTGTTTCGTGTTTGTGTTCTGAATTATACCACACGACGGGCAGATTTATATATCAGGCGGGTTGAGGGATAATATTTGTCAAAATAGGAACAAAAATATTCACATTTAGACTTTTCTATTGGTTAAGATATTTATAGGTTACATTTTTTGGTTTTCAATTTGTATTCATTATATTTTATGGATTTGATATGAGTTTTATTGTATGAATTGCTCCGCACAACGGGCGGGTTTTAATGCTATATATATACATAAAGAAGAAATTATCTGTCTGTCTGTGTATGTATGCTTGAATATGAGGTGACATAATTGCGCTGGTTCATGGTTCGCTGGTTCAATGATCAGGGGCTTGAAACGCAAACGAAACGATGGCTCATTTTTATGAAATAAAAATGTCCCGCGGGCAGCAATAAAACGTTCAATTTCACCGTATAGAATGAATTCATATACAAAACTAATGGATTTGACTTCAAGAACCAGAACGGATGGTGTTCGAGTTCTGAATTATTCCTCACGTCGGGCAGATTTAAATATGAGGCGGGCTGAGTGAAAATATGTTGTCAAAATAAAATGAAAAATAATGAAATTTAGACTTTTTAATTAATTAAGGTCTTCATGAGTTTGCCTTATTTATTTTTAATTTGCAATATTTTTATGAATTGTTCCGCACAACGGGCGGGTTTTAATGCGGTTTTAATGCTATATATATATACATAAAGAAGAAATTATCTGTCTGTCTGTGTATGTATGCTTGAATATGAGGTGACATAATTGCGCTGGTTCATGGTTCGCTGGTTCAATGACCAGGGGCTTCAAACGCAAACGAAGCAATGGCTCATTTTTATGAAATAAAAATGTCCCGCGGGCATTTAGACTTTTCTATTGGTCAAGATATTTATAGCTTACATTTTTTGCTTTTCAATTTGTATTCATTATATTTTATGGATTTGATATGAATTTTATTGTATGAATTGTTCCGCACGACGGGTGGGTTTAAAAAAAAGTGTTTTTAGTTCATTTTTTCAAATGGTTCATGATTTGCTTGATTGTATGAATTGCTCCGCACAACGGGCGGGTATTAATGCCATATATATACATAAAGAAGAAATTATCTGTCTGTCTGTGTATGTATGCTTGAATATGAGGTGACATAATTGCGCAGGTTCAATGGTATATATATACATAAAGAAGAAATTATCTGTCTGTCTGTGTGTGTATGCTTGAATGAGGTGACATAATTGCGCGGGTTCAATGGTATAGATCAGGGGCTTAATTGTTCCGCACGACGGGCGGGTAAAATGCTACTGGGAACAAAGTAAACTACTGAATTATTGTACCATATAGAACCATTAAATAAAAAACCATTATTATATAATAAAGAACCATTTGAATATTAGTTAGTTAGTTGTCATTAGTTGGTTTATATATAAAGAACCATTGGTGTTGGGGCTTAATTGTTCCGCACGACGGGCGGGTTTAAATATGAGGCGGGCTGAGTGAAAATAGTTTGTCAAAATGTAAATTAAAAATAATGAAATTTAGACTTTTTAATTGATTAAGGTTTTTATGAGTTTGCCTTATTTATTTTTAATTTGCAATATTTTTATTAATTCTTCCGCACAACGGGCGGGTTTTAATGCTAGTCTATATATATAAAAGAGATCCTCTGTGTGTCTGTCTGTCTGTGTGTGTGTGTGTGTGTGTGTGTGTTCGACCCTCCTTGGTCCATTTTCTATCAGCTATTATTCGGCCACCACTCAGCCTACCCGCTAACAATTTATACCATCACGTTGGAAATTTTCTTGTCTACACTTTAGATTAAATTTTAAATTTCAAAAATGAAATCAAAAAAAGTTATAGCGGTGAAAAGACAAAATGAACCCTGAAAAATGCGAAAATTGTGGTCAATGCTCTGCCATCTACTCCTCATAAACCAGACATGGTACAGCCAAACAGATTATACCACTGTGTAGAGAATTTTCTGTTCTACAAGATAGGTTATAATTCATATCCGAAAATAGAACATAAAAGATGTAAACATGACAAAATTTCAATCTATATTCAAAATTATATTTATACTCCACGCGTCCGATTTTCTATACTTTTTTCTCTATGTATCAAAAACTAATTATCACACAACTAAATAAATAATACCATCATGCTGGGAATTTTGTTTGCTACAACACGGTATAATTTTTAATTTTCCAAAGTGTATTGAAAAAAAGTTACGGCGGTGTGAAGTCAAAATGACAAAGTCAAAAATGCAAAATTAGCACTGGAAACCGTGAATGTTTTGGTAAATATTCCCCTATCTATTCCTCATAAACCAGCAATGGTACAGCTATAAAAATTATACTATTGTGTAGATAATTTTGTGTTCTACAAGAAAAGTTATAATTTATACCCACAAATGATACAAAAAATGTGTAAAATTGTCAAAATTGTCAAATACATCCAAAATTACACTTGATCACCGGGCGCCTAAATTAATTCATTTTTCTACCTATTTCTCAGGAACTATTTGTCACACATTAAAATAAATTATATCATCGTGCTGGAAATTGTATTTTTTTAAATGCGGTATAATTCTTAATTTTCCAAAGTGTATCTGAAGGAAGTGACGGCGGTGTAAAGTCAAAAGGACATATTGCCAATTTGACAGCTATTATGCGCACTTGCGATTACACAGGAATATACTACTGTGTAGAGAATTTTGTGTTCTACAAGAAAAGGTATAATTTATACCCACAAATGATACACAAAACGTGTAAAATTGGCAAAATTCTCAAATGCATCCAAAATTACACTTGAACACCGGGTGACTAAAATTTATTCATTTTTCTACCCATTTCTCAGGAACTGTTTGTCATACCTTAAAATTAATTATACCATCGTGCTAGAAATGTTGTTTTCTACAATACAGTATAATTCTTAATTTTCCAAGGTGTATCTGAAGGAAGATACGGCGGTGTAAAGTCAAAATGTCATGTTGCCAATTTGACAGCTATTATGCGTACTTGCGATTACACATGAATATACACTGATTTAATTTCACTCAAGTCCAATCACAATTTACGCACTTGCGATTACTCAGGAATATACTACTGTGTAGAGAATTTTGTGTTCTACAAGATAAGCTATAATTTATAACCACAAATGATACAAAAAACGTGTAAAATTGGCAAAATTCTCAAATACATCCAAAATTTCACTTGAACACCGGCCGAATAAAATTAATTAATTTTTCTACTATTTCTCAGTAACTATTTGCTAAACATAAAAATAAATTATACCATCGTGCTAGAAATCTTGTTTTCTACAATACGGTATAATTTGTAATTTTACAAAGTGTATCTGAAGGAAGTTACGGCGGTGTAAAGTCAAATTATCATGTTGCCAATTTGACAGCTATTATGCGCACTTGCGATTACACAGGAATATACACCGATTAAATTTCACTGAAGCCCAATCACAATTAAGAATTCATCATATTATCTCCAAGCATGGATGGTGTGGTTTTATTGCGTACAGTTTAATTAATGCTACACTCTACTGAATATAAAGGCTTTATTGTCCTCAATAACGTTCCGCACGACGGGCGGGTAAAATGGTATTGGGAACAAAGTAAACTACTGAATTTAACTGTGTAATTTAATTGGTTTAATTTCAAGTTGCATAAGCATAAGTTGCATAAGGATATGGGTTGCAATATCATGTAATGCCAACTTATGCTGTTTTAGCGGAAGCATTAACCTGGAATTATAGAGATGACAGAAGGTTGCATTGTTTTGATAGTGTTGTGGAAAAACATGTTTTCTAAATTGAAACATAAATTTCACATTTAGACTTTTAGATTAGCTATAACTTTCCTGTGGGTTTGTTTTTCTTTTTCAATTTGCACTAATTTTTTTATGAATTGAATATTAATTATATTTTATGAACTGTTCCGCACGACGGGCGAATTAAATGTATCTATGTAAAATGTCTATTAAATATATTAAATGATAATATATATTAATGATAATAAAATATCTATTAAATGTATTAAATGTATCTAGTGGGTTTAAATGATAGCGAGGTATATGATATTTTGCTAGCAGTAAATATTCTAGCGATAAAAGTAGAATAGCTCTTAAGCAAATGATTTTGGAGAATGATGTGAACCTTTAAATATATTTTGCGATCTGATGATATATGTATTAGGAATAATACGTAGCAGAATATAGATTGCATAATATAATATCGGCTGTAATATCAAGGGCTGCATTATCGATGTAATCCAAAAAATAACAACTGTATGAATATGATGCATTAGTGGAAGCATTAACCGGGAATTATGAGATAATATGATAATGGTGTAAAATTATATCGCATTATGCAACAAATGTGAATTTAGCTACCTTACAGTTTGGTCCCGATACTATATTGGCGGGTTGAGAGAAAAGTATTGGTGGGCCGCGTGTTTGGGACCCCTGGGGTAGATAATCTCAGTCTTCTGATTACAAATTATGATCGCATCAGTATATTTTGTGATCACAAGCTAATAAGTTAAATCACCTCAGACTAGGCTGAGAGCGGTCAAGATTGAATGGTTGGGTTGGGTTGGGTAGGTTTGACTCAGGTTATATTGGGTTTTAATGATAGCGGAAAATATATAAATTTTAACAATAAATATTATAGCGGTAAAAGTGAAATAGTACTTAAGCAAATGATATTGGGGAATGATGTTAAGTAATAAATATAGTTTGGAAACAGTCTGATGAAAAGATTTCATCATCTTTCATTGTTTGTTTCGTGTTTGTGTTCTGAATTATACCACACGACGGGCAGATTTATATATCAGGCGGGTTGAGGGATAATATTTGTCAAAATAGGAACAAAAATATTCACATTTAGACTTTTCTATTGGTTAAGATATTTATAGGTTACATTTTTTGGTTTTCAATTTGTATTCATTATATTTTATGGATTTGATATGAGTTTTATTGTATGAATTGCTCCGCACAACGGGCGGGTTTTAATGCTATATATATACATAAAGAAGAAATTATCTGTCTGTCTGTGTATGTATGCTTGAATATGAGGTGACATAATTGCGCTGGTTCATGGTTCGCTGGTTCAATGATCAGGGGCTTGAAACGCAAACGAAATGATGGCTCATTTTTATGAAATAAAAATGTCCCGCGGGCAGCAATAAAACGTTCAATTTCACCGTATAGAATGAATTCATATACAAAACTAATGGATTTGACTTCAAGAACCAGAACGGATGGTGTTCGAGTTCTGAATTATTCCTCACGTCGGGCGGGTTTAAATATGAGGCGGGCTGAGTGAAAATATGTTGTCAAAATAAAATGAAAAATAATGAAATTTAGACTTTTTAATTAATTAAGGTCTTCATGAGTTTGCCTTATTTATTTTTAATTTGCAATATTTTTATGAATTGTTCCGCACAACGGGCGGGTTTTAATGCGGTTTTAATGCTATATATATATACATAAAGAAGAAATTATCTGTCTGTCTGTGTATGTATGCTTGAATATGAGGTGACATAATTGCGCTGGTTCATGGTTCGCTGGTTCAATGACCAGGGGCTTCAAACGCAAACGAAGCAATGGCTCATTTTTATGAAATAAAAATGTCCCGCGGGCATTTAGACTTTTCTATTGGTCAAGATATTTATAGCTTACATTTTTTGCTTTTCAATTTGTATTCATTATATTTTATGGATTTGATATGAATTTTATTGTATGAATTGTTCCGCACGACGGGTGGGTTTAAAAAAAAGTGTTTTTAGTTCATTTTTTCAAATGGTTCATGATTTGCTTGATTGTATGAATTGCTCCGCACAACGGGCGGGTATTAATGCCATATATATACATAAAGAGTTGAGTCTGTGTTTTGTGTCAGTCTGTGTTTTGTGCTCGGCGTGTAAGGACGTGTTTCGTGGTGCTCGTAGTGTGTCATTAAGTTTCGCTAAACTCCAGTAGACAGTGAGCCGGTGCGGCAATGGCGTATGCAGCAGAAATGATGGAGGCCATGAAAGAGTGTTTATCAAATGATGAGCTACTCAATATGATTAGGCAGAAGATTGTCGAGCCTGCTGTGAAAGCTGCAGTCGCAGAGGCAGTGCAGGCAAAAGAGCATGAGATTGCGATCCTGAAAGAAGATCTGAACTCTGCACTGGACAGAATCGACAGTATTGAACAGCACTCCAGGCGAAAAAATCTTTGCATCTCAGGCCTGATGGAAGAGAAATCTGAAGATGCCAACAAGCTCCTGCAAGATGTTGCCAAGAGAATGAAGGTGGACATATGTGCTGATGACGTGGAATCGGTACACCGAATTGGCAAACCTGTCACAGGCAAATCCAGACCACTCCTGATCTGCTTTGAAAAACTCAGAAAGCGAAATGATTTTTACAGGGCCCGGACATTTTTGAAGGCGGCTGCGGACGCCGCTGGAAATCGCTCTGGGCCCATATTTGTTAACGATCATTTGACGAGAAAAAACAGCAAGCTGATGTATGACTTGAGGCAAATGAGAAGAGCTGGAAAAATTCACGCGGTATGGACTGACATGGGATTGGTGAAAATTCGAGTAACTGAATACGCCCGTGCTGTTACGGTATTATCAATGGATGATGTCCTTCGCCACACTGGACCAGCCGGAGCAATGACCGAAGAAACAGATTCTATTCAGTTGTGTCAGGCAGAACGCACGGCTGAGTGGAAAAATGTCAGCCGCAATGTTACAACCACGACAAACAAAGTGAACCGACCCAACACCAGATTCAGTCAATCAAACAGGCGGTAGTTCAACTAGCTACAACCAATATACCTCACCTCACACAGGTCACACCTGCCACACAGTGAGTGTACACACTTGCCTTGACGTCGTATTGTCGTGCGTTTGTTTACATCCTGTAATCTTAACCTAGTTGTATTGTTGTTTACGTATTGTATGCCAATTGTCTGTATATACTTGAAAATGTGTTCTTTTTTTCGCTGCACTCACCTATTCGCCGCTGACCGGTGGAATGTTTGTGCACCCACATCGCAACTCTTGTTTTTGTTCTAACTATACGTGAAATTTTCATTCTGTGTTTTTTATTTTTTTTCTATAGACTGATATTTTCTTTTTTTCATTGTAATTCATCCATCTATTTTTTTAATATTTATCCCTGGGCTTATTGTTTGCTTTTTTGTGATCATTAGTATGAATTATTTGGATGATGAGCTGGGGATAGAACTGGAGCCCGAAAGTAATTTTTTCACACAACATTTGGATCTCGGTGACAAAAAGATATATGAACAATGCACATACAAGATTCCTTCCACCATTGTGAAAAACTCATTGGAGTTGGCCATATTGCAAGTCAATATAAGATCGCTGAAGCAAAACTTTGAAAAACTGAAATACTTACTCTCCAGTTCAATAATGTTTGATATTATCCTATTATCAGAGACTTGGATTGATGACTGTTCATCTAAATTTTTCCAGATTGATGACTATGATTTAGTGACCGCTTCGCCGGAAAAAGAAAGAACGAGGGGTAAAGGATCTGCTATTTATGTGAGCAAAAAATATAATTACATGGTCAGTGACAAGTACTCAAGTGGCACAGAGATTGCATTTCAGGCAGTTACTATTGAGCTGTTTAACCCAAATAAAAGAAATATAGTTTTTATCTCCGTTTACAGGTCTCCCTCTTATCAGTCTTCCCTTTTTATGAATTTTTTAGACACATCACATTTTGACACATTGTTTAATGATAAACTAGTAGTTATTGGCGGTGATTTTAACATTGATATCTTGGATAATTCGCAAACAGATTTTATTGATCTCATGGCTTCTAAAGGATTCTACCCAACAATCAATAAGCCGACTCGTATAACACAGACATGTTCCACTCTGATCGACAACATATTCATCAACAACGCGTCTCTAGTCTCTTCCAGTGGCATAATAACACATGATATCAGTGATCACCTGCCAACTTTTTGCACTCTGACGTACAATACTGTTTCACCCACAACATCGCATCAAAATAGAAGATTATTCAATTTTAAACATGCTGACAAATTGATACAACAAGTCAGAGTTGAGATGGACAAGTTCTATGAGATATCAGAAGCCGAAGAATGTGCCAACTTCTTACTACAAACATGTGTAACTCAAATCGACAAATTATCAAATACTAAAAAGAGCCTGAGGAAACAGCCTCAACAGCCGTGGATTGACAAAAAACTCTTAGCAGACATCAATCTAAAAAACAAATTACATCTCAAATACGTCAAGAAAGGTAAAAAAGAAGACTTTCAAATATTTAAAAAATTTCGCAATAGATTAAAAAGCGAAATACAATTGGCAAAACAGAAATACTACCTTGAGCAACTAAAACGTCATCAATGCAATAAACGAATGATGTGGAACACATTACTAACCATAACTAACGTGAAAAAACGAAAGGAGATTTTACCGTCCTGTTTTATTCACAATGATGTTTTACATGAATGCCCAACAGACATTGCTGAAGAATTCAACATGTATTTTACTAACGTTAATCTTAATATAGCAAGAAATATGCCGCTTACCAACGTACACCATAGGATGTTTCTCGATCATTTAAAGACGTGTGAAAGCAACAAATTCGTGTTTCAAACTATTCCAAATCTTGTCGTACACTCCATAATAACTCAACTGAAGAGTGGCAAGAGCGCACATGACGGTCTCACAGGTGAAATTCTAAAACTAATTGCCTCGTCATTCCTCACCGAAATTACACACATGATTAACTTATGTATCACACAATCATGCTTTCCGAGTTCTTTCAAAATTGCGCGTGTTATTCCAATTTTCAAACAAGGTAACAAGCAAAACTTTATTAACTACAGACCTATATCAATTTTAACGCCTATGTCTAAAGTACTAGAGAGAATTTTATATAATCAACTCATGGATTTTTTTACTACACATGATCTTCTATTTGACTTTCAATTTGGTTTTAGAAAACAACGATCTACATACATGCCAATCGGTCTTTTAACTCAACTAATTAACAAAGCACGTGGTTCTAACTCAATCGCGCTCACAATTTTCCTTGACATAAAAAAAGCTTTTGATTGTGTAGATCACGCTATCCTGCTGGACAAACTCCGCTTCTACAACTTGGCCGATTCAACAATAAAGCTTCTCAAGGCATTCCTGTCAAATCGCCTGCAATTTCTTGATTTTAATGGTTGTTGTTCAAGTACAAAAGAAGTCAAAATGGGAGTACCTCAGGGTTCAATTTTGGGACCATTACTGTTTTTAATCTATGTTAATGACCTTTTTAAATGTAGCACTTCATCGCAATTTTTAATGTTTGCTGACGACACTGCTGTTTTTATCTCAGCCTCTACACAAGATGAATTGACGAGTAAAGCCAACAATCTTTTAAGTAACATATCAGATTGGTTCAAAGCAAATAGACTACGGTTAAACACTTCTAAGACGAAATATCAAATATATAATTTCACCAAAAATGACCTGAGTGATTTAAGCATATCAATTGACAATGCTCGAATTGATCACTCGCCAGTGGTGAAATATCTGGGGGTGATGTTGGATAATGACCTCAAATTCCGTGCTCATATCAAGTATACAACTTCAATAATTAACAGGCACATTGGAATTATTTCGAAGGCTCGTAAGTTTTTAACCTCTGAACACGCGCTTTTATTATACAATGCCTTAATTCAACCTTTCTTATCGTATTGTAATTTAAATTGGGCATTGGGGTATCCTACCCATTACAATCCCTTAATTGTTGCGCAAAAGAGAATCATGAGGATTATCGACATGGCTCCATATGGTTCACATACAAGCCCAATTTTTAAAAAATATAAGGTACAAAAATTTCGTGATCTCGTCAAATCAAACTGTATGGTTTTAATGCATAGTTTTTTAACCAATTCACTTCCCCCATGTATTTCTCACTATTTTATTTTGAAACTCAATACAAGAAACCTAAGAGAAAAACATCATTTTGAGGAGCTAAGAGTAAATAACAATTATGAAGAACATTGCATGTTTATCAAGGCACCCAAGTACTGGAATCAGATAGTTGCCAAAAATATTCCGTCTCTCGTGAATGTTCCTCCTACTAAACGTAAACTCAAACAAGTTACGAACAAGCTGATTATGGACAATTACTGATTAGTGACTCAGTGATCTGGTTGATGGTGACAATGATGACAATGTTGATGGTAATGATAGCTGATAGCACCAATGTTCATAGTTGATTGTGAAAATATCACGTGTACTTAGCTCGGTTCATTTCCTCGGCTCATCATCTCCATATTTTTATTATTTTTTGTTATTTATTTTTATTAATTTGATCTGTATTGATCTACTTTTGTTTTGGTTGACCAAAAATTGAAACGACGACTTTTTCTTTTCTTTACTTCACAATTGTTCCTAGTTGCATGATTTAGAATTATTATAAATTAATTCAGTGGTTGAGACAGGATTCTTCCTTACACCCTGAAAATATCATTTTTGCAACTGTTTTTTTTGTGTGATGTTCTTCTTGTTCTGGTTCGAGTGTGAAATAAACTTTCTTCTTCAAAAAAAAAAAAAAAAAAAAAAAAAAGAAGAAATTATCTGTCTGTCTGTGTATGTATGCTTGAATATGAGGTGACATAATTGCGCAGGTTCAATGGTATATATATACATAAAGAAGAAATTATCTGTCTGTCTGTGTGTGTATGCTTGAATGAGGTGACATAATTGCGCGGGTTCAATGGTATAGATCAGGGGCTTAATTGTTCCGCACGACGGGCGGGTAAAATGCTACTGGGAACAAAGTAAACTACTGAATTATTGTACCATATAGAACCATTAAATAAAAAACCATTATTATATAATAAAGAACCATTTGAATATTAGTTAGTTAGTTGTCATTAGTTGGTTTATATATAAAGAACCATTGGTGTTGGGGCTTAATTGTTCCGCACGACGGGCGGGTTTAAATATGAGGCGGGCTGAGTGAAAATAGTTTGTCAAAATGTAAATTAAAAATAATGAAATTTAGACTTTTTAATTGATTAAGGTTTTTATGAGTTTGCCTTATTTATTTTTAATTTGCAATATTTTTATTAATTCTTCCGCACAACGGGCGGGTTTTAATGCTAGTCTATATATATAAAAGAGATCCTCTGTGTGTCTGTCTGTCTGTGTGTGTGTGTGTGTGTGTGTTCGACCCTCCTTGGTCCATTTTCTATCAGCTATTATTCGGCCACCACTCAGCCTACCCGCTAACAATTTATACCATCACGTTGGAAATTTTCTTGTCTACACTTTAGATTAAATTTTAAATTTCAAAAATGAAATCAAAAAAAGTTATAGCGGTGAAAAGACAAAATGAACCCTGAAAAATGCGAAAATTGTGGTCAATGCTCTGCCATCTACTCCTCATAAACCAGAAATGGTACAGCCAAACAGATTATACCACTGTGTAGAGAATTTTCTGTTCTACAAGATAGGTTATAATTCATATCCGAAAATAGAACATAAAAGATGTAAACATGACAAAATTTCAATCTATATTCAAAATTATATTTATACTCCACGCGTCCGATTTTCTATACTTTTTTCTCTATGTATCAAAAACTAATTATCACACAACTAAATAAATAATACCATCATGCTGGGAATTTTGTTTGCTACAACACGGTATAATTTTTAATTTTCCAAAGTGTATTGAAAAAAAGTTACGGCGGTGTGAAGTCAAAATGACAAAGTCAAAAATGCAAAATTAGCACTGGAAACCGTGAATGTTTTGGTAAATATTCCCCTATCTATTCCTCATAAACCAGCAATGGTACAGCTATAAAAATTATACTATTGTGTAGATAATTTTGTGTTCTACAAGAAAAGTTATAATTTATACCCACAAATGATACAAAAAATGTGTAAAATTGTCAAAATTGTCAAATACATCCAAAATTACACTTGATCACCGGGCGCCTAAATTAATTCATTTTTCTACCTATTTCTCAGGAACTATTTGTCACACATTAAAATAAATTATATCATCGTGCTGGAAATTGTATTTTTTAAAATGCGGTATAATTCTTAATTTTCCAAAGTGTATCTGAAGGAAGTGACGGCGGTGTAAAGTCAAAAGGACATATTGCCAATTTGACAGCTATTATGCGCACTTGCGATTACACAGGAATATACTACTGTGTAGAGAATTTTGTGTTCTACAAGAAAAGGTATAATTTATACCCACAAATGATACACAAAACGTGTAAAATTGGCAAAATTCTCAAATGCATCCAAAATTACACTTGAACACCGGGTGACTAAAATTTATTCATTTTTCTACCCATTTCTCAGGAACTGTTTGTCATACCTTAAAATTAATTATACCATCGTGCTAGAAATGTTGTTTTCTACAATACAGTATAATTCTTAATTTTCCAAGGTGTATCTGAAGGAAGATACGGCGGTGTAAAGTCAAAATGTCATGTTGCCAATTTGACAGCTATTATGCGTACTTGCGATTACACATGAATATACACTGATTTAATTTCACTCAAGTCCAATCACAATTTACGCACTTGCGATTACTCAGGAATATACTACTGTGTAGAGAATTTTGTGTTCTACAAGATAAGCTATAATTTATAACCACAAATGATACAAAAAACGTGTAAAATTGGCAAAATTCTCAAATACATCCAAAATTTCACTTGAACACCGGCCGAATAAAATTAATTAATTTTTCTACTATTTCTCAGTAACTATTTGCTAAACATAAAAATAAATTATACCATCGTGCTAGAAATCTTGTTTTCTACAATACGGTATAATTTGTAATTTTACAAAGTGTATCTGAAGGAAGTTACGGCGGTGTAAAGTCAAATTATCATGTTGCCAATTTGACAGCTATTATGCGCACTTGCGATTACACAGGAATATACACCGATTAAATTTCACTGAAGCCCAATCACAATTAAGAATTCATCATATTATCTCCAAGCATGGATGGTGTGGTTTTATTGCGTACAGTTTAATTAATGCTACACTCTACTGAATATAAAGGCTTTATTGTCCTCAATAACGTTCCGCACGACGGGCGGGTAAAATGGTATTGGGAACAAAGTAAACTACTGAATTTAACTGTGTAATTTAATTGGTTTAATTTCAAGTTGCATAAGCATAAGTTGCATAAGGATATGGGTTGCAATATCATGTAATGCCAACTTATGCTGTTTTAGCGGAAGCATTAACCTGGAATTATAGAGATGACAGAAGGTTGCATTGTTTTGATAGTGTTGTGGAAAAACATGTTTTCTAAATTGAAACATAAATTTCACATTTAGACTTTTAGATTAGCTATAACTTTCCTGTGGGTTTGTTTTTCTTTTTCAATTTGCACTAATTTTTTTATGAATTGAATATTAATTATATTTTATGAACTGTTCCGCACGACGGGCGAATTAAATGTATCTATGTAAAATGTCTATTAAATATATTAAATGATAATATATATTAATGATAATAAAATATCTATTAAATGTATTAAATGTATCTAGTGGGTTTAAATGATAGCGAGGTATATGATATTTTGCTAGCAGTAAATATTCTAGCGATAAAAGTAGAATAGCTCTTAAGCAAATGATTTTGGAGAATGATGTGAACCTTTAAATATATTTTGCGATCTGATGATATATGTATTAGGAATAATACGTAGCAGAATATAGATTGCATAATATAATATCGGCTGTAATATCAAGGGCTGCATTATCGATGTAATCCAAAAAATAACAACTGTATGAATATGATGCATTAGTGGAAGCATTAACCGGGAATTATGAGATAATATGATAATGGTGTAAAATTATATCGCATTATGCAACAAATGTGAATTTAGCTACCTTACAGTTTGGTCCCGATACTATATTGGCGGGTTGAGAGAAAAGTATTGGTGGGCCGCGTGTTTGGGACCCCTGGGGTAGATAATCTCAGTCTTCTGATTACAAATTATGATCGCATCAGTATATTTTGTGATCACAAGCTAATAAGTTAAATCACCTCAGACTAGGCTGAGAGCGGTCAAGATTGAATGGTTGGGTTGGGTTGGGTAGGTTTGACTCAGGTTATATTGGGTTTTAATGATAGCGGAAAATATATAAATTTTAACAATAAATATTATAGCGGTAAAAGTGAAATAGTACTTAAGCAAATGATATTGGGGAATGATGTTAAGTAATAAATATAGTTTGGAAACAGTCTGATGAAAAGATTTCATCATCTTTCATTGTTTGTTTCGTGTTTGTGTTCTGAATTATACCACACGACGGGCAGATTTATATATCAGGCGGGTTGAGGGATAATATTTGTCAAAATAGGAACAAAAATATTCACATTTAGACTTTTCTATTGGTTAAGATATTTATAGGTTACATTTTTTGGTTTTCAATTTGTATTCATTATATTTTATGGATTTGATATGAGTTTTATTGTATGAATTGCTCCGCACAACGGGCGGGTTTTAATGCTATATATATACATAAAGAAGAAATTATCTGTCTGTCTGTGTATGTATGCTTGAATATGAGGTGACATAATTGCGCTGGTTCATGGTTCGCTGGTTCAATGATCAGGGGCTTGAAACGCAAACGAAACGATGGCTCATTTTTATGAAATAAAAATGTCCCGCGGGCAGCAATAAAACGTTCAATTTCACCGTATAGAATGAATTCATATACAAAACTAATGGATTTGACTTCAAGAACCAGAACGGATGGTGTTCGAGTTCTGAATTATTCCTCACGTCGGGCGGGTTTAAATATGAGGCGGGCTGAGTGAAAATATGTTGTCAAAATAAAATGAAAAATAATGAAATTTAGACTTTTTAATTAATTAAGGTCTTCATGAGTTTGCCTTATTTATTTTTAATTTGCAATATTTTTATGAATTGTTCCGCACAACGGGCGGGTTTTAATGCGGTTTTAATGCTATATATATATACATAAAGAAGAAATTATCTGTCTGTCTGTGTATGTATGCTTGAATATGAGGTGACATAATTGCGCTGGTTCATGGTTCGCTGGTTCAATGACCAGGGGCTTCAAACGCAAACGAAGCAATGGCTCATTTTTATGAAATAAAAATGTCCCGCGGGCATTTAGACTTTTCTATTGGTCAAGATATTTATAGCTTACATTTTTTGCTTTTCAATTTGTATTCATTATATTTTATGGATTTGATATGAATTTTATTGTATGAATTGTTCCGCACGACGGGTGGGTTTAAAAAAAAGTGTTTTTAGTTCATTTTTTCAAATGGTTCATGATTTGCTTGATTGTATGAATTGCTCCGCACAACGGGCGGGTATTAATGCCATATATATACATAAAGAAGAAATTATCTGTCTGTCTGTGTATGTATGCTTGAATATGAGGTGACATAATTGCGCAGGTTCAATGGTATATATATACATAAAGAAGAAATTATCTGTCTGTCTGTGTGTGTATGCTTGAATGAGGTGACATAATTGCGCGGGTTCAATGGTATAGATCAGGGGCTTAATTGTTCCGCACGACGGGCGGGTAAAATGCTACTGGGAACAAAGTAAACTACTGAATTATTGTACCATATAGAACCATTAAATAAAAAACCATTATTATATAATAAAGAACCATTTGAATATTAGTTAGTTAGTTGTCATTAGTTGGTTTATATATAAAGAACCATTGGTGTTGGGGCTTAATTGTTCCGCACGACGGGCGGGTTTAAATATGAGGCGGGCTGAGTGAAAATAGTTTGTCAAAATGTAAATTAAAAATAATGAAATTTAGACTTTTTAATTGATTAAGGTTTTTATGAGTTTGCCTTATTTATTTTTAATTTGCAATATTTTTATTAATTCTTCCGCACAACGGGCGGGTTTTAATGCTAGTATATATATAAAACAGATCCTCTGTCTGTCTGTCTGTGTGTTTGTCTGTCCCACCCTCCTTGGTCCATTTTCTGCAAACTGCTACTCGGTAACCACTTGATGTACCCGCTAACAATTTATACCATCACGTTGGAAATTTTCTTGTCTACACTTTTGGCTAAATTTTAAATTTAAAAAAAAAAAAAAAAGTTATAGCGGTAAAAAGACAAAATGAACCCTGAAATACGCGAAAATTTTGGTCATTGTTCCGCCATCTACTCCTCATAAACCAGCAATGGTACAGCTATACAGATTATACCACTGTGTAGAAATTTTTTTGATCTACTTGTTAGGCTATAATTAAAATTCTAAAATTAAATATAAAATATGTAAAAATGACAAAATTACAATCTACATTCATAATTTCATTTTAACTTAAGGCGACCGATTTTATTTACTTTTTTCTCTATTTCTCAACAAATAAATATCACACATCTAAATAAATAATACCATCATGCTGGGAATTTTGTTTTCTACAACACGGTATAATTTTTAATTTTCCAAAAAGTATTACAAAAAATTTACGGCGGTGTGAAGTCAAAATGACAAAGTCAAAAATGCAAAATTAGCACTGAAAAACGTGAATATTTTGGTCAATATTCCGCTATCCATTCCTCATAAACCAGCAATGGTACAGCTATAATAATTATACTATTGTGTAGATAATTTTGTGTTCTACAAGAAAAGTTATAATTTATACCCACAAATGATACAAAAAACGTGTAAAATTGGCAAAATTATCAAAAACATCCAAAATTACACTTGAACACCGGGTGACTAAAATTAATTCATTTTTCTACTATTTCTCAGTAACTATTTGTAACACATCAAAATTAATTATACCATCGTGCTATAAATTTTGTTTTCTACAATACGGTATAATTCTTAATTTTCCAAAGTGTATCTGAAGGAAGTTACGGCGTTGTAAAGTCAAAAGGGCATATTGCCAATTTGACAGCTATTATGCGCAATTGCGATTACACAGGAATATACTACTGTGTAGAGAATTTTGTGTTCTACAAGAAAAAGTATAATTTATACCCACAAATTATACAAAAAACGTGTAAAATTGGCAAAATTCTCAAATACATCCAAAATTACACTTGAACACCGGGCGACCAAGATTAATTCATTTTTCTACTATTTCTCAGTAATTATGTTACACACAAAAATAAATTATACCATCGTGCTAGAAATCTAGTTTTCTACAATACGGTATAATTTGTAATTTTCCAAAGTGTATCTGAAGGAAGTTACGGCGGTGTAAAGTCAAAAGCACATATTACCGATTTGACAGCTATTATGCGCACTTGCGATTACACAGGAATATACTACTGTGTAGAGAATTTTATGTTCTACAAGAAAAAGTATAATTTATACCCACAAATTATACAAGTTACGGCGGTGTAAAGTCAATTTACCAATTTAATAAATTGGTAAAATTGGCAAAATTCTCAAATACCTCCAAAATTACACTTGAACACCGGGCGACTAAAATTAATTCATTTTTCTACTATTTCTTAGTAACTATTTGTTATACTGTAACAAAACTGAAGAGACTAAAATATATTACAGACAGGCGCGCGTGGGCATCACTGCCCCACGCGCGCCTACAAGACGTCACACCACAATCGCACACTCTCGCACGCAATATACAATTCAACTATACACGATCACACATAGACACACTAACACGTTCACGCACTCACAATATTTCACACACACACACACTCTCTCTCTCACTACACAAGATTACACCACACCTCCACCTGTTTTTAAAGAAACATAAATCAACAAAAAACCGCGAACCAAGCAAACCAGGAAAAATGAACCAATAACCAAAATCTAATTAGACGACGGCCTCCACCAGATGCACACACCTTGGCTGCGGCGAAACACAACACGTCAGGCCCCAGCGTCCACCACGCTCCCGCCTCCGCCCGTGCACTTCAGTGCTCCGCCGCAGCCTGCCGTCCTCTTCATCACCGGCTGCCGTGACAGGGCACGACACTTCGACCCCAGCACCCACTATGCTCCCGTCGACTCTAGTGCTCTTCAGCACCCTGCCGCAAACAGCCGGGATGTCGCCGCTCACACAGGCCACGCCGTCGCTCGTCATGTTTTCCTCCGGCTTCAGCAGCCCCTCTCTGTCACCTGCCGTCCAGCAACAGCATCCTACACGAGCGATCGTCGCCTCCACCGACAATCCTCCAGGCCGCTGCTAATACTGGATGGCACCATCTCTGCTGCTGAAGCCGGGTCGCAGACAAAAAACCACTTCCAAACTAAAAGGCCGAAATAGCTTGTAACAAAACTGAAGAGACTAAAATATATTACAGACAGGCGCGCGTGGGCATCACTGCCCCACGCGCGCCTACAAGACGTCACACCACAATCGCACACTCTCGCACGCAATATACAATTCAACTATACACGATCACACATAGACACACTAACACGTTCACGTACTCACAATATTTCACACACACACACACTCTCTCTCTCACTACACAAGATTACACCACATATACATAAAAATAAATTATACCATCGTGCTAGAAATCTTGTTTTCTACAATACGGTATAATTTTTAATTTTTAAAGTGAATCTGAAGGAAGTTACGGCGGTGTAAAGTCAAAAATACATATTGCAAATTTGACAGCTATTATGCGCACTTGCGATTACACAGGAGTACACACTGATTAAATTTCACTGAAGCCCAATCACAATTAAGAATGCATCATATTAGCTCCAAGCATGGATGGTGTGGTTTTATTGGGTACAGTTTAATTAATGCTACACTATACTGAATAGAAAGGCTTTATTGCCCTCAATATTTACACATGAATTGTTCCGCCCGACGGGCGGGTAAAATACTACTGGGAACAAAGTTAACTACTGAATTTTACTGTATAATTTAATTGGTTTAATTTCAAGTTGCATAAGCTTAAGTTGCATCAGGATATGGGTTGTAATATCATGCAATGCCAACTATATGAATATGCTGTTTTAGCGCACGCATAAATCTGGAATTATAGAGATGACAAAAGGTTTCATTGTTTGGATAGTGTTACACTTCTGAATTACTACACACGAATGATGGGTGTTGTGGCGCCTGTGCAAATGTAGGCCAAAAACATTTGCCCATACACCACAAACACACACTCTACCAGCGTTTCAGCGGTACGCGTCCCGGAGGTGAATGTCCCCTGCACACAGACATACACCACGTACAAACACCAGCCAGCGCGCACCGACCCGGTACAGTGCCGCGTCCCGGAGGTGTATGTCCCCTGCACACAGACATACACCACGTACAAACACCAGCCAACGCGCACCAACCCGGTACAGTGTCGCGTCCCGGAGGTGTATGTCCCCTGCACACAGACATACACCACGTACAAACACCAGTCAGTGCGCACCAACCCTCTTCAGCCATCGAGGGCAACATCTGGTCCACAGCCGTGCGCCCAGGCCATATGTGACCCAGAACACCAGGTGACAACATACGCACATACACACACATTCTCAACCACACACGCCAGCGACGTATAAAACACCGTCACACACACTCTTCCAAAACCAGTCCACAGAACTCACCCTGTTGCTGGCTCGCTCTGTTGTTTACCATTGCTTGTGTTTTGTTTCGCCACCGTAAGTAACCGCCTCTGAACTGTGATCTCTTGTGAATATATATTGTGTTGTCGTCCCCCATTGTGTCGTTCGCCAGACCCGGGGGGTTGCAACAAAGTGGTGACCCCGACGTGATCACTTCATTGAGTTTATCGGTTACATCTCTGATTGTTGTTGTTTTGCCATTACGCCGCGCACTATGTCTTTTGACAAGCCAGCCGTGGGAGGCCCGCCCCCGCCATTGGTTGAAGACAGCCCACACATCTGGGTAATTCAGCTCGAGCTTTACTTCAAGCGCACAAAAATCAGCGATGAAGAAACGCGGTTCCAGACGGCAGTTTCTATGCTGCCAGCGCACCACGTCATGGAATTCATCGACCTCATTCGGCAGCCTCCTGACGAATGCTACACACAGCTGTGCGCCGCGCTGCAGTCTCGACTCGGCAAATCGGCGGAGGAAAAACTCAGGTCAGTGTTAAGCGCTCAAGAGCTAGGTGACCGCAAGCCCACACAGTTTCTGCGTCATTTGCAGGAATTAACTTCGCCGTATTTGAAAGACGGCGAGTCTGAACTGGTACGGCAGATCTTCATGAAGGCGATGCCTGAAGCAGCAGCTCCGTTTCTCCAATTCCTGCCGGTAGACACAACTCTAGAAACACTTGCAGGTACAGCCGACCGAGTGATATCATCACTGCCGAAAGCGACGGCTCTCATAAGCGCCGTAAGTGGCCACACACGCAGAACAGAGCGCCCGTGCGAAACTACAGGCGGGAGCTGCACACAATGTACGGCGAACGCAAGGGAACTAGCGGCCGTCAAACGTCAGCTGGACGAAATTCAGCGCCATCTGCAGCGACTATCCGTGGAACCACGTCGCCCCGCCTCTTCTACCAAGCGCGTACAGAGGCGTTCACAGTCTCGAGGTCGCCTGGCGGAGCTCGACGACAACGACTCAAACTCAGGTCAAGTGTGCTGGTATCACAAACATTTCGGCGCTAGAGCCAAAGCCTGCGTCAAACCGTGCACGTTTGATTTAAACTTGCAATGAGGAGCGATAAGCCAGGTTCGCCCCTCATCATCGCATCTACTGGCCAGAATAACACACCGTTTTTCATCCAGGATTCAGCCACCGGTATCAAGTTTTTGATCGACACTGGTGCACAGTACAGCATAATGTCGTACCAATCAACTGATCAGCCATCTCCGCTAGTCCTACAAGCAGTCAACAATAGCCGTATCAACACGTTCGGCACTAAAGACGTGACTGTCTCTAGGCTTGCGCCGCAACTTCCTGTGGTCGTTTCTTCTGGCCGACATAGATTTTTCAATCATCGGGTGTGATTTCCTGGCGCATCACAACATCAGCGTCAACCCACGGCTGCGACAACTCATCGACAACGAGACAAAACTCACGGTAAGCGGCAACAAGACACGCGCATCTCCGCAAATAGCGTTATGCCTCACCAACTCAAACTGTAAATTTCAGCAACTTCTCGCCAAGTACCCCCGCCTCACGTCGTCACCGATCGTCGGCGGAGAACAACAGCACGGTGTGTATCATCGCATCGAAACAACTGGTCAGCCCGTATACTGCCGGCCACGGCGACTCGACACCGCCAGACTTCAGCTCGCCAAACGTGAGTTTCAAAACATGCTGACACAAGACATTGTTCGCCCCAGCAAGAGCCAATACGCTAGCGCTCTGCATATGGTGCCTAAATCCGCGCCTGGCGAGTGGCGCCCGTGCGGCGACTATCGCGCTCTAAACAGAATTACGGTCGCAGACAGATACAGCTTACCTTATCTGCAGGACTTTACTGTCTCATTGCATGGCGCCAAAATATTCTCAACGATAGATCTCGCCAAAGCGTATTTTCAAATACCAGTACATCCTGATGATGTTCACAAGACCGCCATCACTACACCGTTTGGTCTTTTCGAGATGACCAGAATGCCATTTGGCCTGCGCAACAGTGCGCAAACAATGCAACGGTTGATGGATACGGTGCTACGAGGGTTGTCTTTTACGTTTGTGTACATAGATGATATTTTGATTGCCAGCAAATCTCACGAAGAGCACCTTGAACACATCGAAACTGTTTTCAAACGCCTCGACAAATTCGGAATTCGAGTGAACCCAGGAAAATGTGTATTCGCTGTAAATACTCTCACATTTCTCGGTCACACAATTACCGAACATGGTATCACGCCTACGAATGACAAGATCGCCGCTGTCAAGGACTTCCCAAAGCCTCAAACACAACAACAACTGAGAAGGTTCCTAGGAATGATAAACTTTTATCACAGATTTTTCCCCCATGCAGCTGAAACTCTTGGTCCGCTCCATCGTCTGGTCGACCACAAGAAGCGACGATCCAAGGCACCTATCGAGTGGACGCAGGCAGCCGACGAGGCATTCACTGCAGCCAAGAAAAATATATGCGACGCCACTGTACTCAGCCACCAGGATCCAGACGCAAAGCTCGGCGTATTCACGGATGCCAGCAATTTCGGCATAGGATGTGTTCTGCAACAGCTGCAACAAGGTATGTGGAAGCCACTTGCATTCTGGTCACAAAAACTGTCGCCCGCACAGCAAAAGTACAGCGCGTTTGGGCGAGAATTGTTGGCATCATACATGGTCATCCGCCATTTCAGGCCGTTCGTCGAAGGTCGCCAATTTGTTCTCGTCACTGACCACAAACCGTTGGTACACGCGATCAGGTCATCGACAACAATCCATTCACCGCGAGAACAGCGACACCTTGACTACATTGTACAATTCACGACGAATGTAGAGCACATCAGCGGCGCAGATAACGTCGTCTCCGACGCATTGTCAAGGATAGCCAGTGTCCACAGCCTCATCGATCTGTTGCAGCTATCACAAGAACAGGCGCACGACAACGACATAAACACTCTGAAAAAAGGTAATGACACTAACTTAAAAATTACAATCAAGCCGTTACCTACGCACGCAAACGCCTCAATCATCTGCGATGATTCCACAGGCACATCTCGGCCCATCGTGCCGAAGTCCATGCGAAAGCAAGTTTTTGTGTTCTCCATAATTTGTCACACCCCGGCCGAAAAGCCACACTGAAACTTATCTCTGACAGATTTGTGTGGCCATCTATGCGGCATGATGTGATGCAATGGACTACACAGTGCACACATTGCCAAACGTGCAAAGTCTCTCGTCACAATCGTTCGACACCTGCTCAGTTTTGTCTACCGTCAGGTCGCTTTCATAATATCCACATTGATATTGTGGGGCCATTGCCTTACTGTAAAGGCCAGCAGTACATATTGACGATGATCGACAGGTTTACCAGGTGGCCTGAAGTCTGCCCAATGCCTGATATATCGCAGACACAGTTGCCCGCTGTTTCATCAGCACTTGGATATCCAGGTATGGCGTACCACACACCATTGTGTCTGACCGAGGCTCACAGTTCACCTCTCGCCTGTGGCAACAAATCACGGCACGTCTCGGGGCTGAATCACTGCACACCACTGCCTACAACCCCAGCGCCAACGGCCTCGTCGAACGCCTTCACCGACAACTCAAATGTGCGCTACGCGACTGTCCAAACTGGATCGACCGCCTTCCAATCGTGATGCTGGGAATACGCGCCTCTGTCAAAGAATCGGTACAGTGTTCATCAGCACAGCTGGTTTTAGGCACACCTTTACGACTACCAGGTGAAATGTTCGCCAACATGAGTGATATTTCGCCCCAACAGGTCGCACGAGAACTGTCGCAGCACTTCGCAAGGATCCGCCCAGTACAGAGCAGGCCGACGACCACAGCTGACACATTTACTCTGCCTGCGCTCAACACTGCAAAATACGTGTTTGTGCGTAACGACGGCCACCGTCGTCCCTTGCAGCCTGTCTACACTGGTCCGTACCGCGTGCTCAAGCGCACACCAAAAACATTTACGATTGAACGAAACGGCGAGGACACAATCTGCGTGGACCGACTACGACCGGCTTTCATGGAAAACGCTTCCATCAGCTTTCCACAAGAGACCGCTGTATCCATCTTCCAGCCGCAATCTGCCTCCAGCAAAACTCCTGCGCGAAACTGCTCCGGATCAAGAATCCCGGTTCTGCGTACGCGTATCACTCGTTCCGGTCGTGTTGTCCGCCCCCCAGTCCGTTTTTCTCCTTGAACTGGAGGGGGGCTCCTGTGGCGCCTGTGCAAATGTAGGCCAAAAACATTTGCCCATACACCACAAACACACACTCTACCAGCGTTTCAGCGGTACGCGTCCCGGAGGTGAATGTCCCCTGCACACAGACATACACCACGTACAAACACCAGCCAGCGCGCACCGACCCGGTACAGTGCCGCGTCCCGGAGGTGTATGTCCCCTGCACACAGACATACACCACGTACAAACACCAGCCAACGCGCACCAACCCGGTACAGTGTCGCGTCCCGGAGGTGTATGTCCCCTGCACACAGACATACACCACGTACAAACACCAGTCAGTGCGCACCAACCCTCTTCAGCCATCGAGGGCAACATCTGGTCCACAGCCGTGCGCCCAGGCCATATGTGACCCAGAACACCAGGTGACAACATACGCACATACACACACATTCTCAACCACACACGCCAGCGACGTATAAAACACCGTCACACACACTCTTCCAAAACCAGTCCACAGAACTCACCCTGTTGCTGGCTCGCTCTGTTGTTTACCATTGCTTGTGTTTTGTTTCGCCACCGTAAGTAACCGCCTCTGAACTGTGATCTCTTGTGAATATATATTGTGTTGTCGTCCCCCATTGTGTCGTTCGCCAGACCCGGGGGGTTGCAACAAACTTGAGTACTTGTGTGAACTTGAGTACTGTTGAGGAAAAAACTTCGTCAATAATTAAAACAAGAATTTACCAATTTATATTTTTCTATTGGATAAGCTTTTTGCTTTTTGATTCATTATATTCTATTTATAGTTCCGCACGACGGGCGGTTTTAAATACGAGGCAGTTCGAGGGAAAATATTTTGCCACATCTAAAATAAAAACATTCACATTTAGACTTTTCTATTGGTTAAGAGTTTGTATGGGTTTACTTTTTCTTATTTAATTTCTAATCATTTTTTTATTAATTCAATATTCATTTTACTTTATTTATTGTTCTGCACAAAGGGCGGGTTTTAATCCTAGATGGTGATGTTGAGTTATAAATATATTTTGAAAACATTATGATACAAAAATTAGTCATTTTTCATTGTTTTGTGTCAGAGTTCTGAATTATTCCGCACGACGGGTAGGTTTAAATATGAGGTGGATTAAGGGATAATATTTTGTCAAATTTATAATTAAAATATTCACATTTAGAGTTTTTATTGGTGAACGTATTTACAGGTTAATTTTTTTGCTTTTAAATTTTTATACAGTTTATTCTATGGATTGAATATGCATTTTATTTTATGAATTGTTGAGCACGACGGGCGGGTTTCCATATGAGGCGGTTTAAAGGAAAATATGTTGCCAAAATAAAAATAAAAATAATTAAACGTAGACTTTTCAATTGAGTAAGATTTTAATGAGTATATCTGTTTTCTATTTTAATTTGCAATATGTTTATGAATTAAATATGAATTACATAATGAATTTCAAATATGAATTGCTCCGCACAACTGGCGGGTTACAATGCTAGACGGTGATGTTAAGTTATAAAAATATTTTGGAAACATTATGATGAAAAAGTGTAGTCAATTTTCATTGTTTCGTGTCTGAGTTCTGAATTATTCAGCACGACGGGCATGTATAAATATGAGGCGGTTTAGGCAACCTATTTTGTGAAAATAAATATGAAAATATAGAAACTTGGACTTTTTTATGGGTTTACTCCACTTTTTTTTAAATTCATATTCCTTTTCTCTTATGAATTGAATACAAATTTAATAGTATGAACTGTTTCGCACGACGGGCGGGTTTACATGCTAGAATTTTCGTTGTTTGTTACGTGTTTGTGTTCTGAAATTCCGCACAATGGGTGGGTTTATATATGAGGCGGGTTGAGGGAAAATAGTATTTAAAAATAAAAATTAAAATACTCACACTTGGACTTTTCTATTGAGTAAGACACTTATGAGTTTTCATTTTCTTTTTTAATTTGGAATATTTTTTATGAATATGAATTTTTATGCATATTAATTCCATTTTATGAATTCCTCCGCACAACGGGCGGGTTTTAATGCTAGAAAGTAAAAAGTAAAATAGTACTTAAGCAAATGATGTTGGGGAATGATGTTAAGTGATATATATAGTTTGGAAACATTCTGATGAAAATATTTCATCATCTTTCACTGTTTGTTTCGTGTTTGTGTTCTGAATTATACCACAAGACGGGCAGATTTATATATCAGGCGGGTTGAGGGATAATGTTTGTCAAAATAAATATACAAAAATTCTCTTTAATGTTCTCTTTAATATTCTATTTTGACTTTTCTATTGGTTAAGACATTTATAGGTTACATTTTTTGCTTTTAAATTTGTATTCATTATATTTTATGGATTTTATATGAATTTTATTGCATGAATTGTTCCGCACGACGGGTGGGTTTAAAAAAGTGTTTTTAGTTCATTTTTTTCAAATGGTTCATTTGAAAAAGGTTTTTTTTTAAATAAAAATGATCCGCGGGCAGCAACTATAGACAATAGAACGCCTCCTGTAGAATTCATCCATACACAACACCAATGGACTTGACTTCAAGATCCAGAACGGATCGTGTTCGAGTTCTGAATTATTCAGCACGACGGGCGGGTGTAAAAATTACTAAGGCGGACTGAGGGGAAATATTTTGTCGAAATAAAAATAATTAAACCTAGAATTTTCAATTGATTAATATTTTTATGTGTGTATCCTATTTCATTTTTAATTTTACATAATTTATAAATGAATCATAATTTTCTGTCTGTCTGTGAATGAATGCTTGAATATGAGGTGACATAATTGCGCGGGTTCAATGGTATAGATCAGAGGCTTCAAACGCAAACGAAGCGATGGCTCATTTTTATGAAATAAAAATGTCCCGCGGGCAGCAATAAAACGTTCCATTTCAACGTGTAGAATGAATTCATATACAAAACTAATGGATTTGACTTCAAGATCCAGAACGGATGGTGTTCGAGTTCTGAATTAATCCGCACGTCGGGCGGGTTTAAATATGAGGCGGGCTGAGTGAAAATATTTTGTCAAAATAAAATTATAATTTTGAAATTTAGACTTTTCAATTGATTAAGGTTTTCATAAGTTTGCCTTATTTATTTTTTAATTTGCAATATTTTTATAAATTGTTCCGCACAACGGGCGGGTTTTAATGCTAGTATCTTATAAATGGACAGATAGATATTGTAGATTAGATATTGTAGATTAGATAGGTAAGATAGATTTTGATTATTTATTAGATATTGATATATAATGCAAAATATTTGAAGCAATTGGTTTTTAACCTGTTCTTGAAGACATCCATCCACCATGCACACACATATATACACACACCGCGCATATTTGTGCATAGTGGGTATAACTCTGAGAGATAACTGAGAATGGAGAGAGGGATAAAAACGTGTATGTGTGCTTGTTTAATTGTGTGTGTGTGTGTGTGTGTGTGTGTGTGTGTGTGTGTGTGTGTGTCTGTGTGTATGTGTGTGTGTGTGTGTGTGTGTGTGTGTGTGTGTTCATATGTGATTGAGGCTGTGTGCGCAAAACAAATTGAAATCTATGTTGTTAAAGCGTATCACTGAGTGAATAGAAATTTAACGTATAAGAACGGGTTCATTCGCATTCCCAATTCTGCTGATTCAACAGTTCACAAAAAACGTAATTCAATAGCAAGTAGATTACATGTAACCAGTGAAAAGCGAAATATTTGTAACTTCCGAAAAGAGGCAAGAGACAAGTGTGTGTCTGCGTGTGTGTGTGTGTGTGTGAGCAAATAAATGAATATTCATCTATAAACAGACAATATCAAATATCGGTATATTATGATATTCGTCTAAGCCATCAACATTTTTGTAAGCCAGCGTTGCTATAACAGTGATGTTTGGTCGTGAAGCACGGCACCAAATATAACAGTATGTTACTGTGATCAGTTTGTTGAAAACAGTTTGTTACAGTTTGCACGGCTGCAAACCGAAGCAGTTTGTCAATGTGATCTAGTTTTATAATCATGATGTCGTGCAGGCCTCTTAGAGTGTTGTGCCGCATTAACTATTGACGTCCAGTTCAAACACAGTTGCATTGCAGATGAATTGCATTGCGTCGGTCTCAAACACATCCTCTCAGCTGTACATCCCTTCACAATCTATCTCAACTATCTCTTTTTCCAAACACATTCTACCAGTTGTGTATACGACCCAGAATGTTAAAAACAGCTGCTTTAATACATCTAACAAGCGCCGCATATTACGCTATTCAGCTCCAAGCTAGACACGAACTCTTAAATTACGAGTACTACAAGGTCAGCACAGTGCATTGCAACAACTATAATATACAACTATGAAATACACGTCCCCACGGTGGTTACTATGCAAGCATTATCCCTATTACTCGAGCAACTAGCAACAATCAGCGTGGATACCCATTGTGTTTACAGTAATGAATGTAAATTTGCGTGCACAAGACCGACGTTCTGGCCTCCTACTGCTTATATGCAAACTAATGTAAACAACAAGATACCAGCTATTGTGATCTAGAATAATAAAGCTATTGTGATCTAGACCGTACATGTGTGTGTGTGTGTGCGTGTCACCAACGGCACATTGGTGTGTACAGGTGTGCGTATCTGTGTGCTGAACATGTATTGCAGCGAGTGTTTAAATTACTCAGCAGTGTTTGCAAATGCACAGTGGCGGACAGAACGCATAGTAAAATAGAGCGTTTAATTATATAGTGTTTAGTATATCGTCGTGTATGTGTCGTGACGTGATAACTGAACAATTAGTAATCACCGTCGTCGGCTGAGCACGCATGCAGTGAGAATGCATGCCAGTTGCCCTGCCACATCCAGAAACTAGGCACTACAGACAGCACGATACAAGACCGTTCTAATCTCGATGTGGGCGACGAGATGATCAATCCTCCACCCAGCCTCGATCAAGTACTGTGATGAGCCCCGAGACTGCATGCACAGCGCGCCGGCGACTCAACTGAAAAACAAAACAAAACACGGCATGCGATCAGGTTACATATCAACACCATCATACATAACACGACAAATACTGTCTGTGACAAATAAGCACCTCAGGATCACAATGAATCAGGTGGCAGAAAATTGATTATAGAGAGTACTGATAAAGCAGTCAATTCAGACCATACTTAATACCAATATATCTCATAATCAAAAATGAAAAGGAAACATGATTATAGAGACTCTTGATAAAGCAGTCAATTCAGACCATACTTAATACCAATATATCTCATAATCAAAAATGAAAAGGAAACATGATTATAGAGACTCTTGATAAAGCAGTCAATTCAGACCATACTTAATACCAATATATCTCATAATCAAGGTGAAAAGGAAACATGATTATAGAGAGTCTTGGTAAAGCAGTCAATTCAGACCATACTTAATACCAATATATCTCATAATCAAAAATGAAAAGGAAACATGATTATAGAGACTCTTGATAAAGCAGTCAATTCAGACCATACTTAATACCAATATATCTCATAATCAAAAATGAAAAGGAAACATGATTATAGAGACTCTTGATAAAGCGGTCAATTCAGACCATACTTAATACCAATATATCTCATAATCAAAAATGAAAAGGAAACATGATTATAGAGACTCTTGATAAAGCAGTCAATTCAGACCATACTTAATACCAATATATCTCATAATCAAAAATGAAAAGGAAACATGATTATAGAGACTCTTGATAAAGCAGTCAATTCAGACCATACTTAATACCAATATATCTCATAATCAAAAATGAAAAGGAAACATGATTATAGAGACTCTTGATAAAGCAGTCAATTCAGACCATACTTAATACCAATATATCTCATAATCAAGGTGAAAAGGAAACATGATTATAGAGACTCTTGATAAAGCAGTCAATTCAGACCATACTCAATACCAATATATCTCATAATCAAAAATGAAAAGGAAACATGATTATAGAGAGTGTTGTGTTTGTTGGGTAGACGGTAAATACTTTGAACAACCAAGAAATACCGGGAAAAGAAACAAGCTCGTTGGAAAACTCAAATATATATATATATATATAATTCAACTCCAAGATACGACAAAAATATCCAAATACAGCCCAACGGTCAGCATGAACCAAAGTATATATAAAACCAGAAGAAGCGTGACACGAGACTATCTGCTTCATTTGCGTCACGATTGTACAACACCGAAACATACGGATATACGCCATGACATACAAAAAGAAATCAAAATTCGAATTTAAAACAATTTAATTAATGTTTGCGGGATTTATACGCTTATACAAAAACAAACATGGTGTTGACAACCAAAAAGAATGAGTCAAGCGTAGACAAAAATAACGCTTCCCTAACCAAATAAACACATGCAAAACACATCAGAAGTTTAAGAGTAAGTACACGCTACACCACCTCCCCCCTCAGCGAAAACGAGAGGGTAGCTGAACTTCACGTCCACTTCGTGTACGGACCGGAATCGCAGACGGTCGTTGCTGACGACGGCGAGATGTTGATGACGACGGACGGGGTTGTTGAACAGGTGCCGAGTTGGTCATAGACAAAGGTGACGGAGACTCGGCGTCCGGAACTGCAGTGAGTGGCGTGTTAATTGTGAAACTCTCCGAGTGGCGAGTGTCTGACAAAATTGTCGGCGCGTCAGTGGTGAAAGAAACACGGCGATGACGACGCACTGCAGTAGAATCTGGTATGGCAGATGGAAGGATTGCGTTGTCGTCAAATGCTGCCTTACACCTGTCGAGGCTGACGACCTGTTTGCCGCGTCGAACATCTACAATGGTGACTGTCTTGTCAGTGCGCTGCAAAACGCGATGCGGTCCTGTGTACGCTGGCTGCAATGACGAGTGAGAAGCGTCTACTCGCAGGAAGACATGTGAGCAATTTTTCAGGGCCGCTGGCACATGAATTGCTCGCCGCGATGTCCGCGGAGGCACTGGCGTGATTTTACGCATGTGTTGTTTCAACCGATCGCAAAAGGTAACTGGCAACGGCAGAGGTCGAGAACTTGAGTCGATGAATTCGCCGGGGATACGCAACGGCGTGCCGTACACGAGTTCCGCACTGGAACAGCCCAGATCAGTCTTAACTGCTACTCGGATGCCTAGCATGATCAATGGGAGCTGTTCCGACCAGCGATGGGAAGAGCCAACTGCGCGAAGACAGGCCTTGAGCTGACGGTGAAGTCTTTCGACCATCCCGTTGCTTTCTGGATGGTAGGCGGTCGTTCGACGCTTGGAGATGCCAAGAAGACACATGAGAGCTTTCCAAAGACGACTTTCGAATTGGGAACCCCAATCAGAAATGATTGTCTCCGGCACTCCAAAACGAGCAACCCAATGCTGCAGGAGCGCGCTGGCAATACTCTCTGTATGTGAGGTGGCAAGTGGTACGGCCTCACACCATCTGGTGTATCTGTCGACAATCGTCAAAATATACTCGTTCCCGTTCGATGGCGGTAATGGTCCGACCAAATCGATGTGCAGCATTTCGAAACGGCAATTTGGAAGAGAAAAACGACCAGGCGGAGTACGCGTATGCCGCTGGACCTTGGCCTTCTGACATCCTACACAAGCTTGAGCCCACTGACGGATGTCTTGGCGCATATTTGGCCACACAAAACGATCGGCGACCAGACGTTGGGTGGCATGTACTCCAGGGTGCGATAAGTTGTGCACCAGGTTGAAATAGTTACGTCGAAAAGCCGACGGTAGGAGCGGACGACACTGTCCTGTCGAATAGTCGCAGCACAATTTTCGACCACAGGACAACGGAACATGGCGAAGCTGCAGCGAGTGTTCACTGGAGGCGATGAACTTGCCCAGATCATCATCCTCATGTTGGGCGTCTGCCGAGGCTGAAAAATCGTCAAGCCTGGGAGTCGGAATAGACAGCATAGAAACAGTCCGTGAAAGCGCGTCGGCAACAGTGTTTGACGACCCAGGAACATGACGGATGTCAGTGGTAAATTGAACAACATAGTCCAATTGACGAACTTCTCGCGGAGAGTGACGGTCTGATGAAGAGTTCAGTGCACCAATCAGCGGCTTATGGTCGGTATATACAATGAAATTCCGGCCTTCCACTGCGTACCGAAAATGTCTAATCGCAGAATACACCGCCAGAAGCTCCCGACCAAAAGCGCTGTACCGCCGCTCAGTTGGCGATAGCTGACGGGAGAAATACGCCAATGGTTGCCAGGCACCTTCCACATACTGTTGGAGAACTGCTCCGATACATGTGGCCGATGCATCGACTTGGAGCGAGAGTGGCGCGTCTGCGGCAGGAAACGACAGCTGAGTGGCCGCCGCCAAGCTGGTTTTGGCGCGTTGGAACGCTGCCGTAGTTTCCGCTGTCCATGTGACTGGCCGACTAGACTTGCGGCTGCGCGCGGTTATCAATGCATGGAGCGGAGCAAGTATGGCAGCAGCATGCGGTATCAGCCGATGATAGTACGATATCATGCCAACAAACCGCCGGAGTTCCGCTTCCGTTCGAGGCAAGGGGTACGAGTTCACAGCTTCTACCTTCGATTGCAGTGTTGAAATACCGCTTGCTGAGATCATGTGACCTAAAAAGGAAAGTCTGTCGACAGCAAAAACGCATTTGTCGGGATTCACCACTAACCCATGCTGATACAGCTTTTGAAACACAGCTTCGATGTGATGCATGTGTTCCGCGTACGACTCACTGGCAATTAGCACATCGTCGATATAAACAGAACAGAATGGCATGTCAGTGAAAATTGTGTCCATTAAACGCTGGTAGGTCTGCGCAGCGTTGCGAAAACCAAAACCAAGGCGTGTGAACTCAAAAAGCCCAAATGGTGTGATGATGGCTGATTTAGGGATGTCATCGGCATTAATAGGAATATGATTATAGGCACGAATAATGTCGAGACGGGAAAAATATTTGCAATTGTGAACATGATTGAAGGAGTCATGCACCAACGGAATGGGATACTTATCGGGAATAGTGATAACATTGAGTGCCCGATAATCTCCGCAGACCCTCCAGGACCCGTCCTTCTTAGGAACCATATGCAGTGGACTCGACCACGGACTCTTTGATCTACGACAAATGCCCATCTGTTCTAGTCGCTGAAATTCAGCTTTGGCAGCTGCGAGACGATCTGGCGCCAGCCGTCGAGCCTTGGCATGTACTGGCGGGCCAGTGGTCGATATGTGGTGGACGACATTGTGCTTTACGGGCAGTTGAAAATTCGGCGGTCGCGTCACTGATGGGTATTTAACAATAATAGCTTCAACATCGGCATTACGTGGAGCCAAACCAACCGCTGCTAATAAGTTTGAGGAGCTGTCCAACGGGGAGCTCAGGATCTGAATGCTATTACTAAGCCGGCGGTTATTGAGATACACAGTGAGACCATGGTGTTGCAGGAAATCCGCACCGAGGATAGGTGCTGGAACGTCAGCTAGAATAAACCGCCACTGATAAGGCCTAGTGGAGTCTCCAATGTCTAAAGCAATTAGAGCTGAGCCGGTAGTAGAGATACAGCGACCATCAGCTGTTTGCAGACTGGGAGATCGACTGGCAGACGAACAGATCTGAGAATTGTCCGGTAGATTATAATTTGGCCACACACTTACTTGAGCACCAGTGTCTACCAGTAATCGATGCCCGGATAACTTGTCTAAGACATGAAACAGTGGCGTTGAAGAAGCAGCTGAGACAGGTGCCAAGTGACTCAGCACTGGGAGTTTAAATGCTCGAAGTCACATGGAGGGACACATCTCGAGGCATTGTTGCCCCAGCGGCGATGGTACCAGCACAGGCGATTTTCTTGACCGCTAGCTGAGCGTTCCGTGTCATCAGGAACGGCCGGAGAACGAGACTGGGAGCGAGCACGACTTCTTCCGCGACGATAACCAGAGTTGAAATACATAGTTTGTTGTTCTGACATCTTCGTTACAGCAGTTGTCAGCTTCGTAACGGCAGCAGTTAGCTCCTGCATTGGGTCCGCTTGTGGAGACCGAGTCACAGCGCAAACAGGAGCTGGAAGAGCAGAAGCGAGTGGAAGATCTCCTTTAGTGGCCTCCATAAAACGATCAGCAGCCTGAGCTATCTCCTCCAATGTGGTTGTCTCTGGTAACAAAGAAATGGCGGCCCGAACATGTGATGGAAGACGCTGAAAAAACAATGTTCGAAGCAACCCAGTGTCTGTATGAGTGTCACCAGCAGCAGTCAGCTCATGTTTCATCCTCCGAAGTAGCTGGGAAGGCAGCTGATCACCGAGGTGCTGGTTCCTGAGTAAAGCACTCAACCGCTCCTCTCTGGAATGAGCCAGTCTGCTGCGAAGACCAACACATAAGGCCTCAAAGTTGGGAGGACCCATAATAAGGTCTCTCAATTGGCTAGCAACTGGAATTGGCAATCCAGCCACTAAAAATTGGAATTTCGTCACATCCGAAGTAATTCCGGCTACTGCAAAAGCGCAATTCACCTGAGCCAGCCACAACTCAGGCTCTTCAGGCGCGAAAGGCGGCAACTTAAATGACGCAGTTGGACGAACGTCCGGACATGAAGCATTTGGTGCTGAATTTGAGATTTGCACAGAATCATCACCGTCATTACCCATGATTAGATCACGTCGGGGTCACCAATTTGTTGTGTTTGTTGGGTAGACGGTAAATACTTTGAACAACCAAGAAATACCGGGAAAAGAAACAAGCTCGTTGGAAAACTCAAATATATATATATATATATAATTCAACTCCAAGATACGACAAAAATATCCAAATACAGCCCAACGGTCAGCATGAACCAAAGTATATATAAAACCAGAAGAAGCGTGACACGAGACTATCTGCTTCATTTGCGTCACGATTGTACAACACCGAAACATACGGATATACGCCATGACATACAAAAAGAAATCAAAATTCGAATTTAAAACAATTTAATTAATGTTTGCGGGATTTATACGCTTATACAAAAACAAACATGGTGTTGACAACCAAAAAGAATGAGTCAAGCGTAGACAAAAATAACGCTTCCCTAACCAAATAAACACATGCAAAACACATCAGAAGTTTAAGAGTAAGTACACGCTACACCATACTCAATACCAATATATCTCATAATCAAAAATGAAAAGGAAACATGATTATAGAGAGTCTTGGTAAAGCAGTCAATTCAGACCATACTTAATACCAATATATCTCATAATCAAGGTGAAAAGGAAACATGATTATAGAGACTCTTGATAAAGCAGTCAATTCAGACCATACTTAATACCAATATATCTCATAATCAAGGTGAAAAGGAAACATGATTATAGAGACTCTTGATAAAGCAGTCAATTCAGACCATACTTAATACCAATATATCTCATAATCAAGGTGAAAAGGAAACATGATTATAGAGAGTCTTGATAAAGCAGTCAATTCAGACCATACTTAATACCAATATATCTCATAATCAAGGTGAAAAGGAAACATGATTATAGAGAGTCTTGGTAAAGCAGTCAATTCAGACCATACTTAATACCAATATATCTCATAATCAAAAATGAAAAGGAAACATGATTATAGAGACTCTTGATAAAGCAGTCAATTCAGACCATACTTAATACCAATATATCTCATAATCAAAAATGAAAAGGAAACATGATTATAGAGACTCTTGATAAAGCAGTCAATTCAGACCATACTTAATACCAATATATCTCATAATCAAAAATGAAAAGGAAACATGATTATAGAGACTCTTGATAAAGCAGTCAATTCAGACCATACTTAATACCAATATATCTCATAATCAAGGTGAAAAGGAAACATGATTATAGAGAGTCTTGATAAAGCAGTCAATTCAGACCATACTTAATACCAATATATCTCATAATCAAAAATGAAAAGGAAACATGATTATAGAGAGTACTGATATAGCAGTCAATTCAGACAATACTTAATACCAATATATCTCATAATCAAAAATGAAAAGGAAACATGATTATAGAGACTCTGGATAAAGCAGTCAATTCAGACCATACTTAATACCAATATATCTCATAATCAAGGTGAAAAGGAAACATGATTATAGAGACTCTTGATAAAGCAGTCAATTCAGACCATACTTAATACCAATATATCTCATAATCAAAAATGAAAAGGAAACATGATTATAGAGAGTATTGATAAAGCAGTCAATTCTTAAGTCCGGTGTTCCTCAAGGCTCTATTCTTGGTCCTCTCCTTTTCAATGTCTACATGTCCTCTCTTTGTCCCATCCTTAGGCGCTACTCCATTCCTTTCCATATTTATGCAGACGATATCCAATTATATCTCCCTTGCTCTCTCTCGCATCCTAATACCTTGTCTGACGTACTTTCTGCTATCTCCACCTGGACCTCCTCACGTCGCCTCCTCTTGAACACTTCTAAATCTGAATTTATCGCTCTTCATCCTCCTCGTATTGCTCCTCCTTTCCTCCCCTTGTCTTTTTCAGTGACTGTTAAAAATCTCGGTGTTATTTTTGACTCTTCCCTTTCCTTCTCAACCAATATCCTTTCTACAGCTCGCACTTGTCGCTTGATTCTTCGCTCGCTTTATCCCATCCGTCCCTGTCTCGATCAGCCCTCTGCAATCAAGCTTATTCATTCTCTTATCTTCTCCAGACTCGACTACTGCAACTCACTCCACTTCAGCTGTCCTAATTATTCTTTAAAAATTCTTCAGCGCGTAATGAATCAGTCCTGTCGTTTTGTTTTGCATCCTATCTTCTGTCGCCATACTTCTCCTTTTCTGTTTCAATTCCGTTGGCTTCCTATTAAATCGCGCATTCACTTCAAAATCTGCTGCATAATATTCAAACTCTTACATGCTCCTAATCAACCTTTATATCTTTCTGATCTGCTCTCTCCCTCTTCTAATCCCACTTCCCGTCATTCTGCTCCTCTATGCTGTCCTCGCGCCCTCAATGAATCTGCCTGGTCTTCTAAATCGTTCTCGTTCTACGGTCCTCGATTATATAACTCGCTCCCTTCTCATATCACCTCCTCGCTCACGTATCGATTTTTTACCTCTTCTCTACGTAAACATCTTGTCGAAATTTCCTTTGATCCCGTGACTCATTCCTTGACTCCTTTTGCCTCTCTGATATGTGTGTGGGCGCGAATGCATGTATATTTGTGTTTATCTATGTTTTAGTCTAATTATGTTTATTGTACTCTGTTATTGTGTTCTTCAATCACCCTTCAATGTGTTCTTCTCATTGTGTAAATGTAAAAGAATCCAGAAACTAAAATATATTACAGACAGGCGCGCGTGGGCATCACCGCCCCACGCGCGCCTACAAGACGTCACACTCCGATCGCACCACGAACAAGACTCTAGCTCACACCGTCACACACGGGAGCACAAACGGACACACACACACACGCACAGTCCTCACGCACACCGCCACAACCAATCAGCGGCGAGCCGGTCAATCGCTCGCCGCCGCGGGGCATGCACACTTCATGATACGCATACATACAAACACATCACCAAAAAACGCAAACGCGAATCACACACACACACACACACTAAACCACAGACACTCCAACGCGCTCACACACTCTCTCTCTCGCTCACAATCACACCACACCTCCACCTGTTTTTACAGAAACATGAACTATAGAGCATACAATAAAAAAACGCATAACAAACAAACAAAAACAACCAAACCCGACGACGGCCTCCACCAGACGCACACACCTTGGCTGCGGCGAAGCGCAACACGGCAGGTCCCAGCATCCTCCACGCTCCCTCCACCGCCCGTGCTCTTCAGTGCTCCGCCGCAGCCTGCCGACCTCTTCATCACCGGCTGCCGCGACAGGGCACAACACTTCGACCCCAGCACCCACTATGCTCCCGTCGACTCTAGTGCTCTTCAGCACCCTGCCGCAAACAGCCGAGACGTCGCCGCTCACACAGGCCACGCCGTCGCCGTCGTTCGTCATGTTTTCCTCCGGCTTCAGCAGCCCCTCTCTGTCACCTGCCGTCCAGCACCAGCATCCTCCACAAGCGATCGTCGCCTCCACCGACAATCCTGTAGTTGCCCGGCGACGTGCCTTACACCAGTGCAGGCGAGACGACCAGCATCCCTCGGCCACAGCTCCTCAGCTGCCTCCCGCCGGCATCATGCTGCACTGCCGTCCCCCTGCAAACCAACCTGACACGCCACCGAGCACCTCCACCACGTCCTCCAGGCCGCTGCGAATACTGGAGGGTGTAGGCACCATTCGTTCCTTGTAAATATTAATGTGTTATATTCTTGTATTTAGGCGCACACTTTTATTACATACATACATGCTACGTTTTTCGTTACACTGTCGTATAAATTTGATGAAAAATGTTGTGCACGTTATTCCAAACTATTGTCTGCGCGAAACATGTGTATTGTATTGAACCATGTCCTAGGGAACCACGCATAATTAAAACATAATCTTGTTTTGTGTTTAAATGTTTTTTATGTATGCATAAGTGACGTTTGTATAGTTTTTGAATTGTGTACGTCCATGTTCGCTTGTTCATATGCATCAACGTGCATGTGTATTTGCTATTCATGTGTGTTGCCTATTTAGATATACTGTAATGTATTGTGTATGTGGATGTACGTGTTGCATCCCGGTCCTCTATGCATTTAGTCGCGTGCTTTGCGCAAAAGCACAACCGTTTTGACCACTATCAGCTCGAGTTTATGTGGTTGTCGGACACACTTCCGGCGCGCTCCGACAACGGCATGAATCATCGGGCTATATAAGTGGGCGCACAATGCTGAGTGAACTCATTGTTCCTGCGCACTCGCCACTCTCTCCAGCAACACTGCAAGCACATCTCCAGCTGCTCCTCTGCAATACTCGCCTTGTGTTTAATGTTATTTCGCCGTGCTGTTTTGCAAGTCTACGCTGTACTTGCTAATACACTGGAAAAACCCATCTGCTTTTTCTGCATTGTAACATACCCCTCGCATCTCTTCACGCCTTTTTAAAGGCGCACTCCTTTAGCGATTACCCCTCATAGGCGCCTTTATAAAGGCCAATTTTGTCAACGAATTCCGCAATTTTACGCCTTGCTAAATGCGAATAATTGGTGAACTCTTGCGCAATCGTGGTGGCCCTTGTGCAACACTCCGTGCAGCTGGTTTTTCACGGCGGTTGCCATGGCTACCAACAAGGGCACTATCTCCGCTGCTGAAGCCGGGTCGAAGATAAACAATATTTCCAAATAAAAAGGCCGAAATAGCTTGTAAAAGAATCCAGAAACTAAAATATATTACAGACAGGCGCGCGTGGGCATCACCGCCCCACGCGCGCCTACAAGACGTCACACTCCGATCGCACCACGAACAAGACTCTAGCTCACACCGTCACACACGGGGGCACAAACGGACACACACACACACACACGCACAGTCCTCACGCACACCGCCACAACCAATCAGCGGCGAGCCGGTCAATCGCTCGCCGCCGCGGGGCATGCACACTTCATGAAACGCATACATACAAACACATCACCAAACAACGCAAACGCGAATCACACACACGCACACACACACACACACACACACACACACACACACACACACACATTACATTACATTACATTAAGACATTTATATCGCGCTTTTCACCCGAGGGTCTCAAAAGCGCTCACACACACACACACTCAAGCACAAGAGCCATACACATACACAATCACGAACACACACACTCACCTACATACACACACACAAAACAGACAAGTACATATACGCACAAACACAGACACACTCACGTTTACATACTCAAAAACGCAAACATACACACGCACATACATATTGAATAAGATAGCACAGCAGACATACAGCACAGAATACAACACAAAATACAACACATTAAGACAACACAGCAGGCATACAACGACATACACTCAGATTGACAAATCACAACACAATAGACACACAAATACAAACCAGAAAACACAACATAACAGACATACAATGACATACACTGAAACACATAGACAGAGAACACAACTCAACAGACACACAAACACAGATAACAGAGCTCAACACAACAACATATAGACAGCATACAATGGAGAAACATACATACACAAGAACGGAAAACACACGCATGAAGCACATACACATAGAAGACAGAATCAGGAAACAATCAGACCTTATATTCAGTACTAATATATACAATATTATTAAGACAGTAATAAGACTTAGTGATAAATAATTTTTTTGTATGTTTTTTGAAAAGAGATATAGATTTGATTGAGCGTATAGAGGGAGAAAGCCTATTGTAGATACGAGGTCCTAAGATAGAGAAACAACGATTGTAGTGAGAATGCCTAGAAGGAAAGGAAGGTTCAACTAGTAGAAAAGGATCGTTAGAAGACCTAAGAGAAAGAGATGAGGATTTATAAGACAGAAGGTCAAATATATACGCAGGCTTACGAAGATGAAGAGCTGAATGAATAATTAAACAAATACGATACTCAATAAGAGCCTTAATGGGAAGTAACCTAAGTTTTTGTAAAGAAGAAGAGACATGAGAACCTGAAGGAAGATTAAATATCATACGACAGGCCTTATTAATTATAGATTGAAGTTTCCTAAGCTGGCGGTGGTTGAGAGATAGTAGAAGAGAACAGCAATACTGAATTTTACTGAAGATTTTACTGAATTTTACTGAATCACACATACACACACACACACACACACACACTTCATGAAATGGCGTGTTGGGGTCCACATTCGACGACCTCATCAAGATCATCGGTCGTCGAATAACAGAGCGTTCTGGAGAGCCGCGCGAGACGGCCTGGCTCAGACAGCGGGTCAGTCTGGCGGTCGTGCGCGGCAACGCGGCAGCTATCACCGGGCTGCTGAACTGATGTGTTTGTGTGTGCGTGTTTGTCAGTTTTATATCGTGTGTTGTATGAGTGTATGATAGTGGCATCGGGGCTAGGCGGCTGATTGACGTGGCGCTGCCTGCTCATATCGCCTCAATGGAGGCCGCTGGGGACCTGGTCAGTCATATAATTGACCGCCAACGCGGTGACAGACCTGGTCTCCCGGCGCCCCCCGTAGAGGAGTTCGTGAGTAAAATGTGCCCGGCCTTCAGCCAGGATCAGCCCCTCACTCAGCGTCACCTTGACACGAGTGCGTCAGAGCTCCGCTGGAATAATCTGCTCCAGAGAGCTAACCAGGTCGACCGAGCTCGCCTTCTGGCTGCGGCCGCACCACATAGCGGCGCTTGGTTGTCCGCCCTTCCGATCTCCAGTCTCGGCCTGCTGCTGCCCGACGAAGCCGTTCGCGTCGGCGTGGCGCTGCGCCTGGGAGCCGCCATGCAGCAGCCGCACAGGTGCCGCTGCGGCTCAATGACCGACCGATGGGGCCACCACAGTCTGTCGTGCTGCCACAACGTCGGCCGACTGCCGCGTCACACTGCCCTGAACGACATCGTTCATCGCAGTTTGGCGTCGGCAGGAGTCGCGGCAGTGCTGGAACCTCGCGGTCTGAACCGAGGCGACGGCCGCCGGCCGGACGGGATCACCATCTTTCCCTTCCGGCGTGGCAAATCACTGGTTTGGGATGCAACGTGCACCAACACTTTCAGCAGATCACACCTGTTGGAGGGTGCAGTCGCTCCCGGGGCAGCGGCTCGGGCGGCCGAGGAGACTAAAAGACGGCGCTACTTGGACCTGAGCCAGTAAAACAAGTAAAACACCTAAGCTACGAACAGAGTTAGAGAGAGGAACAGATAGAGAAGTTAAGCTTCTAGAAGATTGAAAAATGATATATTTAGTCTTATCGGGATTGAGCTTAAGATGGTGGGAAAAAGACCAAGTTTCAATATCATCCAAGAGAGAAGAAACAGAAGATTGGGAAATAGTATTAGACGAGAAAATAATTTGGATATCGTCCGCAAAGATTTGGAAAGTGACATCATGACGATGAAGGATTGCACCAATGGAAGTTAAGTAAATATTGAAAAGGAGAGGGCCTAGGACGGATCCCTGTGGGACACCGTATGAGAGTGGGAAAGACTCACTACAAGAATCACTGGTACAAACAAACTGAGACCGAGTAGAGAGATAAGAGCGGAAGAATGATAGTGCAGTACCACTAATACCTAGGTTAGACAGAGTATTGAGTAGAATTAGATGATCAACAGTGTCAAAAGCTGCAGAGAAGTCCAGTTGAATGAGAAGAACATCCTTACAAGCAAGAGTAGACTTAAGAATAGAGTCATAGAGGAAGAGAAGCGAGGTTTCTGTGGAGTGAAAGCTACGGAAGCCTGACTGTTCAGGGAGAAATAGATCATGGCGCTCAAGGTAGTCCGAGATCTGGACATAAGCAGCCATTTCAAGAGATTTGGATAGCCAAGGAATTCTAGAGATGGGACGGTAGTTAGACAAACAATTTGGATCAAGGTTATGTTTTTTCAGAATTGGGAGAATACTGGCACTCTTTGACGCAAGAAATTCGCCAAGAGAGAAAGCCGTATTGATAAAATAAGTGATGAAGGGAAGAAGTAACTCAGTACAGTGGGGAATTCGAGCAAGGTCAATAGGATCCAGGGAGGAAGATCGAGTGTGAACACGTCTCAATAGTAATCTGCAGTCAGAAATGGAAATTGGGTGGAACGAGTGAAAAATGGAGGAGGTAGCGGGAGAATAAGACAATATAGCAGGAGGGAAACGACAGCAGATATTAGAGATTTTTGTCTCAAAGAAATTAGAAAATAGGGAAGGTAAGCGAGATGAATCACTATCAGGAAACACAAGGGTATTGGAATTGCCTAGGAGTCTATTGAAAATATTCCAAAGAGATTTACTATCAAGACAGGAGGAAATCTTAAAATTATAATAGGATTTTTTGGCGTTCTCACACAAGATATGATGGTGACGCCGTGCAACACAATAAGAATTCCATGATGCGTCATTTTTCAGACGCAACCAATGGCGCTCAAGTCGTCTAAGAGAAAGCTTGGAATTACGAATTTCACTATTGAACCAGGGGCTATGAAGAGAGAGAGAGGAATGAAACTTCTTAACAGGAACAAACTGATCTCTAAGAAGTTCAAGACAGGAGTTGAAATATTTACAAAGATCAGAAGGGGGTAAACAAATATATGAATCAGAATTGAAAGAAGAAAATATATTATTGCATAGTGAGTCATAATCAGCATTTTTATAATCTAAAAATGAGACAGTTTTTTTAGATCTTATGATGATAGGAATAAATGCGGAAAATTCAACTAATGAGTGATCAGAAACAGAAGAATCAATAGGGAGAATGGTCAAATCCTTAATAAAAATAGGAGAGTCAATAAACGAAAGCACTAAATCAAGGGTGTGGCCACGTTCAGAGCCGCACACATGATTTGACAAGCCATACGAAGAAATTAATTCTAGAAACGAAGATGTGCACGACTTGAGATGAGGAGCATCTAGCCAAAGATTAAAATCACCACATAAAACAATCCTAGAAGAAAACATAGATACAAGCGTGTCAAGTAGAGTACTAAACTCATCTAAGAAAACAGAACTAGATACATAGTTACCACGATAGATTGAGAGAATACAGACGGGGAGAGAGTAACGGCTAGTGATCTTACAGCAAACATATTCGAAGGAATTGATACACAGACCTAACTTACATTGAATAAGACGGATACAATCAGAATTAAAAATAATAGCAACACCACCACCAACAGACTTAGAGGAATTAGAACTATTGATGGAGCGAGACTGGTGATAAGCGGAGTAGTTAGAAGGAAGACAGCTATTGAAAGTAGAAATTTCAGAGGGAGAAAGCCAAGATTCATTCACAAAGAAAATGTCATAATTAACTACGACAGAGACAAAGAGAGAAATTTTAGATCTAATAGAACGTAAGTTCCAAAGAGCACAACGTACATATTTACAATCAGCAGAAACAGAGAGTGATAAATTATTGAGATTAGATTTAGGTGAAGAACACTTAGCGGTACGACGAGTTTGAGGATGAGAAGTAGACTCTTTGACGCTGGAGGTGGACGAGGCTGGAAGATCTGGCTGGTCAAAATTCACGTCTAGTTTCCCGGACGGCAGTCATCGCTGGTCTTGGTGCGGTATATAACTCGAGTTCTCGCCAAGATTAAGCAGGGACACGGACACACACACACACACACACACACACACACACACACACACACACACACACACACACATTACATTACATTACATTAAGACATTTATATCGCGCTTTTCACCCGAGGGTCTCAAAAACGCTCACACACACACTCACACACACACAACACACACACACACACAAGCACAAGAGTCATACACATACACAATCACGAACACACACACTCACCTACATACATACACCCACACACACACACAAAACAGACATATAACAGACATATAGATAAGTACATATACGCACAATCACGAACATACACTCACGTTTACATACTCAAAAAACACAAAAATGCAAACGCACACACACATACATATTGAATAAGATAGCAAAGCCGACATACAGCACAGAAGACAACACAACATACAACACATTAAGACAACACAGCAGGCATACAACGACATACACTCAGATTGACAAATCACAACACAATAGACACACAAATACAAACCAGAAAACACAACATGACAGACACACAAAGACATACACTCAAACAAATAGACAGAGAACACAACACAACAGACACACAAACACAGATAACAGAGCTCAACATAACAACACACATACAGCATACAATGGAGAAACATAAAGACACAAGAACAGAAGACACTGTAGCGTGTACTTACTCTTAAACTTCTGATGTGTTTTGCATGTGTTTATTTGGTTAGGGAAGCGTTATTTTTGTCTACGCTTGACTCATTCTTTTTGGTTGTCAACACCATGTTTGTTTTTGTATAAGCGTATAAATCCCGCAAACATTAATTAAATTGTTTTAAATTCGAATTTTGATTTCTTTTTGTATGTCATGGCGTATATCCGTATGTTTCGGTGTTGTACAATCGTGACGCAAATGAAGCAGACAGTCTCGTGTCACGCTTCTTCTGGTTTTATATATACTTTGGTTCATGCTGACCGTTGGGCTGTATTTGGATATTTTTGTCGTATCTTGGAGTTGAATTATATATATATATATATTTGAGTTTTCCAACGAGCTTGTTTCTTTTCCCGGTATTTCTGGGTTGTTCAAAGTATTTACCGTCTACCCAACAAACACAACAAATTGGTGACCCCGACGTGATCTAATCATGGGTAATGACGGTGATGATTCTGTGCAAATCTCAAATTCAGCACCAAATGCTTCATGTCCGGACGTTCGTCCAACTGCGTCATTTAAGTTGCCGCCTTTCGCGCCTGAAGAGCCTGAGTTGTGGCTGGCTCAGGTGAATTGCGCTTTTGCAGTAGCCGGCATTACTTCGGATGTGACGAAATTCCAATTTTTAGTGGCTGGATTGCCAATTCCAGTTGCTAGCCAATTGAGAGACCTTATTATGGGTCCTCCCAACTTTGAGGCCTTATGTGTTGGTCTTCGCAGCAGACTGGCTCATTCCAGAGAGGAGCGGTTGAGTGCTTTACTCAGGAACCAGCACCTCGGTGATCAGCTGCCTTCCCAGCTACTTCGGAGGATGAAACATGAGCTGACTGCTGCTGGTGACACTCATACAGACACTGGGTTGCTTCGAACATTGTTTTTTCAGCGTCTTCCATCACATGTTCGGGCCGCCATTTCTTTGTTACCAGAGACAACCACATTGGAGGAGATAGCTCAGGCTGCTGATCGTTTTATGGAGGCTACTAAAGGAGATCTTCCACTCGCTTCTGCTCTTCCAGCTCCTGTTTGCGCTGTGACTCGGTCTCCACAAGCGGACCCAATGCAGGAGCTAACTGCTGCCGTTACGAAGCTGACAACTGCTGTAACGAAGATGTCAGAACAACAAACTATGTATTTCAACTCTGGTTATCGTCGCGGAAGAAGTCGTGCTCGCTCCCAGTCTCGTTCTCCGGCCGTTCCTGATGACACGGAACGCTCAGCTAGCGGTCAAGAAAATCGCCTGTGCTGGTACCATCGCCGCTGGGGCAACAATGCCTCGAGATGTGTCCCTCCATGTGACTTCGAGCATTTAAACTCCCAGTGCTGAGTCACTTGGCACCTGTCTCAGCTGCTTCTTCAACGCCACTGTTTCATGTCTTAGACAAGTTATCCGGGCATCGATTACTGGTAGACACTGGTGCTCAAGTAAGTGTGTGGCCAAATTCTAATCTACCGGACAATTCTCAGATCTGTTCGTCTGCCAGTCGATCTCCCAGTCTGCAAACAGCTGATGGTCGCTGTATCTCTACTACCGGCTCAGCTCTAATTGCTTTAGACATTGGAGACTCCACTAGGCCTTATCAGTGGCGGTTTATTCTAGCTGACGTTCCAGCACCTATCCTCGGTGCGGATTTCCTGCAACACCATGGTCTCACTGTGGATCTCAATAACCGCCGGCTTAGTAATAGCATTCAGATCCTGAGCTCCCCGTTGGACAGCTCCTCAAACTTATTAGCAGCGGTTGGTTTGGCTCCACGTAATGCCGATGTTGAAGCTATTATTGTTAAATACCCATCAGTGACGCGACCGCCGAATTTTCAACTGCCCGTAAAGCACAATGTCGTCCACCACATATCGACCACTGGCCCGCCAGTACATGCCAAGGCTCGACGGCTGGCGCCAGATCGTCTCGCAGCTGCCAAAGCTGAATTTCAGCGACTAGAACAGATGGGCATTTGTCGTAGATCAAAGAGTCCGTGGTCGAGTCCACTGCATATGGTTCCTAAGAAAGATGGGTCATGGAGGGTCTGCGGAGATTATCGGGCACTCAATGTTATCACTATTCCCGATAAGTATCCCATTCCGTTGGTGCATGACTCCTTCAATCATGTTCACAATTGCAAATATTTTTCCCGTCTCGACATTATTCGTGCCTATAATCATATTCCTATTAATGCCGATGACATCCCTAAATCAGCCATCATCACACCATTTGGGCTTTTTGAGTTCACACGCCTTGGTTTTGGTTTTCGCAACGCTGCGCAGACCTACCAGCGTTTAATGGACACAATTTTCACTGACATGCCATTCTGTTCTGTTTATATCGATGATGTGCTAATTGCCAGTGAGTCGTACGCGGAACACATGCATCACATCGAAGCTGTGTTTCAAAAGCTGTATCAGCATGGGTTAGTGGTGAATCCCGACAAATGCGTTTTTGCTGTCGACAGACTTTCCTTTTTAGGTCACATGATCTCAGCAAGCGGTATTTCAACACTGCAATCGAAGGTAGAAGCTGTGAACTCGTACCCTTTGCCTCGAACGGAAGCGGAACTCCGGCGGTTTGTTGGCATGATATCGTACTATCATCGGCTGATACCGCATGCTGCTGCCATACTTGCTCCGCTCCATGCATTGATAACCGCGCGCAGCCGCAAGTCTAGTCGGCCAGTCACATGGACAGCGGAAACTACGGCAGCGTTCCAACGCGCCAAAACCAGCTTGGCGGCGGCCACTCAGCTGTCGTTTCCTGCCGCAGACGCGCCACTCTCGCTCCAAGTCGATGCATCGGCCACATGTATCGGAGCAGTTCTCCAACAGTATGTGGAAGGTGCCTGGCAACCATTGGCGTATTTCTCCCGTCAGCTATCGCCAACTGAGCGGCGGTACAGCGCTTTTGGTCGGGAGCTTCTGGCGGTGTATTCTGCGATTAGACATTTTCGGTACGCAGTGGAAGGCCGGAATTTCATTGTATATACCGACCATAAGCCGCTGATTGGTGCACTGAACTCTTCATCAGACCGTCACTCTCCGCGAGAAGTTCGTCAATTGGACTATGTTGTTCAATTTACCACTGACATCCGTCATGTTCCTGGGTCGTCAAACACTGTTGCCGACGCGCTTTCACGGACTGTTTCTATGCTGTCTATTCCGACTCCCAGGCTTGACGATTTTTCAGCCTTGGCAGACGCCCAACATGAGGATGATGATCTGGGCAAGTTCATCGCCTCCAGTGAACACTCGCTGCAGCTTCGCCATGTTCCGTTGTCCTGTGGTCGAAAATTGTGCTGCGATTATTCGACAGGACAGTGTCGTCCGCTCCTACCGTCGGCTTTTCGACGTAACTATTTCAACCTGGTGCACAACTTATCGCACCCTGGAGTACATGCCACCCAACGTCTGGTCGCCGATCGTTTCGTGTGGCCAAATATGCGCCAGGACATCCGTCAGTGGGCTCAAGCTTGTGTAGGATGTCAGAAGGCCAAGGTCCAGCGGCATACGCGTACTCCGCCTGGTCGTTTTTCTCTTCCAAATTGCCGTTTCGAAGTGCTGCACATCGATTTGGTCGGACCATTACCGCCATCGAACGGGAACGAGTATATTTTGACGATTGTCGACAGATACACCAGATGGTGTGAGGCCGTACCACTTGCCACCTCACATACAGAGAGTATTGCCAGCGCGCTCCTGCAGCATTGGGTTGCTCGTTTTGGAGTGCCGGAGACAATCATTTCTGATCGGGGTTCCCAATTCGAAAGCCGTCTTTGGAAAGCTCTCATGTGTCTTCTTGGAATATCCAAGCGTCGAACGACCGCCTACCATCCAGAAAGCAACGGGATGGTCGAAAGACTTCACCGTCAGCTCAAGGCCTGTCTTCGCGCAGCTGGCTCTTCCCATCGCTGGTCGGAACAGCTCCCATTGATCATGCTGGGCATCCGAGTAGCAGTTAAAACTGATCTGGGCTGTTCCAGTGCAGAACTCGTGTACGGCACGCCGTTGCGTATCCCCGGCGAATTCATCGACTCAACTTCTCGACCTCTGCCGTTGCCAGTTACCTTTTGCGATCGGTTGAAACAACACATGCGTAAAATCACGCCAGTGCCTCCGCGGACATCTCGGCGCGCAATTCATGTGCCATCGGCCCTGAAAAATTGCTCACATGTCTTCCTGCGAGTAGACGCTTCTCACTCGTCATTGCAGCCAGCGTACACAGGACCGCATCGCGTTTTGCAGCGCACTGACAAGACAGTCACCATTGTAGATGTTCGACGCGGCAAACAGGTCGTCAGCCTCGACAGGTGTAAGGCAGCATTTGACGACAACGCAATCCTTCCATCTGCCATACCAGATTCTACTGCAGTGCGTCGTCATCGCCGTGTTTCTTTCACCACTGACGCGCCGACAATTTTGTCAGACACTCGCCACTCGGAGAGTTTCACAATTAACACGCCACTCACTGCAGTTCCGGACGCCGAGTCTCCGTCACCTTTGTCTATGACCAACTCGGCACCTGTTCAACAACCCCGTCCGTCGTCATCAACATCTCGCCGTCGTCAGCAACGACCGTCTGCGATTCCGGTCCGTACACGAAGTGGACGTGAAGTTCAGCTACCCTCTCGTTTTCGCTGAGGGGGGAGGTGGTGTAGCGTGTACTTACTCTTAAACTTCTGATGTGTTTTGCATGTGTTTATTTGGTTAGGGAAGCGTTATTTTTGTCTACGCTTGACTCATTCTTTTTGGTTGTCAACACCATGTTTGTTTTTGTATAAGCGTATAAATCCCGCAAACATTAATTAAATTGTTTTAAATTCGAATTTTGATTTCTTTTTGTATGTCATGGCGTATATCCGTATGTTTCGGTGTTGTACAATCGTGACGCAAATGAAGCAGACAGTCTCGTGTCACGCTTCTTCTGGTTTTATATATACTTTGGTTCATGCTGACCGTTGGGCTGTATTTGGATATTTTTGTCGTATCTTGGAGTTGAATTATATATATATATATATATTTGAGTTTTCCAACGAGCTTGTTTCTTTTCCCGGTATTTCTGGGTTGTTCAAAGTATTTACCGTCTACCCAACAAACACAACAACACACACATGAAGCACATACACATAGAAGACAGAATTAGGAAACAATCAGACCTTATATTCAGTACTAATATATACAATATTATTAAGACAGTAATAAGACTTAGTGAGAAAGAAATTTTTAGTATGTTTTTTGAAAAGAGATAGAGATTTGATTGAGCGTATTGAGGGAGAGAGCCTATTGTAGATACGAGGTCCTAAGATAGAGAAACAACGATTGTAGTGAGAATGCCTAGAAGGAAAGGAAGGTTCAACTAGTAGAAAAGGATCGTTAGAAGACCTAAGAGAAAGAGATGAGGTTTCAGCTCACACACACACACACACACTCACACACACACAACACACACACACATACACAATCACGAACACACACACACTCACCTACATACACACACCCATACACACACAAAAAACAGACATATAACCGACATATAGACAAGTACATATACGCACAATCACGAACATACACTCACGTTTACATACTCAAAAACACAAAAATGCACACGCACACACACACATACATATTGAATAAGATAGCAAAGCCGACATACAGCACAGAAGACAACACAACATACAACACATTAAGACAACACAACAGGCATACAACGACATACATTCAGATTGACAAATCACAACACAATAGACACACAAATACAAACCAGAAAACACAACATATCAGACACACAAAGACATACACTCAAACAAATAGACAGAGAACACAACACAACAGACACACAAACACAGATAACAGAGCTCAACACAACAACACACATACAGCATACAATGGAGAAACATAAAGACACAAGAACAGAAGACACACGCATGAAGCACATACACATAGAAGACAGAATTAGGAAACAATCAGACCTTATATTCAGTACTAATATATACAATATTATTAAGACAGTAATAAGACTTAGTGAGAAAGAAATTTTTAGTATGTTTTTTGAAAAGAGATAGAGATTTGATTGAGCGTATTGAGGGAGAGAGCCTATTGTAGATACGAGGTCCTAAGATAGAGAAACAACGATTGTAGTGAGAATGCCTAGAAGGAAAGGAAGGTTCAACTAGTAGAAAAGGATCTTTAGAAGACCTAAGAGAAAGAGATGAGGTTTTATAAGACAGAAGGTCAAACAGATACGCAGGCTTACGAAGATGAAGAGCTGAATGAATAATTAAACAAATACGATACTCAACAAGAGCCTTAATGGGAAGTAACCTAAGTTTTTGTAAAGAAGAAGATACATGAGAACCCGAAGGAAGATTAAATATCATACGACAAGCTTTATTAATAATAGATTGAAGTTTCCTAAGCTGGCGGTGGTTGAGAGATAGTAGAAGAGAACAGCAGTACTGAGTTTTACTAAAGATGAATGAATTAGCTAACTTAAAGGCAGCAGAGATGGTTATATATCTACGAATGGAATAGATGCGCCTAAGTTGATAGTTACAGCACCTGATAATGTCAGATATGTGTGGATCAAAAGAAAGAGAGTTATCGAGTATGATACCAAGACTACGTACAGAGCAGGATAGAGGTATACTAAGAGAAGTAGTACTATTAGAAGATGGAAAGAGAATATACTTAGTCTTATCAGGATTAAGCTTGAGATGACGAGTGAACGCCCATCTTTCTATATCAGATAGGATGGTACTGACTGAAGAGTGAGAAATAGACTCAGACGAGAGAAGGATTTGAATGTCGTCAGCGAATATTTGGAAGGACACATCGTGACGACGAAGAACTTTCCCTACAGAGGTAAGATACATATTGAAGAGGAGAGGACCTAAGACAGAGCCTTGAGGTACACCACAAGTTAGTGGGCAAGCGTCACTACAAGAATCAGCAGAGGTAGAAACAAACTGAAGTCTATCAGAAAGATAAGAGCGAAACAAAGAGAGAGCTGTGCCGCTAATGCCTAAATCTAACAGAGTATCAATAAGAAGCAGATGATTTACAGTGTCAAATGCAGCAGAGAAGTCTAGTTGTATAAGTAGAACATCATTACCAGAGAGAGTAGATTTGACAATAGAATCATAGAGAAAAATTAGAGAAGTTTCTGTAGAGTGAAAGTGACGGAAGCCAGACTGCTCAGGAAGAAACAAATTGTTAGATTCAAGATATTCAGATATCTGTATGTAGGCAGCCATTTCAAGAACCTTAGACAGCCAAGGAATTCTAGAGATTGGTCGATAGTTAGAGAGCGTGTTAGTATCTAAATCAGATTTCTTAAGTATAGGGATAATACTGGCAGTTTTAGATGCAAGAAATTCCCCAAGAGTGAAAGAAGCATTGATGAAATTAGCTAAGAAAGGGAGAAGTAATTCAATGGAGTGAGGAATCCTGGAAAGATCAATGGGATCGAGAGATGAAGAATGAATATGAAAAACGTCTTAAAATAGTCCTACAATCAGAGAGGGCAACTGAAGTAAAAGAGTGAAAAACAGAGGAGGGTAAGGGCGGAGAGGATAATGGTAGAGCAGCAGGGAACAAGCAGCGAATCTTATCGATTTTAGACTGGAAGAAATCTATATATATAAAAGAGATCCTCTGTGTGTCTGTGTGTGTGTGTGTGTGTGTCTGTGTGTGTGTTCGACCCTCCTTGGTCCATTTTCTATCAGCTATTATTCGGCCACCACTCAGCCTACCCGCTAACAATTTATACCATCACGTTGGAAATTTTCTTGTCTACACTTCAGATTAAATTTTAAATTTCAAAAATGAAATCAAAAAAAGTTATAGCGGTGAAAAGACAAAATGAACCCTGAAAAATGCGAAAATTGTGGTCAATGCTCTGCCATCTACTCCTCATAAACCAGAAATGGTACAGCCAAACAGATTATACCACTGTGTAGAGAATTTTCTGTTCTACAAGATAGGTTATAATTCATATCCAAAAATAGAACATAAAAGATGTAAACATGACAAAATTTCAATCTATATTCAAAATTATATTTATACTCCACGCGTCCGATTTTCTATACTTTTTTCTCTATGTATCAAAAAGTAATTATCACACAACTAAATAAATATTACCATCATGCTGGGAATTTTGTTTGCTACAACAAAGTATAATTTTTAATTTTCCAAAGTGTATTAAAAAAAAGTTACGGCGGTGTGAAGTCAAAATGACAAAGTCAAAAATGCAAAATTAGCACTGGAAACCGTGAATGTTTTGGTAAATATTCCCCTATCTATTCCTCATAAACCAGCAATGGTACAGCTATAAAAATTATACTATTGTGTAGATAATTTTGTGTTCTACAAGAAAAGTTATAATTTATACCCACAAATGATACAAAAAATGTGTAAAATTGGCAAAATTGTCAAATACATCCAAAATTACACTTGAACACCGTGCGACTAAAATTAATTCATTTTTCTACCTATTTCTCAGGAACTATTTGTTACACATAAAAATAAATTATACCATCGTGCTAGAAATTTTGTTTTCTACAATACGGTATAATTTGGAATTTTGCAAAGTGTATCTAAAGGAAGTTACGGCGGTGTAAATTCAAAAGGACATATTGCCAATTTGACAGCTATTATGCGCACTTGCGATTACACAGGAATATACTACTGTGTAGAGAATTTTGTGTTCTACAAGAAAAGGTGTAATTTATACCCACAAATGATACAAAAAACGTGTAAAATTGGCAAAATTCTCAAATACATCCAAAATTACACTTGAACACCGGGTGACTACAATTTATTCATTTTTATACCCATTTCTCAGGAACTATTTGTCATACATTAAAATTAATTATACCATCGTGCTAGAAATTTTGTTTCCTACAGTACGGTATAATTATCCAAAGTGTATCTGAAGGAAGTTACGGCGGTGTAAAGTCAAAAGGACATATTGCCAATTTGACAGCTATTATGCGTACTTGCGATTACACATGAATATACACTGATTAAATTTCACTGAAGTCCAATCACAATTTACGCACTTGCGATTACACAGGAATATACTACTGTGTAGAGAATTTTGTGTTCTACAAGATAAGCTATAATTTATACCCACAAATGATACAAAAAACGTGTAAAATTGGCAAAATTCTCAAATACATCCAAAATTACACTTGAACACCGGGCGACTAAAATTAATTCATTTTTCTACTATTTCTCAGTAACTATTTGTTACACAGAAAAATAAATTATACCATCGTTCTAGAAATCTTTTCTTCTACAATACGGTATAATTTGTAATTTTCCAAAGGGTATCTGAAGGAAGTTACGGCGGTGTAAAGTCAAAAGGACATATTGCCAATTTGACAGCTATTATGCGCACTTGCGATTACACAGGAATATACACCGATTAAATTTCGCTTTTTACACTTGAACACCGTGCGACTAAAATTAATTCATTTTTCTACCTATTTCTCAGGAACTATTTGTCACACATTAAAATAAATTATATCATCGTGCTGGAAATTGTATTTTTTTAAATGCGGTATAATTCTTAATTTTCCAAAGTGTATCTGAAGGAAGTGACGGCGGTGTAAAGTCAAAAGGACATATTGCCAATTTGACAGCTATTATGCGCACTTGCGATTACACAGGAATATACTACTGTGTAGAGAATTTTGTGTTCTACAAGAAAAGGTGTAATTTATACCCACAAATGATACAAAAAACGTGTAAAATTGGCAAAATTCTCAAATACATCCAAAATTACACTTGAACACCGGGTGACTACAATTTATTCATTTTTATACCCATTTCTCAGGAACTATTTGTCATACATTAAAATTATTTATACCATCGTGCTAGAAATTTTGTTTCCTACAGTACGGTATAATTATTAATTTTCCAAAGTGTATCTGAAGGAAGTTACGCCGGTGTAAAGTCAAAAGGACATATTGCCAATTTGACAGCTATTATGCGCACTTGCGATTACACAGGAATATACTACTGTGTAGAGAATTTTGTGTTCTACAAGAAAAGCTATAATTTATACCCACAAATGATACAAAAAACGTGTAAAATTGGCAAAATTCTCAAATACATCCAAAATTACACTTGAACACCGGGCGACTAAAATTAATTCATTTTTCTACTATTTCTCAGTAACTATTTGTTACACATAAAAATAAATCATACCATCGTTCTAGAAACCTTTTCTTCTACAATACGGTATAATTTGTAATTTTCCAAAGGGTATCTGAAGGAAGTTACGGCGGTGTAAAGTCAAAAGGACATATTGCCAATTTGACAGCTATTATGCGCACTTGCGATTACACAGGAATATACACCGATTAAATTTCACTGAAGCCCAATCACAATTAAGAATGCATCATATTATCTCCAAGCATGGATGGTGTGGTTTTATTGCGTACAGTTTAATTAATGCTACACTCTACTGAATATAAAGGCTTTATTGTCCTCAATAACGTTCCGCACGACGGGCGGGTAAAATGCTATTGGGAACAAAGTAAACTACTGAATTTAACTGTGTAATTTAATTGGTTTAATTTCAAGTTGCATAAGCATAAGTTGCATAAGGATATGGGTTGCAATATCATGTAATGCCAACTTATGCTGTTTTAGCGGAAGCATTAACCTGGAATTATAGAGATGACAGAAGGTTGCATTGTTTTGATAGTGTTGTGGAAAAACATGTTTTCTAAATTGAAACATAAATTTCACATTTAGACTTTTAGATTAGCTATAACTTTCCTGTGGGTTTGTTTTTCTTTTTCAATTTGCACTAATTTTTTTATGAATTGAATATTAATTATATTTTATGAACTGTTCCGCACGACGGGCGAATTAAATGTATCTATAAAGAGTGGGTTTAAATGATAGCGAGGTATATGATATTTTGCTAGCAGTAAATATTCTAGCGATAAAAGTAGAATAGCTCTTAAGCAAATGATTTTGGAGAATGATGTGAACCTTTAAATATATTTTGCGATCTGATGATATATGTATTAGGAATAATACGTAGCAGAATATAGATTGCATAATATAATATCGGCTGTAATATCAAGGGCTGCATTATCGATGTAATCCAAAAAATAACAACTGTATGAATATGATGCATTAGTGGAAGCATTAACCGGGAATTATGAGATAATATGATAATGGTGTAAAATTATATCGCATTATGCAACAAATGTGAATTTAGCTACCTTACAGTTTGGTCCCGATACTATATTGGCGGGTTGAGAGAAAAGTATTGGTGGGCCGCGTGTTTGGGACCCCTGGGGTAGATAATCTCAGTCTTCTGATTACAAATTATGATCGCATCAGTATATTTTGTGATCACAAACTAATAAGTTAAATCACCTCAGACTAGGCTGAGAGCGGTCAAGATTGAATGGTTGGGTTGGGTTGGGTAGGTTTGACTCAGGTTATATTGGGTTTTAATGATAGCGGAAAATATATAAATTTTAACAATAAATATTATAGCGGTAAAAGTGAAATAGTACTTAAGCAAATGATATTGGGGAATGATGTTAAGTAATAAATATAGTTTGGAAACAGTCTGATGAAAAGATTTCATCATCTTTCATTGTTTGTTTCGTGTTTGTGTTCTGAATTATACCACACGACGGGCAGATTTATATATCAGGCGGGTTGAGGGATAATATTTGTCAAAATAAGAACAAAAATATTCACATTTAGACTTTTCTATTGGTTAAGATATTATAGGTTACATTTTTTGCTTTTCGATTTGTATTCATTATATTTTATGGATTTGATATGAATTTTATTGTATGAATTGTTCCGCACGACGGGTGGGTTTAAAAAAGTGTTTTTAGATCATTTTTTCAAATGGTTCATTTAAAAAAAGGTTTTTTTTTTTAAAAGAAAAATGTTCCGCGGGCAGCAACTATAGACAATAGAACGTTCAATTTACCCTGTAGAATTAATCCATACACAAAACCAATGGATTTGACTTCAAGATGCAGAACGGATCGTGTTCGAGTTCTGAATTATTCAGCACGACGGGCGGGTTTAAAAATGACTCAGGCGGACTGAGGGGAAATATTGTGTCGAAATAAAAATAATTAAACTTATAATTTTCAATTGATTAATATTTTTATGAGTGTACCCTATTTCATTTTTATTTTTCCATATTTTTTATGAATTGAATATGAATTTCATGTTATGAATTGCTCCGCACAACTGGCGGGTTTTAATGCTATATATATACATAAAGAAGAAATTATCTGTCTGTCTGTGTATGTATGCTTGAATATGAGGTGACATAATTGCGCTGGCTCATGGTTCGCTGGTTCAATTATCAGGGGCTTCAAACGCAAACGAAGCGATGGCTCATTTTTATGAAATAAAAATGTCCCGCGGGCAGCAATAAAACGTTCAATTTCACCGTGTAGAATGAATTCATATACAAAACTAATGGATTTGACTTCAAGAACCAGAACGGATGGTGTTCGAGTTCTGAATTATTCCGCACGTCGGCCGGGTTTAAATATGAGGCGGGCTGAGTGAAAATATTTTGTCAAAATGTAAATTAAAAATAATGAAATTTAGACTTTTTAATTGATTAAGGTTTTTATGAGTTTGCCTTATTTATTTTTAATTTGCAATATTTTTATGAATTCTTCCGCACAACGGGCGGGTTTTAATGCTATCTATATATATAAAAGAGATCCTCTGTGTGTCTGTCTGTGTGTGTGTGTGTGTGTGTGTTCGACCCTCCTTGGTCCATTTTCTATCAGCTATTATTCGGCCACCACTCAGCCTACCCGCTAACAATTTATACCATCACGTTGGAAATTTTCTTGTCTACACTTTAGATTAAATTTTAAATTTCAAAAACAAGACCAAAAAAAGTTATAGCGGTGAAAAGACAAAATGAACCCTGAAAAATGCGAAAATTGTGGTCAATGCTCTGCCATCTACTCCTCATAAACCAGAAATGGTACAGCCAAACAGATTATACCACTGTGTAGAGAATTTTCTGTTCTACAAGATAGGTTATAATTCATATCCAAAAATAGAACATAAAAGATGTAAACATGACAAAATTTCAATCTATATTCAAAATTATATTTATACTCCACGCGTCCGATTTTCTATACTTTTTTCTCTATGTATCAAAAACTAATTATCACACAACTAAATAAATAATACCATCATGCTGGGAATTTTGTTTGCTACAGCACGGTATAATTTTTAATTTTCCAAAGTGTATTAAAAAAAAGTTACGGCGGTGTGAAGTCAAAATGACAAAGTCAAAAATGCAAAATTAGCACTGGAAACCGTGAATGTTTTGGTAAATATTCCCCTATATATTCCTCATAAACCAGCAATGGTACAGCTATAAAAATTATACTATTGTGTAGATAATTTTGTGTTCTACAAGAAAAGTTATAATTTATACCCACAAATGATACAAAAAATGTGTAAAATTGGCAAAATTGTCAAATACATCCAAAATTACACTTGATCACCGGGCGCCTAAATTAATTAATTTTTCTACCTATTTCTCAGGAACTATTTGTCACACATTAAAATAAATTATATCATCGTGCTGGAAATTGTATTTTTTAAAATGCGGTATAATTCTTAATTTTCCAAAGTGTATCTGAAGGAAGTTACGCCGGTGTAAAGTCAAAATGTCATGTTGCCAATTTGACAGCTATTATGCGTACTTGCGATTACACATGAATATACACTGATTAAATTTCACTGAAGTCCAATCACAATTTACGCACTTGCGATTACACAGGAATATACTACTGTGTAGAGAATTTTGTGTTCTACAAGATAAGCTATAATTTATACCCACAAATGATACAAAAAACGTGTAAAATTGGCAAAATTCTCAAATACATCCAAAATTACACTTGAACACCGGGCGACTAAAATTAATTCATTTTTCTACTATTTCTCAGTAACTATTTGTTACACATAAAAATAAATTATACCATCGTTCTAGAAATCTTTTCTTCTACAATACGGTATAATTTGTAATTTTCATTCTCATTTTCATTCTTAATTTTCAGGTCCATTTTCTATCAGCTATTATTCGGCCACCACTCAGCCTACCCGCTAACAATTTATACCATCACGTTGGAAATTTTCTTGTCTACACTTCAGATTAAATTTTAAATTTCAAAAATGAAATCAAAAAAAGTTATAGCGGTGAAAAGACAAAATGAACCCTGAAAAATGCGAAAATTGTGGTCAATGCTCTGCCATCTACTCCTCATAAACCAGAAATGGTACAGCCAAACAGATTATACCACTGTGTAGAGAATTTTCTGTTCTACAAGATAGGTTATAATTCATATCCAAAAATAGAACATAAAAGATGTAAACATGACAAAATTTCAATCTATATTCAAAATTATATTTATACTCCACGCGTCCGATTTTCTATACTTTTTTCTCTATGTATCAAAAACTAATTATCACACAACTAAATAAATAATACCATCATGCTGGGAATTTTGTTTGCTACAACAAAGTATAATTTTTAATTTTCCAAAGTGTATTAAAAAAAAGTTACGGCGGTGTGAAGTCAAAATGACAAAGTCAAAAATGCAAAATTAGCACTGGAAACCGTGAATGTTTTGGTAAATATTCCCCTATCTATTCCTCATAAACCAGCAATGGTACAGCTATAAAAATTATACTATTGTGTAGAGAATTTTGTGTTCTACAAGAAAAGGTGTAATTTATACCCACAAATGATACAAAAAACGTGTAAAATTGGCAAAATTCTCAAATACATCCAAAATTACACTTGAACACCGGGTGACTACAATTTATTCATTTTTATACCCATTTCTCAGGAACTATTTGTCATACATTAAAATTAATTATACCATCGTGCTAGAAATTTTGTTTCCTACAGTACGGTATAATTATCCAAAGTGTATCTGAAGGAAGTTACGGCGGTGTAAAGTCAAAAGGACATATTGCCAATTTGACAGCTATTATGCGTACTTGCGATTACACATGAATATACACTGATTAAATTTCACTGAAGTCCAATCACAATTTACGCACTTGCGATTACACAGGAATATACTACTGTGTAGAGAATTTTGTGTTCTACAAGATAAGCTATAATTTATACCCACAAATGATACAAAAAACGTGTAAAATTGGCAAAATTCTCAAATACATCCAAAATTACACTTGAACACCGGGCGACTAAAATTAATTCATTTTTCTACTATTTCTCAGTAACTATTTGTTACACAGAAAAATAAATTATACCATCGTTCTAGAAATCTTTTCTTCTACAATACGGTATAATTTGTAATTTTCCAAAGGGTATCTGAAGGAAGTTACGGCGGTGTAAAGTCAAAAGGACATATTGCCAATTTGACAGCTATTATGCGCACTTGCGATTACACAGGAATATACACCGATTAAATTTCGCTTTTTACACTTGAACACCGTGCGACTAAAATTAATTCATTTTTCTACCTATTTCTCAGGAACTATTTGTCACACATTAAAATAAATTATATCATCGTGCTGGAAATTGTATTTTTTTAAATGCGGTATAATTCTTAATTTTCCAAAGTGTATCTGAAGGAAGTGACGGCGGTGTAAAGTCAAAAGGACATATTGCCAATTTGACAGCTATTATGCGCACTTGCGATTACACAGGAATATACTACTGTGTAGAGAATTTTGTGTTCTACAAGAAAAGGTGTAATTTATACCCACAAATGATACAAAAAACGTGTAAAATTGGCAAAATTCTCAAATACATCCAAAATTACACTTGAACACCGGGTGACTACAATTTATTCATTTTTATACCCATTTCTCAGGAACTATTTGTCATACATTAAAATTATTTATACCATCGTGCTAGAAATTTTGTTTCCTACAGTACGGTATAATTATTAATTTTCCAAAGTGTATCTGAAGGAAGTTACGCCGGTGTAAAGTCAAAAGGACATATTGCCAATTTGACAGCTATTATGCGCACTTGCGATTACACAGGAATATACTACTGTGTAGAGAATTTTGTGTTCTACAAGAAAAGCTATAATTTATACCCACAAATGATACAAAAAACGTGTAAAATTGGCAAAATTCTCAAATACATCCAAAATTACACTTGAACACCGGGCGACTAAAATTAATTCATTTTTCTACTATTTCTCAGTAACTATTTGTTACACATAAAAATAAATCATACCATCGTTCTAGAAACCTTTTCTTCTACAATACGGTATAATTTGTAATTTTCCAAAGGGTATCTGAAGGAAGTTACGGCGGTGTAAAGTCAAAAGGACATATTGCCAATTTGACAGCTATTATGCGCACTTGCGATTACACAGGAATATACACCGATTAAATTTCACTGAAGCCCAATCACAATTAAGAATGCATCATATTATCTCCAAGCATGGATGGTGTGGTTTTATTGCGTACAGTTTAATTAATGCTACACTCTACTGAATATAAAGGCTTTATTGTCCTCAATAACGTTCCGCACGACGGGCGGGTAAAATGCTATTGGGAACAAAGTAAACTACTGAATTTAACTGTGTAATTTAATTGGTTTAATTTCAAGTTGCATAAGCATAAGTTGCATAAGGATATGGGTTGCAATATCATGTAATGCCAACTTATGCTGTTTTAGCGGAAGCATTAACCTGGAATTATAGAGATGACAGAAGGTTGCATTGTTTTGATAGTGTTGTGGAAAAACATGTTTTCTAAATTGAAACATAAATTTCACATTTAGACTTTTAGATTAGCTATAACTTTCCTGTGGGTTTGTTTTTCTTTTTCAATTTGCACTAATTTTTTTATGAATTGAATATTAATTATATTTTATGAACTGTTCCGCACGACGGGCGAATTAAATGTATCTATAAAGAGTGGGTTTAAATGATAGCGAGGTATATGATATTTTGCTAGCAGTAAATATTCTAGCGATAAAAGTAGAATAGCTCTTAAGCAAATGATTTTGGAGAATGATGTGAACCTTTAAATATATTTTGCGATCTGATGATATATGTATTAGGAATAATACGTAGCAGAATATAGATTGCATAATATAATATCGGCTGTAATATCAAGGGCTGCATTATCGATGTAATCCAAAAAATAACAACTGTATGAATATGATGCATTAGTGGAAGCATTAACCGGGAATTATGAGATAATATGATAATGGTGTAAAATTATATCGCATTATGCAACAAATGTGAATTTAGCTACCTTACAGTTTGGTCCCGATACTATATTGGCGGGTTGAGAGAAAAGTATTGGTGGGCCGCGTGTTTGGGACCCCTGGGGTAGATAATCTCAGTCTTCTGATTACAAATTATGATCGCATCAGTATATTTTGTGATCACAAACTAATAAGTTAAATCACCTCAGACTAGGCTGAGAGCGGTCAAGATTGAATGGTTGGGTTGGGTTGGGTAGGTTTGACTCAGGTTATATTGGGTTTTAATGATAGCGGAAAATATATAAATTTTAACAATAAATATTATAGCGGTAAAAGTGAAATAGTACTTAAGCAAATGATATTGGGGAATGATGTTAAGTAATAAATATAGTTTGGAAACAGTCTGATGAAAAGATTTCATCATCTTTCATTGTTTGTTTCGTGTTTGTGTTCTGAATTATACCACACGACGGGCAGATTTATATATCAGGCGGGTTGAGGGATAATATTTGTCAAAATAAGAACAAAAATATTCACATTTAGACTTTTCTATTGGTTAAGATATTTATAGGTTACATTTTTTGCTTTTCGATTTGTATTCATTATATTTTATGGATTTGATATGAATTTTATTGTATGAATTGTTCCGCACGACGGGTGGGTTTAAAAAAGTGTTTTTAGATCATTTTTTCAAATGGTTCATTTAAAAAAAGGTTTTTTTTTTTAAAAGAAAAATGTTCCGCGGGCAGCAACTATAGACAATAGAACGTTCAATTTACCCTGTAGAATTAATCCATACACAAAACCAATGGATTTGACTTCAAGATGCAGAACGGATCGTGTTCGAGTTCTGAATTATTCAGCACGACGGGCGGGTTTAAAAATGACTCAGGCGGACTGAGGGGAAATATTGTGTCGAAATAAAAATAATTAAACTTATAATTTTCAATTGATTAATATTTTTATGAGTGTACCCTATTTCATTTTTATTTTTCCATATTTTTTATGAATTGAATATGAATTTCATGTTATGAATTGCTCCGCACAACTGGCGGGTTTTAATGCTATATATATACATAAAGAAGAAATTATCTGTCTGTCTGTGTATGTATGCTTGAATATGAGGTGACATAATTGCGCTGGCTCATGGTTCGCTGGTTCAATTATCAGGGGCTTCAAACGCAAACGAAGCGATGGCTCATTTTTATGAAATAAAAATGTCCCGCGGGCAGCAATAAAACGTTCAATTTCACCGTGTAGAATGAATTCATATACAAAACTAATGGATTTGACTTCAAGAACCAGAACGGATGGTGTTCGAGTTCTGAATTATTCCGCACGTCGGCCGGGTTTAAATATGAGGCGGGCTGAGTGAAAATATTTTGTCAAAATGTAAATTATAAATAATGAAATTTAGACTTTTTAATTGATTAAGGTTTTTATGAGTTTGCCTTATTTATTTTTAATTTGCAATATTTTTATGAATTCTTCCGCACAACGGGCGGGTTTTAATGCTATCTATATATATAAAAGAGATCCTCTGTGTGTCTGTCTGTGTGTGTGTGTGTGTGTGTTCGACCCTCCTTGGTCCATTTTCTATCAGCTATTATTCGGCCACCACTCAGCCTACCCGCTAACAATTTATACCATCACGTTGGAAATTTTCTTGTCTACACTTTAGATTAAATTTTAAATTTCAAAAACAAGACCAAAAAAAGTTATAGCGGTGAAAAGACAAAATGAACCCTGAAAAATGCGAAAATTGTGGTCAATGCTCTGCCATCTACTCCTCATAAACCAGAAATGGTACAGCCAAACAGATTATACCACTGTGTAGAGAATTTTCTGTTCTACAAGATAGGTTATAATTCATATCCAAAAATAGAACATAAAAGATGTAAACATGACAAAATTTCAATCTATATTCAAAATTATATTTATACTCCACGCGTCCGATTTTCTATACTTTTTTCTCTATGTATCAAAAACTAATTATCACACAACTAAATAAATAATACCATCATGCTGGGAATTTTGTTTGCTACAGCACGGTATAATTTTTAATTTTCCAAAGTGTATTAAAAAAAAGTTACGGCGGTGTGAAGTCAAAATGACAAAGTCAAAAATGCAAAATTAGCACTGGAAACCGTGAATGTTTTGGTAAATATTCCCCTATATATTCCTCATAAACCAGCAATGGTACAGCTATAAAAATTATACTATTGTGTAGATAATTTTGTGTTCTACAAGAAAAGTTATAATTTATACCCACAAATGATACAAAAAATGTGTAAAATTGGCAAAATTGTCAAATACATCCAAAATTACACTTGATCACCGGGCGCCTAAATTAATTAATTTTTCTACCTATTTCTCAGGAACTATTTGTCACACATTAAAATAAATTATATCATCGTGCTGGAAATTGTATTTTTTAAATTGCGGTATAATTCTTAATTTTCCAAAGTGTATCTGAAGGAAGTGACGGCGGTGTAAAGTCAAAAGGACATATTGCCAATTTGACAGCTATTATGCGCACTTGCGATTACACAGGAATATACTACTGTGTAGAAAATTTTGTGTTCTACAAGAAAAGGTGTAATTTATACCCACAAATGATACAAAAAACGTGTAAAATTGGCAAAATTCTCAAATACATCCAAAATGACACTTGAACACCGGGTGACTACAATTTATTCATTTTTATACCCATTTCTCAGGAACTATTTGTCATACATTAAAATTAATTATACCATCGTGCTAGAAATTTTGTTTCCTACAGTACGGTATAATTATTAATTTTCCAAAGTGTATCTGAAGGAAGTTACGCCGGTGTAAAGTCAAAATGTCATGTTGCCAATTTGACAGCTATTATGCGTACTTGCGATTACACATGAATATACACTGATTAAATTTCACTGAAGTCCAATCACAATTTACGCACTTGCGATTACACAGGAATATACTACTGTGTAGAGAATTTTGTGTTCTACAAGATAAGCTATAATTTATACCCACAAATGATACAAAAAACGTGTAAAATTGGCAAAATTCTCAAATACATCCAAAATTACACTTGAACACCGGGCGACTAAAATTAATTCATTTTTCTACTATTTCTCAGTAACTAATTGTTACACATAAAAATAAATTATACCATCGTTCTAGAAATCTTTTCTTCTACAATACGGTATAATTTGTAATTTTCCAAAGGGTATCTGAAGGAAGTTACGGCGGTGTAAAGTCAAAAGGACATATTGCCAATTTGACAGCTATTATGCGCACTTGCGATTACACAGGAATATACACCGATTAAATTTCACTGAAGCCCAATCACAATTAAGAATGCATCATATTATCTCCAAGCATGGATGGTGTGGTTTTATTGCGTACAGTTTAATTAATGCTACACTCTACTGAATATAAAGGCTTTATTGTCCTCAATAACGTTCCGCACGACGGGCGGGTAAAATGCTATTGGGAACAAAGTAAACTACTGAATTTAACTGTGTAATTTAATTGGTTTAATTTCAAGTTGCATAAGCATAAGTTGCATAAGGATATGGGTTGCAATATCATGTAATGCCAACTTATGCTGTTTTAGCGGAAGCATTAACCTGGAATTATAGAGATGACAGAAGGTTGCATTGTTTTGATAGTGTTGTGGAAAAACATGTTTTCTAAATTGAAACATAAATTTCACATTTAGACTTTTAGATTAGCTATAACTTTCCTGTGGGTTTGTTTTTCTTTTTCAATTTGCACTAATTTTTTTATGAATTGAATATTAATTATATTTTATGAACTGTTCCGCACGACAGGCGAATTAAATGTATCTATAAAGAGTGGGTTTAAATGATAGCGAGGTATATGATATTTTGCTAGCAGTAAATATTCTAGCGATAAAAGTAGAATAGCTCTTAAGCAAATGATTTTGGAGAATGATGTGACCCTTTAAATATATTTTGCGATCTGATGATATATGTATTAGGAATAATACGTAGCAGAATATAGATTGCATAATATAATATCGGCTGTAATATCAAGGGCTGCATTATCGATGTAATCCAAAAAATAACAACTGTATGAATATGATGCATTAGTGGAAGCATTAACCGGGAATTATGAGATAATATGATAATGGTGTAAAATTATATCGCATTATGCAACAAATGTGAATTTAGCTACCTTACAGTTTGGTCCCGATACTATATTGGCGGGTTGGGAGAAAAGTATTGGTGGGCCGCGTGTTTGGGACCCCTGGGGTAGATAATCTCAGTCTTCTGATTACAAATTATGATCGCATCAGTATATTTTGTGATCACAAACAAATAAGTTAAATCACCTCAGACTAGGCTGAGAGCGGTCAAGATTGAATGGTTGGGTTGGGTTGGGTAGGTTTGACTCAGGTTATATTGGGTTTTAATGATAGCGGAAAATATATAAATTTTAACAATAAATATTATAGCGGTAAAAGTGAAATAGTACTTAAGCAAATGATATTGGGGAATGATGTTAAGTAATAAATATAGTTTGGAAACAGTCTGATGAAAAGATTTCATCATCTTTCATTGTTTGTTTCGTGTTTGTGTTCTGAATTATACCACACGACGGGCAGATTTATATATCAGGCGGGTTGAGGGATAATATTTGTCAAAATAAGAACAAAAATATTCACATTTAGACTTTTCTATTGGTTAAGATATTTATAGGTTACATTTTTTGCTTTTCAATTTGTATTCATTATATTTTATGGATTTGATATGAATTTTATTGTATGAATTGTTCCGCACGACGGGTGGGTTTAAAAAAGTGTTTTTAGATCATTTTTTCAAATGGTTCATTTAAAAAAAGGTTTTTTTTTTTAAATAAAAATGTTCCGCGGGCAGCAACTATAGACAATAGAACGTTCAATTTACCCTGTAGAATTAATCCATACACAAAACCAATGGATTTGACTTCAAGATGCAGAACGGATCGTGTTCGAGTTCTGAATTATTCAGCACGACGGGCGGGTTTAAAAATGACTCAGGCGGACTGAGGGGAAATATTGTGTCGAAATAAAAATAATTAAACTTATAATTTTCAATTGATTAATATTTTTATGAGTGTACCCTATTTCATTTTTATTTTTCCATATTTTTTATGAATTGAATATGAATTTCATGTCATGAATTGCTCCGCACAACGGGCGGGTTTTAATGCTATATATATACATAAAGAAGAAATTATCTGTCTGTCTGTGTATGTATGCTTGAATATGAGGTGACATAATTGCGCTGGCTCATGGTTCGCTGGTTCAATTATCAGGGGCTTCAAACGCAAACGAAGCGATGGCTCATTTTTATGAAATAAAAATGTCCCGCGGGCAGCAATAAAACGTTCAATTTCACCGTATAGAATGAATTCATATACAAAACTAATGGATTTGACTTCAAGAACCAGAACGGATGGTGTTCGAGTTCTGAATTTTTCCTCACGTCGGGCGGGTTTAAATATGAGGCGGGTTGAGTGAAAATATTTTGTCAAAATAAAATTAAAAATAATGAAATTTAGACTTTTTAATTGATTAAGGTCTTCATGAGTTTGCCTTATTTATTTTTAATTTGCAATATTTTTATGAATTGTTCCGCACAACGGGCGGGTTTTAATGCGGTTTTAATGCTATATATATACATAAATAAGAAATTATCTGTCTGTCTGTGTATGTATGCTTGAATATGAGGTGACATAATTGCGCTGGTTCATGGTTCGCTGGTTCAATGATCAGGGGCTTCAAACGCAAACGAAGCGATGGCTCATTTTTATGAAATAAAAATGTCCCGCGGGCAGCAATAAAACGTTCAATTTCACCGTGTAGAATGAATTCATATACAAAACTAATGGATTTGACTTCAAGAACCAGAACGGATGGTGTTCGAGTTCTGAATTATTCCGCACGTCGGCCGGGTTTAAATATGAGGCGGGCTGAGTGAAAATATTTTGTCAAAATGTAAATTAAAAATAATGAAATTTAGACTTTTTAATTGATTAAGGTTTTTATGAGTTTGCCTTATTTATTTTTAATTTGCAATATTTTTATGAATTCTTCCGCACAACGGGCGGGTTTTAATGCGGTTTTAATGCTATATATATATACATAAATAAGAAATTATCTGTCTGTCTGTGTATGTATGCTTGAATATGAGGTGACATAATTGCGCTGGTTCATGGTTCGCTGGTTCAATGATCAGGGGCTTCAAACGCAAACGAAGCGATGGCTCATTTTTATGAAATAAAAATGTCCCGCGGGCAGCAATAAAACGTTCAATTTCACCGTGTAGAATGAATTCATATACAAAACTAATGGATTTGACTTCAAGAACCAGAACGGATGGTGTTCGAGTTCTGAATTATTCCGCACGTCGGCCGGGTTTAAATATGAGGCGGGCTGAGTGAAAATATTTTGTCAAAATGTAAATTAAAAATAATGAAATTTAGACTTTTTAATTGATTAAGGTTTTTATGAGTTTGCCTTATTTATTTTTAATTTGCAATATTTTTATGAATTCTTCCGCACAACGGGCGGGTCTTAATGCGGTTTTAATGCTATATATATACATAAATAAGAAATTATCTGTCTGTCTGTGTATGTATGCTTGAATATGAGGTGACATAATTGCGCTGGTTCATGGTTCGCTGGTTCAATGATCAGGGGCTTCAAACGCAAACGAAGCGATGGCTCATTTTTATGAAATAAAAATGTCCCGCGGGCAGCAATAAAACGTTCAATTTCACCGTGTAGAATGAATTCATATACAAAACTAATGGATTTGACTTCAAGAACCAGAACGGATGGTGTTCGAGTTCTGAATTATTCCGCACGTCGGCCGGGTTTAAATATGAGGCGGGCTGAGTGAAAATATTTTGTCAAAATGTAAATTAAAAATAATGAAATTTAGACTTTTTAATTGATTAAGGTTTTTATGAGTTTGCCTTATTTATTTTTAATTTGCAATATTTTTATGAATTCTTCCGCACAACGGGCGGGTTTTAATGCTAGTTCATAAATAAAGAAGGCAACCGATTAGAGGCAGAATCTGGGAAAACAAGACTACGGGAATTACCTAAAAGACTGTCAAAAAGCTTCCAAAGTTTCTTAGAGTTAAGACATGAAGAAATTTTAGAATTATAGTAAGATTTCTTGGCGGAGTCGCAAAGAAGATGATGATGACGGCGGGCAGAACAGTGTTGTGTTTGTTGGGTAGACGGTAAATACTTTGAACAACCCAGAAATACCGGGAAAAGAAACAAGCTCGTTGAAAAACTCAAATATACATATAATTCAACTCCAAGATACGACAAAAATATCCAAATACAGCCCAACGGTCAGCATGAACCAAAGTATATATAAAACCAGAAGATGCGTGACACGAGACTGTCTGCTTCATTTGCGTCACGATTGTACAACACCGAAACATACGGATATACGCCATGACATACAAAAAGAAATCAAAATTCGAATTTAAAACAATTTAATTAATGTTTGCGGGATTTATACGCTTATACAAAAACAAACATGGTGTTGACAACCAAAAAGAATGAGTCAAGCGTAGACAAAAATAACGCTTCCCTAACCAAATAAACACATGCAAAACACATCAGAAGTTTAAGAGTAAGTACACGCTACACCACCTCCCCCCTCAGCGAAAACGAGAGGGTAGCTGAACTTCACGTCCACTTCGTGTACGGACCGGAATCGCAGACGGTCGTTGCTGACGACGGCGAGATGTTGATGACGACGGACGGGGTTGTTGAACAGGTGCCGAGTTGGTCATAGACAAAGGTGACGGAGACTCGGCGTCCGGAACTGCAGTGAGTGGCGTGTTAATTGTGAAACTCTCCGAGTGGCGAGTGTCTGACAAAATTGTCGGCGCGTCAGTGGTGAAAGAAACACGGCGATGACGACGCACTGCAGTAGAATCTGGTATGGCAGATGGAAGAATTGCTTTGTCGTCAAATGCTGCCTTACACCTGTCGAGGCTGACGACCTGTTTGCCGCGTCGAACATCTACAATGGTGACTGTCTTGTCAGTGCGCTGCAAAACGCGATGCGGTCCTGTGTACGCTGGCTGTAATGACGAGTGAGAAGCATCTACTCGCAGGAAGACATGTGAGCAATTTTTCAGGGCCGATGGCACATGAATTGCGCGCCGAGATGTCCGCGGAGGCACTGGCGTGATTTTACGCATGTGTTGTTTCAACCGATCGCAAAAGGTAACTGGCAACGGCAGAGGTCGAGAAGTTGAGTCGATGAATTCGCCGGGGATACGCAACGGCGTGCCGTACACGAGTTCTGCACTGGAACAGCCCAGATCAGTTTTAACTGCTACTCGGATGCCCAGCATGATCAATGGGAGCTGTTCCGACCAGCGATGGGAAGAGCCAGCTGCGCGAAGACAGGCCTTGAGCTGACGGTGAAGTCTTTCGACCATCCCGTTGCTTTCTGGATGGTAGGCGGTCGTTCGACGCTTGGATATTCCAAGAAGACACATGAGAGCTTTCTAAAGACGGCTTTCGAATTGGGAACCCCGATCAGAAATGATTGTCTCCGGCACTCCAAAACGAGCAACCCAATGCTGCAGGAGCGCGCTGGCAATACTCTCTGTATGTGAGGTGGCAAGTGGTACGGCCTCACACCATCTGGTGTATCTGTCGACAATCGTCAAAATATACTCGTTCCCGTTCGATGGCGGTAATGGTCCGACCAAATCGATGTGCAGCACTTCGAAACGGCAATTTGGAAGAGAAAAACGACCAGGCGGAGTACGCGTATGCCGCTGGACCTTGGCCTTCTGACATCCTACACAAGCTTGAGCCCACTGACGGATGTCCTGGCGCATATTTGGCCACACGAAACGATCGGCGACCAGACGTTGGGTGGCATGTACTCCAGGGTGCGATAAGTTGTGCACCAGGTTGAAATAGTTACGTCGAAAAGCCGACGGTAGGAGCGGACGACACTGTCCTGTCGAATAATCGCAGCACAATTTTCGACCACAGGACAACGGAACATGGCGAAGCTGCAGCGAGTGTTCACTGGAGGCGATGAACTTGCCCAGATCATCATCCTCATGTTGGGCGTCTGCCAAGGCTGAAAAATCGTCAAGCCTGGGAGTCGGAATAGACAGCATAGAAACAGTCCGTGAAAGCGCGTCGGCAACAGTGTTTGACGACCCAGGAACATGACGGATGTCAGTGGTAAATTGAACAACATAGTCCAATTGACGAACTTCTCGCGGAGAGTGACGGTCTGATGAAGAGTTCAGTGCACCAATCAGCGGCTTATGGTCGGTATATACAATGAAATTCCGGCCTTCCACTGCGTACCGAAAATGTCTAATCGCAGAATACACCGCCAGAAGCTCCCGACCAAAAGCGCTGTACCGCCGCTCAGTTGGCGATAGCTGACGGGAGAAATACGCCAATGGTTGCCAGGCACCTTCCACATACTGTTGGAGAACTGCTCCGATACATGTGGCCGATGCATCGACTTGGAGCGAGAGTGGCGCGTCTGCGGCAGGAAACGACAGCTGAGTGGCCGCCGCCAAGCTGGTTTTGGCGCGTTGGAACGCTGCCGTAGTTTCCGCTGTCCATGTGACTGGCCGACTAGACTTGCGGCTGCGCGCGGTTATCAATGCATGGAGCGGAGCAAGTATGGCAGCAGCATGCGGTATCAGCCGATGATAGTACGATATCATGCCAACAAACCGCCGGAGTTCCGCTTCCGTTCGAGGCAAAGGGTACGAGTTCACAGCTTCTACCTTCGATTGCAGTGTTGAAATACCGCTTGCTGAGATCATGTGACCTAAAAAGGAAAGTCTGTCGACAGCAAAAACGCATTTGTCGGGATTCACCACTAACCCATGCTGATACAGCTTTTGAAACACAGCTTCGATGTGATGCATGTGTTCCGCGTACGACTCACTGGCAATTAGCACATCATCGATATAAACAGAACAGAATGGCATGTCAGTGAAAATTGTGTCCATTAAACGCTGGTAGGTCTGCGCAGCGTTGCGAAAACCAAAACCAAGGCGTGTGAACTCAAAAAGCCCAAATGGTGTGATGATGGCTGATTTAGGGATGTCATCGGCATTAATAGGAATATGATTATAGGCACGAATAATGTCGAGACGGGAAAAATATTTGCAATTGTGAACATGATTGAAGGAGTCATGCACCAACGGAATGGGATACTTATCGGGAATAGTGATAACATTGAGTGCCCGATAATCTCCGCAGACCCTCCATGACCCATCTTTCTTAGGAACCATATGCAGTGGACTCGACCACGGACTCTTTGATCTACGACAAATGCCCATCTGTTCTAGTCGCTGAAATTCAGCTTTGGCAGCTGCGAGACGATCTGGCGCCAGCCGTCGAGCCTTGGCATGTACTGGCGGGCCAGTGGTCGATATGTGGTGGACGACATTGTGCTTTACGGGCAGTTGAAAATTCGGCGGTCGCGTCACTGATGGGTATTTAACAATAATAGCTTCAACATCGGCATTACGTGGAGCCAAACCAACCGCTGCTAATAAGTTTGAGGAGCTGTCCAACGGGGAGCTCAGGATCTGAATGCTATTACTAAGCCGGCGGTTATTGAGATCCACAGTGAGACCATGGTGTTGCAGGAAATCCGCACCGAGGATAGGTGCTGGAACGTCAGCTAGAATAAACCGCCACTGATAAGGCCTAGTGGAGTCTCCAATGTCTAAAGCAATTAGAGCTGAGCCGGTAGTAGAGATACAGCGACCATCAGCTGTTTGCAGACTGGGAGATCGACTGACAGACGAACAGATCTGAGAATTGTCCGGTAGATTAGAATTTGGCCACACACTTACTTGAGCACCAGTGTCTACCAGTAATCGATGCCCGGATAACTTGTCTAAGACATGAAACAGTGGCGTTGAAGAAGCAGCTGAGACAGGTGCCAAGTGACTCAGCACTGGGAGTTTAAATGCTCGAAGTCACATGGAGGGACACATCTCGAGGCATTGTTGCCCCAGCGGCGATGGTACCAGCACAGGCGATTTTCTTGACCGCTAGCTGAGCGTTCCGTGTCATCAGGAACGGCCGGAGAACGAGACTGGGAGCGAGCACGACTTCTTCCGCGACGATAACCAGAGTTGAAATACATAGTTTGTTGTTCTGACATCTTCGTTACAGCAGTTGTCAGCTTCGTAACGGCAGCAGTTAGCTCCTGCATTGGGTCCGCTTGTGGAGACCGAGTCACAGCGCAAACAGGAGCTGGAAGAGCAGAAGCGAGTGGAAGATCTCCTTTAGTAGCCTCCATAAAACGATCAGCAGCCTGAGCTATCTCCTCCAATGTGGTTGTCTCTGGTAACAAAGAAATGGCGGCCCGAACATGTGATGGAAGACGCTGAAAAAACAATGTTCGAAGCAACCCAGTGTCTGTATGAGTGTCACCAGCAGCAGTCAGCTCATGTTTCATCCTCCGAAGTAGCTGGGAAGGCAGCTGATCACCGAGGTGCTGGTTCCTGAGTAAAGCACTCAACCGCTCCTCTCTGGAATGAGCCAGTCTGCTGCGAAGACCAACACATAAGGCCTCAAAGTTGGGAGGACCCATAATAAGGTCTCTCAATTGGCTAGCAACTGGAATTGGCAATCCAGCCACTAAAAATTGGAATTTCGTCACATCCGAAGTAATGCCGGCTACTGCAAAAGCGCAATTCACCTGAGCCAGCCACAACTCAGGCTCTTCAGGCGCGAAAGGCGGCAACTTAAATGACGCAGTTGGACGAACGTCCGGACATGAAGCATTTGGTGCTGAATTTGAGATTTGCACAGAATCATCACCGTCATTACCCATGATTAGATCACGTCGGGGTCACCAATTTGTTGTGTTTGTTGGGTAGACGGTAAATACTTTGAACAACCCAGAAATACCGGGAAAAGAAACAAGCTCGTTGGAAAACTCAAATATATATATATATATATAATTCAACTCCAAGATACGACAAAAATATCCAAATACAGCCCAACGGTCAGCATGAACCAAAGTATATATAAAACCAGAAGATGCGTGACACGAGACTGTCTGCTTCATTTGCGTCACGATTGTACAACACCGAAACATACGGATATACGCCATGACATACAAAAAGAAATCAAAATTCGAATTTAAAACAATTTAATTAATGTTTGCGGGATTTATACGCTTATACAAAAACAAACATGGTGTTGACAACCAAAAAGAATGAGTCAAGCGTAGACAAAAATAACGCTTCCCTAACCAAATAAACACATGCAAAACACATCAGAAGTTTAAGAGTAAGTACACGCTACACCAGAAAGATTGCCAGGAAGAGTCAGTCTTGAGACGACGCCATTGGCGCTCAAGCCGACGAAGGGAGGTTTTCGAATTTTTAATATCAGAGTTAAACCAAGGACAGCGAGTATTAGTGGAACGAAAGACTTTAATAGGAATAAAGGTTGATTTGAGAGAATCGAGGGATGAGTTAAAGTATCCTAAGAGAGAATTGGGTGGTATATGAAAGGAACATTCAGTAGCAAAAGACAAATGCATATTGACATAAAGAGAGTCCAAATCAGCGTTACGATAATCCGAGAAACTAATAAGTTTGGGAGATTTGTAAGTGATAGGGAGGCGGGCAGAAAATTCAACTAATGAGTGATCAGAAATGAAGGAATCAATAGGAAAAACAGTGAGATCTCTAATAAGAATAGTAGAATCGGAGAAAGAAAGGAGGAGATCAAGTGTGTGGCCGTGAACATGAGAAGGGCAGCAGATATGATTACAAAGACCTAATGAATCGATTAATTGTAAAAACATAGAAGAACAAGACTTGAGATGAGGCGCATCAACCCAAAGGTTGAAGTCACCACAAATCACTATTCTAGAAGAAAAAATTGGAAGAAGTGTGTCTATAAGAGAAGAAAACTCATCAAGAAAAATTGAGGAAGAGAAAGAATTAAGACGGTAAATGTTGACAATACATACAGGCAGAGTAGTTTTACCTATTACTTTACAACAGATGTATTCAAATGACTTAATAGGAATTTCTACACTACATAGATAGGCATTAATGATGTTGGAATTATAGACAAAAGAAACACCACCGCCAGAGCATTTAGTAGGATTAGATACATTCAAAGGGCGACAATTATGAAAAGCTGAGTAGCCAGCAGGAAGAGAGCGGTCAAAGGAGGATATTTCAGCAACAGAGAGCCATGACTCAATAATCAGAAAAACATCATACTTAGGAAGGATGGACGCAAAAAGTGATATTTTAGACCTAATAGACCTGAAATTCAAGAAAGCACATTTTAATAAACCAATTGCATTATTAGATTTAGAACGAGAAATAATAGAAAATGAATCAGAGAGAGAAGAAAGACACATATCAGCGGATGAAGTGCTGATTGAAGGAAGCAGAACTGAAGATCCAGCATCTCTTTCCGAAGTCGACTGCTGAGCACAGTCAGTCAGGCCGGAGGTCACATCTAGTTTTCCGAGTTGAAATCCTCGACGGTCTGAGTGCGGCTGATCAGATGAGTCCTCGATTATGTGAAGCAAGGACACGACGGGTCGAATGACGTGTGGCCGACGTTCGCACGACCCGCACGTGCACAGTTGATACACTTGCGGGCATTCTTCGCCGGGCACGACTTGGTAGTGTGCTTTCCGGCACACCACCCACAAGTGGCCTCCTGGGCTCTACACTTGTCAGACTTGTGGCCATGTCGCTGACATTTGATGCAACGCGTGACCCAGAAGCGATCGTATACAAGGCATCTGCTGTCACCCAAGTAGACGAATCCGGACTTCATGATGATGTCACGGATTGTAGGAGAGACAGCCACAACAACTGTTTTGGTGTGCTCCGACGACTTCTTGGAAAACAGCACACGAAAGTCAGATGCGCGGTTGACTGCAGCTTTGACCAGGCTGTTTTTCCTGCTGACGAATTCAGTTATGTTGTCGTTGGCAATATCAGAGCTGACAGAAGTGATTGTCAACTTGGGCAGAACTTTTCCAGGGCACGACGTTTTCAGATGGGCCACATGTTTGATTGCCTTCAAGGCGTGACCAACAGTCTTGCTGTCTGGCAACTTCACCTTGACAGCACCACGCTTGGTGGTCGTCATAGCCAGCACTATACAGATTGAAGTGCCTCTGACACGCGCTTGGAATCCACCGCGACTTCATCGGAAGACTTCACAATGATCTCGCGGGATACTGCTTGCGAATATGTGCGCGGTTGCTGCACCGCACACGATGTCGGAGTTGGCAGGAGAGATGTGGGAGTTGGCAGGAGAGATGGAGGAGTTGGCATGAGAGATGGCGGCGTAGGAAGAAGCGGAGACGAGAGTTTTTGCTTGCAGACCAGTTGAAGCTGCTGCTTGATTTCATTGACAGTCTTAGTCAGATCTTGCAGTGACTGACTGTCAGCGGGCTTGTCAAGTGGGCATTCATCGGCTTTGGCGGAGGGTGACGAGTGAAAAACACTGTCAAGCCATGCGCGCATCTCGGCTGTGTTCGAGTCGCGAGCCAGAATGCAGCTCTCACAAGTGAAAGCGCATCTTGTCGTGAAGAAATTCAACACGACGTATCTTGGAAGACGTGAACATTTCACATGCACATATTTGCTGCATTTTGAGCAGCACAGTGCAGAGACAGAGACGGCCGTTTTGCACACGCCACAGCTGGTGCCGGCAGGAGGGGAGGCAGCACGGGAGGGCTGGAGTCCGGTTGGTTTATTTACCACACTCATTACGAGTGCGATAAAATCGCCGATCGAGACGAATCACAGGCAGACGCGCATACAAACACACGTACACTCACACACACACACACACGCACTCTCACACACAGGAAGGGTCGGGCGGGCAGACGCGCATACAAACACACGGCCCACGCACAGAGACGCCGGCCGGTGTTTGAACACACACACACACACACACACGAAGGTTCGGACCAGGCACAAAATAGCACCTAGCCGCGAAATCCTTAACCACGATCACAACACTGAACACCACGAAAACGCAAATAGCAGGAGCAACACGAAAGCACATCCGCACAGGACAATCTCTCAAACAAGAGTGAACATATACACACACACACACACACACACACACACACACACACACACACACAACACACACACACACACACACACACACACACACACACACACACACACCTGTGATTCCTGTGATTCCTGTGATGATAGTTTCAGGCAGCCATTGCTGCCCGTGGTCACGCTGGTGCGCCACCACTAGTACACCCCGTCTGCTCGTTTCAGCGCCAACTGGTCCAGGATGCTGTTGCTGGCGGCTCTGGTGTGGTAACTCGGCAGCTTGGGTTGATCGGGGATTTCCCGCAAGAATTTGTCCAGATGTGTTTTGAACAGGTTCAATCTCATGTCAACTGAGTCTCGCAGCTGTCTTGGCAATGCGTTGAAGAGTCGGCAGCCCCTAATAGCAAGCGTATTGTCGCTCATTGTTTTGACTCTTGTAATTGCACGCAGGTTGATGTTTCGTATGCGACAGAGACGACCTCGTCTTGGGTGAATGACGGTTTGTATATTAATGCTGTTGAAGGCTTCTCCGGAGAGGATCTTTTGTATATACAATATGGCGTATCTTTCCCTCCGTCTTTCCAGTGAGTAGAGGTCTAGCTGCTTCAGTCTTTCCCAATAGTTCAGATGTTGTACGTCAGATATTCTACATGTGAAGGATCGCTGTACTGACTCAAGAACCTGTTTCTCTCCTGCTCTCCATGGGCTCCACAATTGGCAACAGTACTCGAGCAAAGGTATGACCAATGCCTTGTACAGTGTGAGCATCGGTGTTTTTTGCCTTGTTCGGAAAGTGCGGAGTATCCAACCAGCCTGGCTTCTTGCTTTTTTCACTGTATGATGTATATGCATCGAAAAACTTCCATCTGAACTCAGAGTGATTCCCAGGTCCTTCACATGCTGTCTTGTTGCTATATGTGAGCCGTCCGACGCCAAGTATTTGTGAGAATCGCTAGTGCTTGCTCCTGACCTGTAGTGTATACACTCGAATTTTTTGTTATTGAAGGTCATATTGTTTTGTTCAGCCCATTGGTACAGTCCGGTCAAGTCCGATTGAAGTTGTATAGTATCATTTATTGATGAAACTGCCTTCAGAACTCTTGTGTCATCAGCGAACGAAGCCACCATGGAATTATTAAAAGCAAGAACAACACACAACTGAGAGAGCCCCCTTGAAATATCGACATATTTGGTGTTGTCGCTCTCTTGGATGATAATTGGTATCCACCAGGCTTTTGCACTTTGACTTGTTGAGTGTGGCCTTTCAAGTAATGTCGGAACCAGCGGTCATCGATGTTGTAAGATCGTATTTTGTCGAGCAGTAGGTCGTGGTCAACAATATCAAAGCACTTTGACAAATCAATGGATGTTACGATTGTCGCTTTCCTTTCCTGCATAGCCTTGTAGATGGTGTCGGTCACTGTTGCAAGCGCTGTTTCACACGAGTGGTTTTTCCTGTAGCCATGATGTGCATCACTCAGTATGTTATGGTCTTCCATGTATTGGGTCAGTTGTAGTTGCACCACCTTCTCTATTATTTTCATTACTGGCGGAAGTATGGATATCGGTCTCGTGTCGTTGTTGCCTTTAGGTATAGGAACGATCATCGCATGTTTGAGTCGTGTTGGTACTTCGCAAGTTATTAGGATTTCATTCACAACGTCTAATAGTATATGGCATATACCGTCGTAAAAAGTGATTATCGACTTCATACTGATGCCGTCGGCGTCTTCTGTCATGCTCGGCTTCATGCTAAGTACGATCATCGTCAATGCTTCCATACTGATCGCACTCAGTTGTAAACAGCCTGTATTGACTCGTGGCAGTCTGTTGCCTATACAGTAGTCGCTAACTGGTATTTCCCGTGATGTCGATGCTCCGATGTTTAGATATTGGTCGTTAAGTTCGTTTGCGTCATGTATAGTCGGATGTTTTCGGTTTGTTGTGCCAATTATGTGTTTGCATTGTCGCCAAAAATCGTTCGGTCTTTTCTGGATTCGCTCTGATATCAACGTCGCAGAGTAGTTTCGTATGGCAATCTTGCATTCTTTGTTTAATTTCCGGTATTCGTCTGTCATTTTTTGTAGTAAGGCGTACTTTCTTCTCTTGTATAATAATCGTATGTCGAATGGGAGCGGTCGTCGGTGTGTGTTACGTATTCTGACTCGTCTGACAGGCAGGAAAATAGTGAGAAATGTGGCAAAAATGTGGACGAAATACTCGTACTTTGTCTCGATTGATTTACTAGAATAAAATGGAGTCCAGTCTGACAGCCGCAGAAGGTCTATACACAGCGGTATGTTTATATTCTGGTAAAGTCTTGTGATTTTCATAATTTCGTTTGTTTTTGTGGCAGTGTGTTTGATGTTTACTATTGTGAAATGATGAGGTGTTCCATAGTGGCATCGCTGAACATGGGCATCGACAATATGCAGATCGATCGTGTGTGTGTGTGTGTGTGTGTGTGTGTGTGTGTGTGTAAAGTAAAGTAAAGTAAATTGCATTTATTGCACATCCATCAAGATATACATCATCAGGCTTTTCAGTACAATATGAACATGCACACGCTCACACACGCACACACATACACACCCAAACACGCTCACACACACACACACGCATTCACCCATGATTAACTACATATGGATGCACATTCACAACATCATCATATATACATACATACGCAACATATACACATATATCATAACTCAAAAGGTTTGTGGGTATGAAATTTTCGAGTTGTATTCGCGACGTAGTGTGTTTCATGTAAATGTTCCGTATGCGTATCGGGCAGCGTCGTAATTGATTCGTCTTCTGCCAGCGTCTGTTGTAATCCTCGGGTAGATGATGTCGCTGCGTCTTGTCGTTCTGTATTCGTTTCGTCGGTCTATCGTGTTGTATAGGAGGTTCGGAGTATTAGTTCGCAGAATCGTGTATATAAGTCGTTTTCGGTTGGTCGTGAAGAGATCGTTTATTCTCGGGATTCCCAGTTTGGTTAATGCGTCAGATATGTGGTCGCGTTTTCGTCTGTTCGTTAGTATTCTCGCGCAGAAGTTGAGGACTTTTTGCAGTTTGTTGAGCTGTGTTGGTCCTGTTGTGCCGTAGATTGTGATGCAGTATGAAAGTGTAGACATGATGAATGCATTGATAAGAAGTCGATGTGTTTTGCTAGGTAGAGATGATTTGGCGTTGTTCAAAGCGATAAGCATACCAGTCGATTTGCGAGCGAGGTTATCGATATGCTCTTCGAAGTGGAGGTGTTTGTCCAGGGTGATACCTAGCAACTTGATAGTGTTCTGTTCGGCAATTGTTGTATCCAAAAACCGTAGCGTGATAGCAGGAAATGTTTTAAGAAGGTATTTGGTTCCAGTTAGTAGGATTTGTGTCTTTTGAGGATTTATTTTCATTTTGTTTGTGGTATAATAGGAATAGATGTGCTGAAGATGTTGTTCCAGGTAATGTATTGTTGTGTTCAGTTCAGATCTGTTGGTCGATATCATGAATGTTGTGTCGTCTGCGTATTGGACAACTTGCAATATTTCTGGTGTATGAGATGACAAATCGTTCGAAAATAACAAAAACAGCACACAACTGAGACTGCCTCCTTGAAAGATGGACATGTTTGGTGTGGTCGCTCTCGTAGTTGACAATTGATGTCTGCCCGGCTGTTGTATTCTCACTTGCTGAGTGTGATTTCGCAGATATTGTCGGAACCATCGTTCATCAATATTATACGATCGTATTTTATCAAGCAGTAGGTCGTGGTCAACTATGTCGAAACATTTCGACAGGTCGATGGATGTCACAATGGTCGCTTTTCTTTCTTGCATTGCAGCATAGATGTTGTCAGTGATCACTGCCAGCGCCGTTTCACACGAGTGATGTTTGCGATAGCCATGGTGCGAGTCGCTCAGGATATGCTGCTGCTCCGTTGATCAATAATCCGAACCACTTTCGAGTGCTTTTCTCGAAGATGGTCAATGAACACAGCAAACAGGTAGTAATCACTACTACTCCAGCTATACGAAACGCTGTTATGGCCACAGGCTATTTGTATATCAATACAACTCGGTGCCGGGTCTACGATAGATATTGGGTACTCAGATGTACAAAATGTCAAGCATTCGGCCACAAAACGAGAGATTGTCAGAAACATGATGTTGTGTGTGGGTATTGCTCGGAAGCACACAAGACCACCGAGTGCACGCGTAACGGTGAGGTCAAGTGCGCCAATTGTTCGTTGACTAAACGCTTCGAAACAGCGCACGCTGCGTTCTCCACAAACTGTCCCTGTTTCCAGGCCGCCAAAAACCGCATTATGCAGCAAACTCTCAACGAATCTCCAAAAAAGTGAGTGATGTTTCGCGTGATCATTTCGACTCAAAAACACATTTCACCGTCGCTCAATTCAATTCAGGCGACGATTATCAAGCGAACAGAAACAGAAGAAACTACAAAAAACGATTGACCAAATACGAAGCATGCGAACACAAAAGTACGATTCCTTTACCCCAACTCATCACAGTAGCACAATTAAACATACAATCACTCAATAGTAAGATACCGGATATACGTTTCGACATTCAATCACATACATTACGATTCGATATTTTAATTCTCAGCGAGACATGGCTAAAACCTCATACACCGAGTCGACTATTAAACATCCAGAATTATAAACTAATACGCTGCGACAGACCAACATCATCCACCCAGCCTCAGGGATACGGAGGAGTTGCTATTCTAATGAAAACGAATATACCTCACGAAGTGATTAGCGTAGCCAAGACGAAACATCGTAGTAACTTGGAAGTGTTATGGGTTAAAACACTGAGCTCTGGTCTCTCGCTTGTCATAGGAAGCGTGTACAGACCGCCTGTGTACACTTTCGGACAAGTTGAAGATGACCTAGACGACTTTGAGGAGCAATTGCAATATGTGATTTGTGAAGTGAAACATGACAAAATCATAGTAGGGGGTGATCTCAATGCGTGTCTATTAAGATTGCAATTGCCTGCAATAAGACTGAGAAATATTGTGACCAACTACAGAATGAAGATATGCAACACCACTGTACCTACATATGCACATTCAAATAGTTTGCTCGATATTGTCGCTATTAGCGATGACGCACATTGTGTGAGCACTGAAGTGAAGCAATGTTTTTATGGTACTCCACATCATTTCACCATAGTTGATCTGCGACTCGAAAACACGATCATTGCTGACAATGTTAAAACGACACGAACGTATCACCATCTCAATATACCACTATGCATCAACATACTGAGAAACTCCAATTGGATTCCATTCTATGCAAGCATTTCCATCGAGGAAAAATACGCACACTTCATTGGCATCTTCAGTCAGTTTTTAAGCACATATCTGCCTGCCCGAACTGTAAAAATACGAAACACCCACAGACGACCGCTTCCTCGTGTCATCCGAACACTATACGAAAGACGAAAATACGCATTACGACATAAAATGATGGATGAATACAGGCGATTGAACAAACAGTGCAAGATTGCTGTACGAACTTATTCTGCGACAAACATCACAGAACGAATGCGACACAAACGACCCCACGAGTTATGGAGGGAATGCCAACACATCATAGGCAACAAGAAACGAACAATTGAAACGACACATGATGCGAACGAGTTAAACGACTATTATGTACAAATTGGACTTGAAACCTCTCAAAAAATACCCAAAAGTGACTTTCATATCAACAATAGGCTTCCAAGAGTCAACACAGGATATCTAGAGCTCAGCCCAATTGATATGCCTACACTGACCAGTGTCGTTGGAAAAATGAAGCCGACTACAACTGAAGATGCAGACGGCCTCAGCATGAAGATGATCATTAATTTCTACGATGGAATATGCCATGCACTTTTAGACATCGTCAATCAAAGTTTGACCACATGTGAGGTGCCGTCGCGACTAAAACATGCAATAATTGTGCCAGTGCCAAAGGGACCCAACGATACCAGGCCAATATCCATCCTGCCACCGGTCATGAAGATTATTGAGAAAATCGTCCAGATTCAGCTCATTGCATATATCGAGAAGCAGCATATCCTGAGCGACTCGCACCATGGCTATCGCAAACATCACTCGTGTGAAACGGCGCTGGCAGTGATCACTGACAACATCTATGCTGCAATGCAAGAAAGAAAAGCGACCATTGTGACATCCATCGACCTGTCGAAATGTTTCGACATAGTTGACCACGACCTACTGCTTGATAAAATACGATCGTATAATATTGATGAACGATGGTTCCGACAATATCTGCGAAATCACACTCAGCAAGTGAGAATACAACAGCCGGGCAGACATCAATTGTCAACTACGAGAGCGACCACACCAAACATGTCCATCTTTCAAGGAGGCAGTCTCAGTTGTGTGCTGTTTTTGTTATTTTCGAACGATTTGTCATCTCATACACCAGAAATATTGCAAGTTGTCCAATACGCAGACGACACAACATTCATGATATCGACCAACAGATCTGAACTGAACACAACAATACATTACCTGGAACAACATCTTCAGCACATCTATTCCTATTATACCACAAACAAAATGAAAATAAATCCTCAAAAGACACAAATCCTACTAACTGGAACCAAATACCTTCTTAAAACATTTCCTGCTATCACGCTACGGTTTTTGGATACAACAATTGCCGAACAGAACACTATCAAGTTGCTAGGTATCACCCTGGACAAACACCTCCACTTCGAAGAGCATATCGATAACCTCGCTCGCAAATCGACTGGTATGCTTATCGCTTTGAACAACGCCAAATCATCTCTACCTAGCAAAACACATCGACTTCTTATCAATGCATTCATCATGTCTACACTTTCATACTGCATCACAATCTACGGCACAACAGGACCAACACAGCTCAACAAACTGCAAAAAGTCCTCAACTTCTGCGCGAGAATACTAACGAACAGACGAAAACGCGACCACATATCTGACGCATTAACCAAACTGGGAATCCCGAGAATAAACGATCTCTTCACGACCAACCGAAAACGACTTATATACACGATTCTGCGAACTAATACTCCGAACCTCCTATACAACACGATAGACCGACGAAACGAATACAGAACGACAAGACGCAGCGACATCATCTACCCGAGGATTACAACAGACGCTGGCAGAAGACGAATCAATTACGACGCTGCCCGATACGCATACGGAACATTTACATGAAACACACTACGTCGCGAATACAACTCGAAAATTTCATACACACAAACCTTTTGAGTTATGATATATGTGTATATGTTGCGTATGTATGTATATATGATGATGTTGTGAATGTGCATCCATATGTAGTTAATCATGGGTGAATGCGTGTGTGTGTGTGTGAGCGTGTTTGGGTGTGTATGTGTGTGCGTGTGTGAGCGTGTGCATGTTCATATTGTACTGAAAAGCCTGATGATGTATATCTTGATGGATGTGCAATAAATGCAATTTACTTTACTTTACACACACACACACACACACACACACACACACACACACACACACACGATCGATCTGCATATTGTCGATGCCCATGTTCAGCGATGCCACTATGGAACACCTCATCATTTCACAATAGTAAACATCAAACACACTGCCACAAAAACAAACGAAATTATGAAAATCACAAGACTTTACCAGAATATAAACATACCGCTGTGTATAGACCTTTTGCGGCTGTCAGACTGGACTCCATTTTATTCTAGTAAATCAATCGAGACAAAGTACGAGTATTTCGTCCACATTTTTGCCACATTTCTCACTATTTTCCTGCCTGTCAGACGAGTCAGAATACGTAACACACACCGACGACCGCTCCCATTCGACATACGATTATTATACAAGAGAAGAAAGTACGCCTTACTACAAAAAATGACAGACGAATACCGGAAATTAAACAAAGAATGCAAGATTGCCATACGAAACTACTCTGCGACGTTGATATCAGAGCGAATCCAGAAAAGACCGAACGATTTTTGGCGACAATGCAAACACATAATTGGCACAACAAACCGAAAACATCCGACTATACATGACGCAAACGAACTTAACGACCAATATCTAAACATCGGAGCATCGACATCACGGGAAATACCAGTTAGCGACTACTGTATAGGCAACAGACTGCCACGAGTCAATACAGGCTGTTTACAACTGAGTGCGATCAGTATGGAAGCATTGACGATGATCGTACTTAGCATGAAGCCGAGCATGACAGAAGACGCCGACGGCATCAGTATGAAGTCGATAATCACTTTTTACGACGGTATATGCCATATACTATTAGACGTTGTGAATGAAATCCTAATAACTTGCGAAGTACCAACACGACTCAAACATGCGATGATCGTTCCTATACCTAAAGGCAACAACGACACGAGACCGATATCCATACTTCCGCCAGTAATGAAAATAATAGAGAAGGTGGTGCAACTACAACTGACCCAATACATGGAAGACCATAACATACTGAGTGATGCACATCATGGCTACAGGAAAAACCACTCGTGTGAAACAGCGCTTGCAACAGTGACCGACACCATCTACAAGGCTATGCAGGAAAGGAAAGCGACAATCGTAACATCCATTGATTTGTCAAAGTGCTTTGATATTGTTGACCACGACCTACTGCTCGACAAAATACGATCTTACAACATCGATGACCGCTGGTTCCGACATTACTTGAAAGGCCACACTCAACAAGTCAAAGTGCAAAAGCCTGGTGGATACCAATTATCATCCAAGAGAGCGACAACACCAAATATGTCGATATTTCAAGGGGGCTCTCTCAGTTGTGTGTTGTTCTTGCTTTTATCCAACGACTTGTCATCTCATGTATCGAAAAGAATCGAAATCGTACAATATGCAGACGACACCACATTAACCATTTCAACGAGTAAACATCAATTGAACGAAACGATACATCATCTGGAACGAAGTCTTCAGAACATATTTTGTTACTACACCGCAAACAAGATGAAAATCAATCCTCAAAAAACGCAGGTTTTGATAGCTGGAACAAAATACCTGCTGAAAACATTTCCTACTGTACAATTGCGCTTTTCAGATACAAACATTGCCGAACAGAACAGCATCAAGCTATTGGGAGTTACGCTAGATAAATATCTCGACTTTGAAGAGCATATTGACAAACTAGCTCGCAAATCGACAGGCATGCTGATTGCCTTGAACAACGCCAAGTCATCTTTACCCGAAAGAACACATCGGCCTCTCATCAATGCGTTCATTATGTCAACACTTACATACTGCATCACTATATATGGCACAGCAGGACCTACACAGCTTCACAAACTTCAAAAAGTCCTCAACTTCTGCGCACGAATACTCACGAAAAGACGAAAACGAGATCATATATCCGACGCATTTACCAAGCTGGGAATGCCGCGAATTGACGAGTTATTTACAACCAACAGAAGACGACTCATTTTCAAAATTATGCAGACAAACACACCGAACCTGCTGTACAACACCATAGAGCGACAAAGCGGATCTCGAACGACAAGACAAAGCGACATTATCTACCCGAAGATTATCACAGATGCCGGAAGAAAACGATTGAACTACGACGCTGCCAGATATATATACGGGACATTCACATGAAAACACTCTCGTAAACACAACTTGAACATCGCACAAACACGAACCTTACTGCCTATGAGCTTATATATCAAGTTGTTGCTGAGTACGTGCTAATATGTCTATATTGATGTTATGTTGTTGTTTGTATACATGAATGATTGTGTGTATGTGTATGTGTGTGGGTGTGTGTGTGTGTGTTTGTGTGCGTGTGTGTGTATATATATTTATATATTGTACTGAAAAGCCTCAAATGTATATTTTGATGGATGTGCAATAAATGCAATTTACTTTACTTTACTTACTTTACACACACACACACACACACACACACACACACACACACACACACACACACACACACACACATACACACACACACACACACACACACACACACACACACACACACACACACACACACACACACACACACACACACACACACACATTACATTACATTACATTAAGACATTTATATCGCGCTTTTCACCCGAGGGTCTCAAAAGCGCTCACACACACACACACACACTCACACACACACAACACACACACACATACACAATCACGAACACACACACACTCACCTACATACACACACCCATACACACACAAAAAACAGACATATAACCGACATATAGACAAGTACATATACGCACAATCACGAACATACACTCACGTTTACATACTCAAAAACACAAAAATGCACACGCACACACACACATACATATTGAATAAGATAGCAAAGCCGACATACAGCACAGAAGACAACACAACATACAACACATTAAGACAACACAACAGGCATACAACGACATACATTCAGATTGACAAATCACAACACAATAGACACACAAATACAAACCAGAAAACACAACATATCAGACACACAAAGACATACACTCAAACAAATAGACAGAGAACACAACACAACAGACACACAAACACAGATAACAGAGCTCAACACAACAACACACATACAGCATACAATGGAGAAACATAAAGACACAAGAACAGAAGACACACGCATGAAGCACATACACATAGAAGACAGAATTAGGAAACAATCAGACCTTATATTCAGTACTAATATATACAATATTATTAAGACAGTAATAAGACTTAGTGAGAAAGAAATTTTTAGTATGTTTTTTGAAAAGAGATAGAGATTTGATTGAGCGTATTGAGGGAGAGAGCCTATTGTAGATACGAGGTCCTAAGATAGAGAAACAACGATTGTAGTGAGAATGCCTAGAAGGAAAGGAAGGTTCAACTAGTAGAAAAGGATCTTTAGAAGACCTAAGAGAAAGAGATGAGGTTTTATAAGACAGAAGGTCAAACAGATACGCAGGCTTACGAAGATGAAGAGCTGAATGAATAATTAAACAAATACGATACTCAACAAGAGCCTTAATGGGAAGTAACCTAAGTTTTTGTAAAGAAGAAGATACATGAGAACCCGAAGGAAGATTAAATATCATACGACAAGCTTTATTAATAATAGATTGAAGTTTCCTAAGCTGGCGGTGGTTGAGAGATAGTAGAAGAGAACAGCAGTACTGAGTTTTACTAAAGATGAATGAATTAGCTAACTTAAAGGCAGCAGAGATGGTTATATATCTACGAATGGAATAGATGCGCCTAAGTTGATAGTTACAGCACCTGATAATGTCAGATATGTGTGGATCAAAAGAAAGAGAGTTATCGAGTATGATACCAAGACTACGTACAGAGCAGGATAGAGGTATACTAAGAGAAGTAGTACTATTAGAAGATGGAAAGAGAATATACTTAGTCTTATCAGGATTAAGCTTGAGATGACGAGTGAACGCCCATCTTTCTATATCAGATAGGATGGTACTGACTGAAGAGTGAGAAATAGACTCAGACGAGAGAAGGATTTGAATGTCGTCAGCGAATATTTGGAAGGACACATCGTGACGACGAAGAACTTTCCCTACAGAGGTAAGATACATATTGAAGAGGAGAGGACCTAAGACAGAGCCTTGAGGTACACCACAAGTTAGTGGGCAAGCGTCACTACAAGAATCAGCAGAGGTAGAAACAAACTGAAGTCTATCAGAAAGATAAGAGCGAAACAAAGAGAGAGCTGTGCCGCTAATGCCTAAATCTAACAGAGTATCAATAAGAAGCAGATGATTTACAGTGTCAAATGCAGCAGAGAAGTCTAGTTGTATAAGTAGAACATCATTACCAGAGAGAGTAGATTTGACAATAGAATCATAGAGAAAAATTAGAGAAGTTTCTGTAGAGTGAAAGTGACGGAAGCCAGACTGCTCAGGAAGAAACAAATTGTTAGATTCAAGATATTCAGATATCTGTATGTAGGCAGCCATTTCAAGAACCTTAGACAGCCAAGGAATTCTAGAGATTGGTCGATAGTTAGAGAGCGTGTTAGTATCTAAATCAGATTTCTTAAGTATAGGGATAATACTGGCAGTTTTAGATGCAAGAAATTCCCCAAGAGTGAAAGAAGCATTGATGAAATTAGCTAAGAAAGGGAGAAGTAATTCAATGGAGTGAGGAATCCTGGAAAGATCAATGGGATCGAGAGATGAAGAATGAATATGAACACGTCTTAAAATAGTCCTACAATCAGAGAGGGCAACTGAAGTAAAAGAGTGAAAAACAGAGGAGGGTAAGGGCGGAGAGGATAATGGTAGAGCAGCAGGGAACAAGCAGCGAATCTTATCGATTTTAGACTGGAAGAAATTCATAAATAAAGAAGGCAACCGATTAGAGGCAGAATCTGGGAAAACAAGACTACGGGAATTACCTAAAAGACTGTCAAAAAGCTTCCAAAGTTTCTTAGAGTTAAGACATGAAGAAATTTTAGAATTATAGTAAGATTTCTTGGCGGAGTCGCAAAGAAGATGATGATGACGGCGGGCAGAACAGAAAGATTGCCAGGAAGAGTCAGTCTTGAGACGACGCCATTGGCGCTCAAGCCGACGAAGGGAGGTTTTTGAATTTTTAATATCAGAGTTAAACCAAGGACAGCGAGTATTAGTGGAACGAAAGACTTTAATAGGAATATAGGTTGATTTGAGAGAACACACACACACACACACACACACACACACACACACACACACACACACACACACACACACACACACACACACACACACACACACACACACACACACACACACACACACACACACACACACACACACACACACACACACACACACACACACACAAACACACACACACACACACACACACACACACACACACACACACATTACATTTACATTATGGAAAAATTTATATAGCGCCCTACACCTAGAGGGTCTCTAAGGCGCTGCACACACACACGCACACACACACACACACTAACACAAATGCATGCATTCACAAGGTAAAAGATGGAGAGGGAGAGAACAGAGAGAAAATCACACCTTATATTCATCGCTAGTGTACACAATGTTATCTAAGATATAATAGGACTTCAACAGAAAAAATTTCTTAGAGTGTTTTTTGAAAAGAGGAATAGAAGTGATAGAACGCAGTGTTGGGGAGAGCTTATTGTAAATACGGGGTCCTAAGATAGAGAAACAACGATTATAGTGAGTATGTCTAGAAGGAAAAGCAGGTTCCAATAAGAGACGAGAATCATCAGTTGACCTAAGTGTACGAGTAGATTTCTTGAAGGATAGAAGTTCAAATAAGTACGAGGGCTTACGGAGAATAAGAGTGGAATGGATGATCAAACAGATGCGGTAGTCAATAAGCGCCTTAATAGGAAGAAGTCCCAATTTTTGTAGATAGGGAGAGACATGAGAGCCAGCAGGGAGATTGTAGATTAGACGACAAGCTTTACTAATAACAGATTGAAGTTTGCGAAGCTGGCGGTGGTTCAGAGAAAGAAAGAGCGAACAACAGTATTGTACCCTACTGAGAATGAAAGAATTAGCTAGTTTGAAAGCAGCAGAGACAGTTAAATATCTACGGATAGAATAGATTCGCCTAATGTGAAAGTTACATACCCTAATGATATCAGAGATGTATGGTTCAAAAGAAAGAGAATCATCTAGCAAGACACCTAAGCTACGAACAGATTTAGAGAGAGGAACAGATAGACAAGTTAAACTTCTAGAAGATTGAAAAAGGTTAAATTTGGTCTTATCCGGATTTAGCTTGAGATGGTGGGACAAAGACCAGGTTTCAATGTCATCCAAGAGAGAAGAAACAGAAGATTGGGAAATAGTATCAGACGAGAGAATAATTTGTATGTCATCCGCAAAGATTTGGAAAGTGACATCATGACGATGAAGGATTTCACCTATGGAGGTTAAGTAAATATTAAATAGGAGAGGGCCTAGTTTAGCGTGGAAAACACTAGGAATTGATGCGAGTTTAATATCACACGAGAGCGAGAAGACACGATGTGTGTGCTACGAGCGCGCCAGCAAGAAGAAGGAAAACACGGGGTATCGAGCACAGTGACAGTGTCACACAATATGCATGCCAAGATTTGTGGCATGATATTTACAATCAAACATGAGACACACATAAGAAGATATGATGAAATAAACTATATGGTACACAGATAAAATAACAATGTAATAATCAAACACACGGCGCAGTCGCGAACGCGGCGCAGTCGCTACACCACCTCCCCCCTATCTGTAGCGGGCCGGCAGTTGCACTGCGCGGCCGGAACGCGTGTAATGAACGACGGTGTCTCTGACTAGCGGTGGCGCCGGCGCTGTAGAGTCCGAGGCGCTCTGCGGCGTCGCAGGCGCCGAGTGGTCGATGGCGTCGGTGGATGTCGGTGACGGTGTCGCGACGTTCAGCTGCAGTGGGAGGTAGAAATTTCGTCCCCGACACGCGACGCGCCGTTGCTGGTGGACGGGGCGTGACGGTATCCAGTGTACCACCGGGGCGTTGACGAACACCACCGTTTTTGCGGTTGACGCCGTCGGACGGGTTCTCCGTAGAATGGACTTTGGCGCGTCTGACCCTGGACTCTCATAGTGTGTCGGTGGTCGGTTGATGTGTGGGGATTGCCCGTCTTCACCCGGCGTAAGTTCCAGGTGAGCCGGAATACAGCGGTCAATGCTCACGCGGGTTTGACGGGCGCCGCTTCGGATGGCCAGCGTTTTCTCGTCGCGTTCGGCAACACTGAATGGTCCGCGGTAGACCGGCGACAGACCTGAGTGGCCGTCGGCACGAACAAAGACGTGCGTGCACGAACGAAGGGCGTGCGGCACGTGTGACTGGTGCTGTGTCTGGCGTGGCGGCGTCGGGCGAAGCTCATGAATGGCAGCTTTGAGTCGCTCACAAAACGTGATGGGTGACAATTCCGGTGCAGCGGAAGGTGTCACCAATTCACCTGGCAAACGAAGCGGCTCGCCGTAAACCAGTTCCGCACTGGAGCACCCGATGTCGGTCTTGACGGCCGAGCGTATGCCGAGCAGCACCAGCGGGAGACGGTCGGTCCAGTTGTTGTTGTTGCAGGTCGCGCGCAAACTGGCCTTGAGCTGCCGGTGGGCCCGCTCAACGAGGCCGTTCGCCTGAGGGTGGTACGCTGTGGTGCGCTTCTTCTTGACACCCAGAAGCGTCATCAATGAGGACCACAACCGCGACTCGAATTGCGGACCTTGATCGCTCACGATCGAGTCGGGCACCCCGAAACGTGCGATCCACTGTCGCAGCAACGCCTTCGCGACATCCTCGGCTGTGGTGCGAGCCAGCGGAATTGCTTCGATCCATCGCGTGTAGCGGTCGATGATCGTCAGCATATGCGTGAACCCGTCTGAGGTCGGCAGGGGACCCACCAAGTCGATATGGAGGTCGGCGAATCGGCTGGATGGAGGGCGGAAGGCATGTGGTGCTGCACGCGTGTGTCGGTGTGTCTTGGCGCGTTGACACTGAAGGCATGTTCGAACCCAGCTCTGGACATCTTTTTTTAGTCCGCGCCACACGAACCGCTCGGCTACCATCTTCTGACTGGCGGCTACGCCCGGGTGTGCGAGGTCGTGGAGCAGGTTGAAGAACGGCCGCCGCAGTGCCGTCGGCAGCACTGGACGACACCGGCCGGTCGAGTAGTCGCACCACAGACGGCGCCCGCAGTCGAGCGGCACGTGCCTCAGCTTCAGGGAGTGATCCCCGTCAGCGGCCTGCACCAGCTGTAGCGTGTCGGCGTCCTCCTGTTGCGCGTCGGCCAGCGCTGAAAAATCGTCGAACGGCGGCGTCGGAGCGACCAGCATGCCGACGGTGCGCGAGAGGGCGTCGGCCACTGGGTTTTGCTCGCCGGGAACGTGTCTGATGTCCGACGTGAATTGTGACACGTAGTCCAGATGGCGCACCTCCCGTGGCGAGTACGTGTCGGCTCCCGAACCGATGGCTGACGTGAGCGGCTTATGGTCGGTGAAAAGGGTGAAAGTTCGGCCCTCCAGCGTGTGGCGGAAGTGGCGCACGGCGCTGTACGCGGCCAACAGCTCCCTGCCGAACGTGCTGTAGCGCCTCTCGGTCGGTGTCAGTTGTCGCGAGTGGAAGCTCAGTGGCCTCCAGACTCCGTCGACGTACTGGTGCAGTACACCACCGACTCCTGTGGCGGACGCGTCTACCTGCACGCTCAGTGGGGCCCCGGTGACCGGGAAGGCCAGCTGCACGATGTCGGTGAGTGCTCGTTTGGCCCGGGAGAAAGCATCTCGGGCGTCCGGCGTCCATGTGACCGGCTTCTGTGAGCGCTTCGTCCTCGTGTCGATTAGCGCGTGTAGTGGGGCGAGCAGTTGGGATGCCTGCGGTATCAGCCGGTGGTAGAACGTTACCATCCCGATGAAACGGCGTAGCTGCGCCTGTGTGGCCGGCTCGGGAAAGCTCTGTACCTCGGCCGCTTTCTTGGCCGTGGGCGCCAACCCGGCGTGAGACAGATGGTGTCCGAGGAAGTCTAGCTCCGACACGCCCACGACACATTTGCCGACGTTGAGCTGCACTCCGATGTCGTTGAGTCGCTGCAAAACAGCGCGCAGATGTCGCTCGTGCTCTTCCACCGACTTGCTGGCCACGAGTATGTCGTCTACATACGCAAAACAGCCGTCGACGCCCCGAAGTGCCTCGTCCAGGAAACGCTGGAACGTTTGTGCGGCAGACCGCAGGCCAAAGCACAGCCTGCGAAACTCAAAGAGGCCGAACGGCGTCACCACGGCGGTCTTCGGCACGTCCTCTTCTGCGACAGGTATGTGGTGATATGCGCGCACAATGTCGAGCCGCGAAAAAACGGTGGAGCCGGCGAGTTGGGCGACGCTGTCGTGCAGAAACGGCACCGGGTACCGGTCGGGTTTGGTGATGGCGTTGAGTGCGCGGTAGTCGCCGCACACTCGCAGACCACCGTCCGCCTTGGGAACCACGTGAAGCGGGCTCGACCATGCGCTGGACGAGCGTCGGACGATGCCCAGCGATAGCAGTCTGTCAAACTCTCGCCGCACTGCCGCGAGTTTTTCCGGTGCGAGGCGACGGACGCGGCCGTACACCGGCTGTCCCTGTGTCGGGATGCGGTGCACCGTGTTGTGTACCGGCGGCCGGTTGAAGTCGGGCTGTGCGGTGATCGTCGGGAACTCCTGCAGTACGTGCTCCCAGTTCATGGGGTTCACACTCATGATACCACACGCCGCCGCTATGGCCGGATGTGGCGTCGAAAATGCGACAGACGAGCCGTCACTGAGCTGCCGCTGCGCCATGTCGATGGAGAGCCGGAAGTTGGCGAGGAAGTCGGCACCCAGGATGGCCGTCGGAGTGTCGGCGACGACGAAGCACCACTTGTACGTGACGGCCGACATGCCGGCGAGACGCAGTGTGGCGCGGTACGTTCCGTGAGCGGTGATCGGTCGACCGTCCGCCGCACGCAGCCGCGGTGTGCTGTCGGAGCTCTCCACGGCTGACTGTTGCAATCTGCTGCGCGGCCACACACTGACCTGGGCGCCGGTGTCCACCAACAGACTCTGGCCGGAGGTCAGGTCGGTGACGAACAACAGCGGCTGTGGTTGTGTCGCTGAGACGGGCGCTACTTGCCCCAGCGTGGCTAGTTTAAAGTCGGCCGGAAGCTGCACGGCGCGCGGCAGTTGATGGCGTCGCGGCCGAACGCACGATGGTAATAGCACATACCGGCGTCGGCTTCGTCGGTGCGTGGCGGTGAGCGCGTTCTGGAGCGGCTGCGCTGTCGACGATACGCTCCTGGTGCCGGCTCTCGTGCGCGTGCCGTCGTCATCTCACGCACAGCTGCGGTCAGCTCTGTAACGGCGGCGAGCAGCTGCTGCACAGCCGGATCCGCTCTGGCGCTACCGCGGGCTGCCTCGTGCGTCGACTGCACCGCCGCTACGGACACCAGCGGCTGGTCGGCGCGTGTGGCGTCCATGAAGCGGTCGGCGGCGGCCGCCAGCTCGCTGAGTGACGTCGTGTCCGGCAGCAAAGAGATTGCCGCCTTGACGTTGTTGGGCAGCCGCTGTAGAAACAGGGTTCGAAGTAGCCCGGTGTCGACAGAAGAGCTACCGGCCCCTTCGAGCTCCCCTCGCATGCGGCGGAGCAGCTGCGACGGATTCTGGTCGCCCAGATGCTGGTGCCGCAGCATGGCGTCCAGCCGGGCCGCTCGTGACTGCGCCATGCGCGTCGTCAGCTTCTCGCACAAAAGTTGAAAATTCGGCGGCCCCCTGATGACGTCTTTCAGCTCTGTGGCCACATCCATCGGCAGATTGGCCACTAAGAACTGGAACTGCCTGACGGGTGAAGTGATTCCCGAAACGGCAAACGCGCAGCTCACCTGTGTGAGCCAGAGTTCTGGCTCCTCGGGCGAGAAAGGCGGCAGCCGGAATGATGTGGCAGGTCGGCCGTTGTCGCCTTCATCTTCGCGTTGCACTGGCTCGCCGTCTGTTAAGTGCGGGAAAGCGGCGGTGTCGTTGGGCATGACTCACGAAATCAAAAAACAAAAACTAAAACAAAATCACGTCGGGTTCACCAGTTTAGCGTGGAAAACACTAGGAATTGATGCGAGTTTAATATCACACGAGAGCGAGAAGACACGATGTGTGTGCTACGAGCGCGCCAGCAAGAAGAAGGAAAACACGGGGTATCGAGCACAGTGACAGTGTCACACAATATGCATGCCAAGATTTGTGGCATGATATTTACAATCAAACATGAGACACACATAAGAAGATATGATGAAATAAACTATATGGTACACAGATAAAATAACAATGTAATAATCAAACACACGGCGCAGTCGCGAACGCGGCGCAGTCGCTACACTAGGACCGAGCCCTGTGGGACACCGTATGAGAGTGGGAAAGACTCACTACAAGAATCACTGGTACGAACAAGCTGAGATCGTGAAAGAAGATAAGAGCGGAAGAATGATAGTGCAGCGCCACAAATACCTAGGTTGGATAGAGTATTGAGTAGAATTAGATGATCAACAGTGTCAAAAGCCGCAGAGAAGTCCAGTTGAATGAGAAGGACATCCTTAAAAGCAAGAGTAGATTTAAGAATAGAGTCATAGAGGAAGAGAAGCGAGGTTTCTGTTGAGTGAAAACTACGGAAGCCTGATTGTTCAGGGAGAAATAGATCATGGCGCTCAAGGTAGTCCGAAATCTGGACATAAGCTGCCATTTCAAGCGATTTGGATAGCCAAGGAATTCTAGAGATGGGACGATAGTTAGACAAACAATTGGGATCAAGGTTAGGTTTTTTCAGGATAGGGAGTATACTTGCGCTTTTAGACGCAAGGCATTCACCGAGAGAGAAAGACGAATTGATAAAATAGGTGATGAAAGGAAGAAGTAACTCAATACAGTTGGGAATTCGAGCAAGGTTAATAGGGTCCAGGGAGGAAGAACGAGTGTGCACACGCCTCAGTAGTAGCCTGCAATCAGAGATGGAAATCGGAAGGAAAGAATGAAAAATGGCGGAGGTGGTGGGAGAATAAGACAATGTAGCAGGAGGGAAACGACAGCATATATTCGAGATTTTATTCTCAAAGAAATGAGAGAATAGGGAAGGTAAGCGAGTTGGGTCACTATCAGGAAACACAAGGGTATTAGATTTACCTAAGAGTTTATTGAAAATATTCCAGAGGGATTTACTGTTGAGACAGGAGGAAATTTTATTATTATAATATGATTTTTTGGCGTATTCACACAAGATATGGTGGTGACGCCGTGCAACACAATAAGACACACACACACACACACACACACACACACACACACACACACAGACAAACCACAGACAAACCAGATAAACCACACAAACCAGATAAACCACAGACACTCCAACGCGCTCACACACTCTCTCTCTCGCTCACAATCACACCACAGTAAATGTGTTCATTGTGTTATTTGAATCGTGTTATATTTATTCATATCATATCATATCATGTATTTGTCACCAACATATAATTTACACAATCGTTGTGACAGGGACCCACATAAGCATGCGCTTTTTTTCATGTGGGCCCTTTACAATGAATAAAGACAACGCACAAAAAAGACAGTGACATCGTAACAAGATATAAATAATTACAACCAATATAGGCACACTGCTGAATCAGTCGATCGTCTCTCGACACGTCGAAGCATCACTGATTAGTTACATTTATCTTGATTCATCCCTTCAATGTATTTCTTTTTAAATGTCTTCAATGTCCTACTTTGTTTGACGCATTTTTGTATTCCATTCCACACGGTTACTCCTCTAACGCTCAAGCTTTGTTGTCTAGCTCGAGTTCTCGGGAACCTCTGTGCAAATTTGTCCGGGTGTCTCTTGTTTATTTGAAATAAAGCCTGCAGGTGTTTGGGTAATACATTATTGTGTGCTCGGTACATGAAAGCTGCCGTGTTCAACTGTACTAAACTGTTGAAGTCAAGTATTTTATACAAGTTGAAGTGAGCTTTTGTGGTCTCATAAACTCTTATCTTTGCTATTATCCGTATCAAACGTTTTTGAGAAGTTATAATTTTTGTCAGTCTAGATTCATAAGTTGCTCCCCAAATATTATTACAATAATCCAGATAAGGTTTTGCAAGGCTATTATATAAAGTTACACTGGCTTTTTCACCGATAAAATTTCTCAGTTGGAACATAGAATAGGATATTTTTGCCAACTTGTTTGTAACTGAGTTTATATGATTGCGCCATGTTAGATTTTGGTCAATTGTCAGTCCCAGGAATTTGACCGACTCAACCTCCTCAATGACCGTTCCGCCTACTTTCACAGATATTCCACAGTCTTTTTGATTTTTCTTGTTTTGAAAGCATATGTACTTTGTTTTGTCGGTGTTTAGTACAAGTCTGTTTTCATTCAGCCATTTGTCAACAAGTTTTAATTCTCCATCAATAGTTCTTTGTATATCCTCAATATACGGGGATGAAAAGAATAGATTCGTGTCATCAGCGAAAAGCACCTTTTTACAGCTATTTGATACGCTGAGTAAGTCGTTAATATACAGGAGAAAAAGTTTAGGGCCAAGGACCGACCCCTGTGGGACTCCACATGTGATGACTTTTTTGTCCGATATCGCCCCACGATAATCGACCATTTGGTGACGTTCATTCAGATAACTCTCAACCCAATCTTTAGCCTTGCCTCGTATGCCGTACACTTCCAACTTATTTAAAAGTATTCGATGATTCACTGTGTCAAACGCTTTTCTCAAATCTACAAATATTCCTATTGTGAAATTGTTCTTGTCCAAGGAGTTGGAAATGAATTCTATGGTATCGGCGATTGCGTCATTCACAGACTTTTTCGACTGAAACCCATACTGACCAGAATTTATGATTTTGTTTTTGGAAATAAACGAGCTCAATCTTGAATCAAACAATTTTTCTAGAATTTTTGAAAATTGAGGAAGAAGAGAAATTGGTCTATAATTTGTGAAATTTGTTCTTTTGCCTTTTTTGAAAATTGGTATGACTTTGGCTGTTTTCATTTGAGCAGGGAAAACTCCACGTGTGAACGACAGGTTGCAAACATACTGTTGTGTTTGTTGGGTAGACGGTAAATACTTTGAACAACCCAGAAATACCGGGAAAAGAAACAAGCTCGTTGGAAAACTCAAATATATATATATATAATTCAACTCCAAGATACGACAAAAATATCCAAATACAGCCCAACGGTCAGCATGAACCAAAGTATATATAAAACCAGAAGATGCGTGACACGAGACTGTCTGCTTCATTTGCGTCACGATTGTACAACACCGAAACATACGGATATACGCCATGACATACAAAAAGAAATCAAAATTCGAATTTAAAACAATTTAATTAATGTTTGCGGGATTTATACGCTTATACAAAAACAAACATGGTGTTGACAACCAAAAAGAATGAGTCAAGCGTAGACAAAAATAACGCTTCCCTAACCAAATAAACACATGCAAAACACATCAGAAGTTTAAGAGTAAGTACACGCTACACCACCTCCCCCCTCAGCGAAAACGAGAGGGTAGCTGAACTTCACGTCCACTTCGTGTACGGACCGGAATCGCAGACGGTCGTTGCTGACGACGGCGAGATGTTGATGACGACGGACGGGGTTGTTGAACAGGTGCCGAGTTGGTCATAGACAAAGGTGACGGAGACTCGGCGTCCGGAACTGCAGTGAGTGGCGTGTTAATTGTGAAACTCTCCGAGTGGCGAGTGTCTGACAAAATTGTCGGCGCGTCAGTGGTGAAAGAAACACGGCGATGACGACGCACTGCAGTAGAATCTGGTATGGCAGATGGAAGGATTGCGTTGTCGTCAAATGCTGCCTTACACCTGTCGAGGCTGACGACCTGTTTGCCGCGTCGAACGTCTACAATGGTGACTGTCTTGTCAGTGCGCTGCAAAACGCGATGCGGTCCTGTATACGCTGGCTGCAATGACGAGTGAGAAGCGTCTACTCGCAGGAAGACATGTGAGCAATTTTTCAGGGCCGCTGGCACATGAATTGCGCGCCGAGATGTCCGCGGGGGCACTGGCGTGATTTTACGCATGTGTTGTTTCAACCGATCGCAAAAGGTAACTGGCAACGGCAGAGGTCGAGAAGTTGAGTCGATGAATTCGCCGGGGATACGCAACGGCGTGCCGTACACGAGTTCCGCACTGGAACAGCCCAGATCAGTCTTAACTGCTACTCGGATGCCTAGCATGATCAATGGTAGCTGTTCTGACCAGCGATGGGAAGAGCCAACTGCGCGAAGACACGCCTTGAGCTGACGGTGAAGTCTTTCGACCATCCCGTTGCTTTCTGGATGGTAGGCGGTCGTTCGACGCTTGGAGATGCCAAGAAGACACATGAGAGCTTTCCAAAGACGACTTTCGAATTGGGAACCCCGATCAGAGATGATCGTCTCCGGCACTCCAAAACGAGCAACCCAATGCTGCAGGAGCGCGCTGGCAATACTCTCTGTATGCGAGGTGGCAAGTGGTACGGCCTCACACCATCTGGTGTATCTGTCTACAATCGTCAAAATATACTCGTTCCCGTTCGATGGTGGTAATGGTCCGACCAAATCGATGTGCAGGACTTCGAAACGGCAATTTGGAAGAGCAAAACGACCAGGCGGAGTACGTGTATGCCGCTGGACCTTGGCCTTCTGACATCCTACACAAGCTTGAGCCCACTGACGGATGTCTTGGCGCATATTTGGCCACACGAAACGATCGGCGACCAGACGTTGGGTGGCATGTACTCCAGGGTGCGATAAGTTGTGCACCAGGTTGAAATAGTTACGTCGAAAAGCCGACGGTAGGAGCGGACGACACTGTCCTGTCGAATAGTCGCAGCACAATTTTCGACCACAGGACAACGGAACATGGCGAAGCTGCAGCGAGTGTTCACTGGAGGCGATGAACTTGCCCAGATCATCATCCTCATGTTGGGCGTCTGCCAAGGCTGAAAAATCGTCAAGCCTGGGAGTCGGAATAGACAGCATAGAAACAGTCCGTGAAAGCGCGTCGGCAACAGTGTTTGACGACCCAGGAACATGACGGATGTCAGTGGTAAATTGAACAACATAGTCCAATTGACGAACTTCTCGCGGAGAGTGACGGTCTGATGAAGAGTTCAGTGCACCAATCAGCGGCTTATGGTCGGTATATACAATGAAATTCCGGCCTTCCACTGCGTACCGAAAATGTCTAATCGCAGAATACACCGCCAGAAGCTCCCGACCAAAAGCGCTGTACCGCCGCTCAGTTGGCGATAGCTGACGGGAGAAATACGCCAATGGTTGCCAGGCACCTTCCACATACTGTTGGAGAACTGCTCCGATACATGTGGCCGATGCATCGACTTGGAGCGAGAGTGGCGCGTCTGCGGCAGGAAACGACAGCTGAGTGGCCGCCGCCAAGCTGGTTTTGGCGCGTTGGAACGCTGCCGTAGTTTCCGCTGTCCATGTGACTGGCCGACTAGACTTGCGGCTGCGCGTGGTTATCAATGCATGGAGCGGAGCAAGTATGGCAGCAGCATGCGGTATCAGCCGATGATAGTACGATATCATGCCAACAAACCGCCGGAGTTCCGCTTCCGTTCGAGGCAAAGGGTACGAGTTTACAGCTTCTACCTTCGATTGCAGTGTTGAAATACCGCTTGCTGAGATCATGTGACCTAAAAAGGAAAGTCTGTCGACAGCAAAAACGCATTTGTCGGGATTCACCACTAACCCATGCTGATGCAGCTTTTGAAACACAGCTTCGATGTGATGCATGTGTTCCGCGTACGACTCACTGGCAATTAGTACATCGTCGATATAAACAGAACAGAATGGCATGTCAGTGAAAATTGTGTCCATTAAACGCTGGTAGGTCTGCGCAGCGTTGCGAAAACCAAAACCAAGGCGTGTGAACTCAAAAAGCCCAAATGGTGTGATGATGGCTGATTTAGGGATGTCATCGGCATTGATAGGAATATGATTATAGGCACGAATAATGTCGAGACGGGAAAAATATTTGCAATTGTGAACATGATTGAAGGAGTCATGCACCAACGGAATGGGATACTTATCGGGAATAGTGATAACATTGAGTGCCCGATAATCTCCGCAGACCCTCCAGGACCCGTCCTTCTTAGGAACCATATGCAGTGGACTCGACCACGGACTCTTTGATCTACGACAAATGCCCATCTGTTCTAGTCGCTGAAATTCAGCTTTGGCAGCTGCGAGACGATCTGGCGCCAGCCGTCGAGCCTTGGCATGTACTGGCGGGCCAGTGGTCGATATGTGGTGGACCACATTGTGCTTTACAGGCAGTTGAAAATTCGGCGGTCGCGTCACTGATGGGTATTTAACAATAATAGCTTCAACATCGGCATTACGTGGAGCCAAACCAACCGCTGCTAATAAGTTTGAGGAGCTGTCCAACGGGGAGCTCAGGATCTGAATGCTATTACTAAGCCGGCGGTTATTGAGATCCACAGTGAGACCATGGTGTTGCAGGAAATCCGCACCGAGGATAGGTGCTGGAACGTCAGCTAGAATAAACCGCCACTGATAAGGCCTAGTGGAGTCTCCAATGTCTAAAGGAATTAGAGCTGAGCCGGTAGTAGAGATACAGCGACCATCAGCTGTTTGCAGACTGGGAGATCGACTGGCAGACGAACAGATCTGAGAATTGTCAGGCAGATTAGAATTTGGCCACACACTTACTTGAGCACCAGTGTCTACCAGTAATCGATGCCCGGATAACTTGTCTAAGACATGAAACAGTGGCGTTGAAGAAGCAGCTGAGACAGGTGCCAAGTGACTCAGCACTGGGAGTTTAAATGCTCGAAGTCACATGGAGGGACACATCTCGAGGCATTGTTGCCCCAGCGGCGATGGTACCAGCACAGGCGATTTTCTTGACCGCTAGCTGAGCGTTCCGTGTCATCAGGAACGGCCGGAGAACGAGAATGGGAGCGAGCACGACTTCTTCCGCGACGATAACCAGAGTTGAAATACATAGTTTGTTGTTCTGACATCTTCGTTACAGCAGTTGTCAGCTTCGTAACGGCAGCAGTTAGCTCGTGCATTGGGTCCGCTTGTGGAGACCGAGTCACAGCGCAAACAGGAGCTGGAAGAGCAGAAGCGAGTGGAAGATCTCCTTTAGTAGCCTCCATAAAACGATCAGCAGCCTGAGCTATCTCCTCCAATGTGGTTGTCTCTGGTAACAAAGAAATGGCGGCCCGAACATGTGATGGAAGACGCTGAAAAAACAATGTTCGAAGCAACCCAGTGTCTGTATGAGTGTCACCAGCAGCAGTCAGCTCATGTTTCATCCTCCGAAGTAGCTGGGAAGGCAGCTGATCACCGAGGTGCTGGTTCCTGAGTAAAGCACTCAACCGCTCCTCTCTGGAATGAGCCAGTCTGCTGCGAAGACCAACACATAAGGCCTCAAAGTTGGGAGGACCCATAATAAGGTCTCTCAATTGGCTAGCAACTGGAATTGGCAATCCAGCCACTAAAAATTGGAATTTCGTCACATCCGAAGTAATGCCGGCTACTGCAAAAGCGCAATTCACCTGAGCCAGCCACAACTCAGGCTCTTCAGGCGCGAAAGGCGGCAACTTAAATGACGCAGTTGGACGAACGTCCGGACATGAAGCATTTGGTGCTGAATTTGAGATTTGCACAGAATCATCACCGTCATTACCCATGATTAGATCACGTCGGGGTCACCAATTTGTTGTGTTTGTTGGGTAGACGGTAAATACTTTGAACAACCCAGAAATACCGGGAAAAGAAACAAGCTCGTTGGAAAACTCAAATATATATATATATAATTCAACTCCAAGATACGACAAAAATATCCAAATACAGCCCAACGGTCAGCATGAACCAAAGTATATATAAAACCAGAAGATGCGTGACACGAGACTGTCTGCTTCATTTGCGTCACGATTGTACAACACCGAAACATACGGATATACGCCATGACATACAAAAAGAAATCAAAATTCGAATTTAAAACAATTTAATTAATGTTTGCGGGATTTATACGCTTATACAAAAACAAACATGGTGTTGACAACCAAAAAGAATGAGTCAAGCGTAGACAAAAATAACGCTTCCCTAACCAAATAAACACATGCAAAACACATCAGAAGTTTAAGAGTAAGTACACGCTACACCTAGGCAAGGTTAATAGGGTCCAGGGAGGAAGAACGAGTGTGCACACGCCTCAGTAGTAGCCTGCAATCAGAGATGGAAATCGGAAGGAAAGAATGAAAAATGGCGGAGGTGGTGGGAGAATAAGACAATGTAGCAGGAGGGAAACGACAGCATATATTCGAGATTTTATTCTCAAAGAAATGAGAGAATAGGGAAGGTAAGCGAGTTGGGTCACTATCAGGAAACACAAGGGTATTAGATTGACCTAAGAGTTTATTGAAAATATTCCAGAGGGATTTACTGTTGAGACAGGAGGAAATTTTATTATTATAATAGGATTTTTTGGCGTATTCACACAAGATATGGTGGTGACGCCGTGCAACACAATAAGACACACACACACACACACACACACACACACACACACACACACACACACACACACACACACACACACACACACACACACACACACACACACACACACACACACACACACACACACACACACACACACAGACAAACCACAGACAAACCAGATAAACCACACAAACCAGATAAACCACAGACACTCCAACGCGCTCACACACTCTCTCTCTCGCTCACAATCACACCACAGTAAATGTGTTCATTGTGTTATTTGAATCGTGTTATATTTATTCATATCATATCATATCATGTATTTGTCACCAACATATAATTTACACAATCGTTGTGACAGGGACCCACATAAGCATGCGCTTTTTTTCATGTGGGCCCTTTACAATGAATAAAGACAACGTACAAAAAAGACAGTGACATCGTAACAAGATATAAATAATTACAACCAATATAGGCACACTGCTGAATCAGTCGATCGTCTCTCGACACGTCGAAGCATCACTGATTAGTTACATTTATCTTGATTCATCCCTTCAATGTATTTCTTTTTAAATGTCTTCAATGTCCTACTTTGTTTGACGCATTTTTGTATTCCATTCCACACGGTTACTCCTCTAACGCTCAAGCTTTGTTGTCTAGCTCGAGTTCTCGGGAACCTCTGTGCAAATTTGTCCGGGTGTCTCTTGTTTATTTGAAATAAAGCCTGCAGGTGTTTGGGTAATACATTATTGTGTGCTCGGTACATGAAAGCTGCCGTGTTCAACTGTACTAAACTGTTGAAGTCAAGTATTTTATACAAGTTGAAGTGAGCTTTTGTGGTCTCATAAACTCTTATCTTTGCTATTATCCGTATCAAACGTTTTTGAGAAGTTATAATTTTTGTCAGTCTAGATTCATAAGTTGCTCCCCAAATATTATTACAATAATCCAGATAAGGTTTTGCAAGGCTATTATATAAAGTTACACTGGCTTTTTCACCGATAAAATTTCTCAGTTGGAACATAGAATAGGATATTTTTGCCAACTTGTTTGTAACTGAGTTTATATGATTGCGCCATGTTAGATTTTGGTCAATTGTCAGTCCCAGGAATTTGACCGACTCAACCTCCTCAATGACCGTTCCGCCTACTTTCACAGATATTCCACAGTCTTTTTGATTTTTCTTGTTTTGAAAGCATATGTACTTTGTTTTGTCGGTGTTTAGTACAAGTCTGTTTTCATTCAGCCATTTGTCAACAAGTTTTAATTCTCCATCAATAGTTCTTTGTATATCCTCAATATACGGGGATGAAAAGAATAGATTCGTGTCATCAGCGAAAAGCACCTTTTTACAGCTATTTGATACGCTGAGTAAGTCGTTAATATACAGGAGAAAAAGTTTAGGGCCAAGGACCGACCCCTGTGGGACTCCACATGTGATGACTTTTTTGTCCGATATCGCCCCACGATAATCGACCATTTGGTGACGTTCATTCAGATAACTCTCAACCCAATCTTTAGCCTTGCCTCGTATGCCGTACACTTCCAACTTATTTAAAAGTATTCGATGATTCACTGTGTCAAACGCTTTTCTCAAATCTACAAATATTCCTATTGTGAAATTGTTCTTGTCCAAGGAGTTGGAAATGAATTCTATGGTATCGGCGATTGCGTCATTCACAGACTTTTTCGACTGAAACCCATACTGACCAGAATTTATGATTTTGTTTTTGGAAATAAACGAGCTCAATCTTGAATCAAACAATTTTTCTAGAATTTTTGAAAATTGAGGAAGAAGAGAAATTGGTCTATAATTTGTGAAATTTGTTCTTTTGCCTTTTTTGAAAATTGGTATGACTTTGGCTGTTTTCATTTGAGCAGGGAAAACTCCACGTGTGAACGACAGGTTGCAAACATACTGAAGAGGTGTTGAAATGAATCTGACCGCTGTTTTTAGCAATCTCATGTCGATAAAGTCATCATCACAGGATTTCTTGCTCTTACATGACATGATGACGTTGTAGACCTCAGCTTGGGTGACAGGACTCAGGAAAATTGTTGACTCAACTCTTTTCATATTCATTGTCTTGAGATCTGCCGTGGCTTTTGGAATATTTTTTGTCACATCATTGGCTGCTTCAACAAAGAAGTTATTAAATGCGTTCGAGATATCATCGCCAGATTTGTAATCATGGCCGTTCTGATGAAACACACATGAATGAGTGTCAGTTTTTTCTCGTCCTAACGCTTTGTTCAGAATTTTCCATGTGCTTTTTGTGTCATTTTTTGCTTGGTGGAGCGCATTTGAGATGAAATTTTGTTTCGCCTGACGTATGTGGGAAGTCAACATGTTTCGATATTCCTTATATATCATATTATCTTTTTCTAATCGAGTCTCTAGGAATTTCTTATGGAGTTTGTTTTTATATTTACATGATGTTTTCAGTGCACTTGTCATCCATGGCCTAGTTTCCATTCTATTGTATCTGCTGATTCTGCGAACAGGGAAACAATGGTCAACGAGCGTGATGAACTGGTGTAGAAAATCACTGTAGGCTTGATCAACGTCCTCATATTGAGTGCATGTCCAGTTTGTTTTACCCAATAGTTCTAAGAATTCTTGTTCAGATTTCCTTGAAAATGTCCTCATCAATACACTTTCTCTTTGCCTAGAATGGCCTGGTCCACCAACTAGTGCATATATGGGTAGATGGTCACTGATGTTGTAGCATCTGTGTTTCCCTGCACATTTTGTTCTGCGTATGGCGTTGCGGTTTTATATAATTTGTTTGTGAAATGTGACAGAAATATTGGTTCGCGCTTTATGAAAACTCTTGAGTTAGCTTCGCCTGACGCACATGAACCTTATGCTGCGCCGTGCGCAGCTTTCATGTTATAGTGTTTTTAATGGTTTTTTTTTTGTGTGAAAAATATGTTCTTATCGGAAATGAAACCTCTCTTTTTACTTTGTTTGGGTAATGTTTATTTTTGCCATATTTTATAATTTCTAAGAATGTTCTTGTTTTTCGCGGTGCGCGTAAGCCGCGAGGCTGATTTCCTGTGGGTATATGAGCTGTCGTTTTACCGCCAGAGCTCTCTTTCGTTGTCTCGGCGTCCTTCAGTGTGCTTGTCTCCGTTTCTGTGTGCCGACGCAAATATACGCACGTGCTCTCACATCCGCTGGTCTTGAACTCACGCTACAAACTGGTGCCCCGAGTGAGGAGTTCGACTGTTGGTCGTTTATCACAATGACTGAATCAGGTGAGAGCATTTTTGCTGTTCAGATTCGTGCGCCGCAATTCATGGACGCTTCCGCTGATGCTTGGTTTGCTATAGTTGAAGCCCAATTTCACATCAACCGGGTATCGAGTAGCGCGTCCAAATTCTTTCACGCACTGGCCAACCTCCCTCCAGAGGTAGTGACTAAGCTCCCGAGAGATGTTATGAGCTTGCAAGATTACGAGGCGTTAAAGGCCGCTGTTATCGCCATCAACGAGAGATCGAAACCCGAGCTTTTTGAGCAGCTCATCTCTCACACTCAGATGGTCGGTCGTCCGACTGCATTTTTGCAAGAGCTAATGAGTGTAGCCGCTAAAGTTGGGGTTGGTGAAGACCTAGTTAGACACAAATTTGTGCAAGCTCTACCATCAACTGCCGGCGTGGTGTTGGCGGCCCAACAGGACATTTCCCTCACCAAGTTGGGTAAATTGGCAGATGATTTAGTACCGCTGCTAAACAAGTGTGAGCGTGAGTCGCAGTGTTTTTTCAGTGCGGGCATCTCGGGAAGTACCGTCGTCGACTGCCAGGACGTTGCAGTATAGTGCTGGTCCAGATGCTCAGCCAACTGCTCCAAGTGACCGCCGGCGATACAACTCTGGTTCAAACATGCGTCCTGAAGGTGACACTGGAGTACCGCGAGGTGTGCGACCGTTCAACAGAACTCAGCGACCATTGGTGTGTCGGGCGCACATATATTTTGGACCGAATGCTCGCACCTGCCGACATTGGTGCACGTGGCCTGATAAAAACCGAGCGCGTGTGCAGCCAGATTCTCGTCCTTCATCTCCGCAGCCGGCGGAAAACTGACGAGGCAGGTCGGAGTCGCTGCGGCCTCCGGTCTGCCACTCATACGAGTCGCAGTTGAGGCCGACAAGATAAAAAAGAATTTCATTGTCGACACAGGTGCAGGATTGTCTGTCGTTCCTCCATCGTGTGTGAGTCATACTACCGTGCAGCCGACTGCAGTTCGCCTGTCATCCGCTTCTGGTCAACATATCCGAGTTCACGGTGAGACTTACATGACCATTATTATACCGCATTTGAGAAGAAAGTTTTATTGGACGTTTGTGGTGGCTGACGTTGTCTTCCCCCTGTTGGGGCAGGATTTTTTGGCTTACCATGGGCTTCTGGTAGACTGTCGAGCCGGTAAACTGCGTGATGGTACCACAAACTGTTGTACACCCATAACATTCACGAAGGGAAATGCCTGTAGTCTGGTGGTGAAAAACATCGATGATAGTCCGCGTCGCTTACGTCAGCTACTCGATGTTCATCCATCACTCACGGCGCCGCGTCAAATGCTAGACGAACCAGCTGAGCACGGGTTAAAACACGTGATTGACACCGGTAATTCTTGCCCAGTTTTCTCTTCACCACGGCGTCTCACTCCAGAACGCGAAGAAGCTGCCCGAAGGGAGTTCGATAAATTACTTCAGCAGGGTATCATACGGCCATCAAGCAGTCCGTGGTCATCACCGTTGCATTTGGTGGCTAAAAATACTCCAGGCGAATTCAGAGTGACAGGAGATTACCGCGCGCTCAATGTGAAAACTGTACCGGACCGCTACCCATTGCCGCATATACACGACCTGTCCAACAAGCTGAGAGGTAAGCGTGTATATTCCAAACTGGACTTACTCAAGGCCTTCTATTTCATCCCGATGGCCCCTGAAGACACAAAAAAGACAGCCGTAACAACACCTTTTGGCTTATTCGAGTACATGTACATGCCACTGGGGCTTAGAAATGCCTCCGCTACGTTTCAACGTTTCATGGATACGATCTTTCGCGATGTTTCCTGTGTGTTCGTGTACTTGGATGATCTACTCGTGTATTCAGAGACGGAGGACCAACATTATAAAGATCTACATGCAGTGTTCAGCATCTTGGAGAGATACCAGCTACGCTTGTCGGTGGAGAAATGTCGATTCTGCGTCAGCTCTGTCACCTTCCTCGGCCATCATGTATCACCTGATGGTGTCTCACCGCCGCCAGAACGAGTCGACACTATCATCCAAATGGATCGACCGGCGGACTCCCAGGGTCTTCGGCGGTATCTTGGCATGCTGGGGTACTATCGACGAATGATGCCGAACTTCGCCGATACTGTGTTTCCGTTGTCTGAGCTGATGCGAACACAGCCCAAATCAAAACAATTGGATTGGAATGAGGCTGCTGACAACGCGTTCGAGGCCAGTAAAGTCATGCTGAGCAATGCTTGCCAGCTTCCTCATCCATGTCCGCAGTCACAGGATTTCATCCTAGTGACTGATGCATCGAGTCGAGCGGTTGGGGCCGCACTCCACCAGATGGTGGACGGCGAGGCGAAACCGATCTCGTTTTTCTCTCGCAAATTGTCTGCCACAGAACAGCGCTACTCCACCTACGACAGAGAGTTGTTGGCGGCGTATCTGGCCGTTGTACATTTCCGCCATTGCATTGAAGGCAGGTCAGTCACACTCATGACAGACCACAAGCCCATGATCACAGCTTTCCGTAGTCAGCGACCGGCTAAGCTGGATCGCCAGCAGCGCCACTGGGGACTTATCACTGAGTATGTAGCCGACGTGCAGTACATTCGTGGCTGTGAAAATGTGGTCGCGGATTGTCTGTCACGATCTATCAACAGTGTACACGTCGATGTTTTTGATTTACCTGCAATTGCAGCAGCACAGGCATCTGACGAGGAAACCATCGTCGCCACTGACAGACTGAAGGCCATCAAAATCTCGGGAGATCAAGTGTTGTGGTGTGACGTGTCGACGCCCCATCCTCGACCGTATGTACCAAAGACATGCCGACGTGGTGTATTCGATCTCCTTCATCAGCCGTCACATCCCGGTCGACTGTCAACATGTAAGCTCATCAAGCAGCGTTACATCTGGCCTCACATGGACAGAGACATCCAGCAGTGGGTAAAAGACTGTCAGAACTGTCAACAAGCGAAGATTCACCGACATACAAAAACCACACTGAGTGAATTCACACCAGCCGCCGCACGATTTGAAATCGTGCACATTGATTTAGTAGGTCCTCTGCCGCCACAGCTGCCACCTGGTCAGCCGTTCGCACGCCCGTATCGGTACATACTGACGTGCATTGATCGTGCTACCCGGTGGCTCGAAGCAGCTCCTCTCTGTGAAATCACTGCAGCATCAGTCGCCAGGGCATTCATGAGCACGTGGATATCTCGCTTCGGTGTCCCAGTTTATCTGGTGACGGATCGAGGATCCCAATTCGAGTCTGAGCTGTTCCGGGAATTGTCTTCGCTCGTCGGATTTCACCGTCTTCGCACGACAGCTTATCATCCACAGGGCAACGGCTTGGTGGAGCGGAGTCACCGAGTGCTGAAAACTGCCATCACTGCGCGTCGTCAGGACTGGTTGTCTGCTCTGCCTGTTGTGCTGCTGGGAATGAGGATGGTTCCTGCTCGTGACGGTGTCGCACCTTTCACAGCTGTAACGGGCAGTCAGTTACTGTGTCCCAAACCGCTTGTGGAGCCAGACGCGCCATCACGCGATCAGCAAGAGTTCGTGAGGGAGCTGGCGACACGGATGACCGAGATCGACTTCTTCCACCTTTCTGAAGGCTCTCACCATGGTCCACTGAAGACTCATGTGCCTAAAGACCTGGCAAAGTGCACGCATGTATGGGTGCGTGTGGATCGTGTGCGGCGCCCGTTACAGGCCCCGTATCGCGGACCATGTAAAGTCTTGAAGCGCTCACCTAAGGCTTTTGTGATAGAGACGCTAACCGGTGGTGAGGAGTGTGTTTCTGTTGACAGGGTGAAGCCGGCATATCTGGCGGAGAACCTGCTGGCTGGTGAGAAAGGTGATAGTAGCGGTCGTCTAACTCCTGGACAGCAGCCGTCTGCATCATCTGATTCACCAACATCGTCATCTATCACCTCACCGTCGCCATCTATTGAACCAGTGGCGCCGTCTATGACTACACCACCGCCATCTAAAGACACACTGACACCACCTGTCGATGCTTCACAAGCAAGTGCAAGAGTGTCGGCACAAACCAGATCCGGGCGGGTAGTTACATTCCGTGGTCGCCCTGAGTATCATTATTATTGAGTGTGTCGTGTTCAATTTTGTGTTTTGCTTCTATGACGGCATATTGCACACGATTTCTTATGTCTTGTTATTGTCATTTTCTTGTTCATGTATGCTGCCAGTGCCTTGCTTCGTTGTTTGTATGCTCCGCATCTGGTAGGGGAGTATCTGTAGCATCTGTGTTTCCCTGCACATTTTGTTCTGCGTATGGCGTTGCGGTTTTATATAATTTGTTTGTGAAATGTGACAGAAATATTGGTTCGCGCTTTATGAAAACTCTTGAGTTAGCTTCGCCTGACGCACATGAACCTTATGCTGCGCCGTGCGCAGCTTTCATGTTATAGTGTTTTTAATGGTTTTTTTTTGTGTGAAAAATATGTTCTTATCGGAAATGAAACCTCTCTTTTTACTTTGTTTGGGTAATGTTTATTTTTGCCATATTTTATAATTTCTAAGAATGTTCTTGTTTTTCGCGGTGCGCGTAAGCCGCGAGGCTGATTTCCTGTGGGTATATGAGCTGTCGTTTTACCGCCAGAGCTCTCTTTCGTTGTCTCGGCGTCCTTCAGTGTGCTTGTCTCCGTTTCTGTGTGCCGACGCAAATATACGCACGTGCTCTCACATCCGCTGGTCTTGAACTCACGCTACAAACTGTGAAATGTGAGAACAAAATGTGCAGGGAAACACAGATGCTACAATGTCAAAAGTGACTGTTCCTGACATAATCTTTTTTTTGGTAACGTTGGTGAATATATTATCAATAGTCGTTTGTGATGTCGATGTTATTCTTGTTGGTGATGTAATTAACGGAACAAAACCGTGACCAAAAAAGCGTTAATTAGGTTATTTGTTTCCTGTTCATCCTTCTTTGCGAAGTCTACGTTGAAGTCTCCTACTACAAACCAATTATTTTTGTCACTTTTTTCGAGAGTTTCACACACAAAATCTACGAAGCTCCTCATGCTCGACGCTGGAGACCTGTATACACAGGTTATGATAAAAACATGGTGATTGAAGTTCGCTTTCAATGTTAGTGCTTCTAACACACCATTTGTTTGTGTAGCCTCGACTGACTTTTGATCTACAATTGCTTTATTGTCAATGTAAACGGCTACTCCCCCTCCTCTTCTACTGTTGCGATTCGCAGTGAAAAGCTGATATGTTTTTAACTGATATAAGTCTAAGTTAGTATTATTATCGAACCAGGTTTCCGATACTGCAATTATATCAGGTAGTTTTCGACCACTTACGGATAATGACTCCAACAATTCTTGAAGTTTGTGAAAATTTGCCCTGACGCTACGGATATTGACATGCAACAGTGAGACATCCGAATGCTTACTGAGTGTTTCTGAAAGAGTGCTTATCGAGAGACGATCGCTGTTACATGCATCATCAGTTGTTTTAGTTGTGTGTTCAACATTATGTGACACGTCAATATTAGCGTCAATGAGGTTAGTGCTTGTGTACATTTGTAGTGTATCGGGGAAATTCGACACATACAATGCGTGTTCGCTGGTTGGTGGCAGATTTCTTCCACTTGCTTCATCAGCGTCATCATCTGTAATTGTAGTTGATGAATTTGGTTTTGAATTGCATGTACACCTAAAAAATGGCGGCCATTTGGTTCGGCTATTTGACGATTTTCGGGGATGTTTTCGCATGAATGGTGAGCTGCTCCGTTTTGAGCAAGTGCCTGAACATAACTCATTTGCTTTTTTTCGTCTTTTAGTTGAGCAGGCGTAACCATGTTGCTATTATTTCGTTCAACAGGTGTAGTCATGTTGCTAGTATTTCGTTGAACAGGCGCAAGCATGCTGCTATTATTTTGTTGTCTCACGTACATGTAGTTCTGTGTGTTTGGGTCTTTTTGGTTTGGCGATCTGCTCGATCTGGTCATTTTTCTCGAGTGGTAGAAACGACAGTTTGTTTTTTTGCAGACTCCAAATTTTGTTTCGTTTCTGCACATTACGGGGTGATAATGCTCACATCTCTTGCCTTTGTTGCATCCTCTTGGGGAAATTTCTCCATGCTTGATGAAATCCATGCACAACTTTGGGTGAGAGAATTTACACTCTTTTCCCTCTTTGCCATGTTTACATTTTTTGCGGATATAAAACTTACATATTTTATCGGCGGGTTGCACATGTTTCATGGGTGATGTACGTCTTACCTCTCGTGCGGTGGTTTTTCCTTCATGCATCGCCTCTGTTTTCATTGCTTGTTGCTGTCCCGTGCTCTCGATACTTGTCGGCTGGACTTCCGGTGAATCGACGATGTCGCTAGTTACATTTGTTTTGTCGGATGTGTCTGTGGTGGAGATTTTCTCACCTGATAAGGCGTCATTTATATAGTCCCGTAGTTGATCGTATTTGTCTCCTGCCTTCATAAAAACACAGTTCCTGCACATGTATCTGTATCTGGTCAGCTCCAGGCACATGATGTGGTAGACAGGCAGGGCAGAGCACGCAATATGCACTCCTCTACCACATTCGGCACAACGTATACACGGCCTTCCGGAATTGTTTTCGCATTCCAGACATTCACTCTCCTGATTCAGTTGTCCAGTCGTCATTGCTTGTGTTGCTTGGGCGGTTGAAGCGTCCATTTGCTTGTTATTTGCGTCGAAGTACCTGCTGCGGTCGCTTTCTTCAGCTGATGCAGCTTGTTCATTCAATTTACGGCACTTCCCACACTGACTAGTCTTGACTAGTCTTGACGTCCAATTTCCAATTTAATATCCAACAATAACCAATTGAAAGTGCTAAGAAAATGCAATTTTCAATTGTCGGAAGCATCGCATTCGATGTGGCACATGTTTTTTATGCAAATTTCCTTAGCGATGTTTTCGCCCAAATTGGCTGAAACAATGACGTTATACCTAATTATAAACTATTCAAATTATACAATGTGCCAAAGCGCACAACGCGCACAATAGTGCACAGAGGCACGCGATGCCCCGCACACTGCTGCAGCACTTTCACAACACTGCACCTATATGGCTCCTAGCATAAAAAATTCAAATATACAGCGCTAAACCTAGGTAAATCATGAGCGATTCAAAAGACGTCCGCACAGCAGGACAACTGACTCACAACTGATGTGACTTCATTCATGTGTTCTTTTTATTGTTTCTGTAATAACTGTTTAGCTTTGTCCGCTTGTACATACTGTTTAGCTGCTGCGCGCCCGTGTATGACAGGCGCTATAACAAATACACTGAACTGAACTGAACTGAACTGAGTATGAGTGGTCAAATGGGAAATCTGGTGATAAACCAAGGTGTCGAACGAAGTGGCTAACAATTTCTCTATGGCTTGCTGGCATCACTGGTGGACCAAAACACGTCACTCGTTCGGAAGTCGATGACGTAAAAGTATGTACAGTGCAAAACAGCGTCGCGTGAAGTTGATGTCGGGCCAAAGGTACTGGACTCAGGAGTCCCATAACTGAAATCATGTTTTTTTCTTCAATATGCTTATTGTTGTTTTTGTAATGAGTCTCATTGAAATTTTCAATTTTAGTTTCAGGTAATTAGTGCCTAGAGTACGGAAAAAATGTATTGTTGAAATAGAAAGTTCAAATGCGATACATAAACGAACCACACCATTACTAATTTAGTTTGACTTGAGGGGTGTAGTCGTTGTTATGCGTGTTTTATCATTTGATATTTTAGTTTTGTGGCATGGGAAATTTGTGTTTGCAGTTGTATTTTAATGTATACACGTATATTTTCCCTCTTGGTTTTTAAACATTGAAGTGCAGGTCTGTTCTGGTGGTCACATTTTCATTTTTCAAGATGACATGGGGCGTTGATCTTTGGGTGAGTATTGGTCGTAATTTTTCGCTCTGTAGTGATTTCTTCTTGTATTTGACAAACTTTTGACAATTGCCAGTTTTTCTTGTCGCCGAATGCATGCGTTTTCTCAGCAGGGTCTCATTGTAGCTTGATGCGTTTAGATTTGTGAAGTGCATCGTTCAAACCGGGCCAGGTTTTTCCATAAATGTGATACTTATCGGTTAGTGTTTTGTTTGGCGTGGCCGTGTAATGATCCATCGGCTTCTTCGGCGGATGGCTTCTAGTGTATCAGTACATTGAAATGTTTTAACTTCGGTTATATTACCGTTTCATATGCTTATTCAAATGTTGTGCTTGGTATGGTGTAATTTTGGTTGTTATCATCTCTCGCATTTGTATGCACTCCTCATTGGGCGATTATTTGTTCTATACTGTAGTTATTGGGCGAGTGTATAATGTGTTGTGATTTGTGCTCCTCCCATTTTTTCTTGTATTTATCATTTTCTGATATTTCTTCTTTTCATGTTTCACTGATCGTTTGCTCGCCCATGTTAGATGGGCGTTATAGCAAATACATTGTTATTATCAAGCCGTGGTCACACGATGCCAAATTTTCGCCAGGAGAACCATTGGCCTAGCGAATCAATTTCTTGCAGCAGACTATTGTTGGATTGGACAACTATTCATTTTGTCAATGATTGGCTCGCGAGTTGTCACACGAGGCCTATACTTGGCTACACCTGTAGCTGGTATGCAGAGTACGTCAATGTGATTTGTTTCGCTGGCCTGAATACACTTTCAGTGTTTTTTTGTTTTGGGGATTGTTCCCAAATTTAAAACTCGAAATCAATCTCGATCAATAAAATCTCGGCACTCTGACATTGACGTTTGGCACCTCGTACACTTCCGGTACGTGAATAGGTTGAGCCATTTCTCCATGGGTCAGCGGTGTCACAGTCAACTGAAATTTGATTGTTTTTCGCTTTTGACCAATACCCTCAATCGTCTGTAGCACAATGGTCTGTTGGTTGCCCACAATCGAAAGTTCGTCAACGAGACTGCTGCTGCACAAGGATGTGTCTGATCCCATGTCTAGCAGAGCCAGGGTGTATTTGTAGTTGTTATTTGGACCGTGTACGCGTATACGAACCACTTGCAACAGAACTGAGGAAGCACTTTTGTTCACAGTGGCGACGAATCTGTCTTCATCTTGTTTATTCTCGACTTCTCGCTCATTTATAGCCTTCTTTTCATGTAAGATACGGTGATGATTTTGGTTGCAGCCGTTTATGTTGCATCGCCTGGCATTCCAACAATTCTTCATGATATGTTTTTTCTTCAAACAACCCAAAAGTATCTTTGCTCAGTCAAACGCTTCACTCTTTCCTTGAGTATCTTTCCAGTCAAACGCTTCCTCCATCTGTAAGCTGTCTTGGGCGCATTTTGTGCAACAGTTTGAACTTGGGACTCTAGGCTGATGCACGCTTTGGCTGGCTAATTTATTGATTGGGAAACCTCGCCTGTAAAGCTACGCGTAATTTTATTTTCAGCCACTCGTCAAAATCTCCCAGCGACGGCCTTTCCATAGATATAGCGTATTCTGCCCATGATTTTCGAAGTGCGAACGCCTATCGCTCGACCAACGTCCTTAGGTCTTCTTGAGAGTGTATATCTGCAGTGTAATTCAGCTGTTGCAATGTTGTGACAGTAGTGTGTACGACTCCTTGAAATATCTCTAAACTTTCTACATCGCAATCTCATATAAGCACTTGGTGTAGGAAATTTAAACATTTTCATCAGAGTAGCATGCACTACTTCGCTTTCTTTGCCATAACGATCTTTCAAAGCCTCAAATGCTGCTTCGTAACTACTCGCACTGAACAGTGAGTTACCCATCAGGTTCCTCGCATGCCCCGACACAGCTGCTTGTAAGTGTAACATTTTTTCTTCTTTACGTATTGGCTGCTCGTGAACCAACATTTTATATAGCGCTAACCAACGAGGCCATTGGGCTGAATTACCGTCAAAATCAGGCAACGACAATTTCGGTAATGTCTTATAGTGTGACTCACCGATTCAGCTCCTTCCCCTCCTGTGTTGTGCAGGAATTTGCTGATTCCTTCAGAGTCATCGATCTTCTACGGAAGTTGCACATCATGCCCGTCCTCGACGCCTAACTGATCTTCTGCTTGACTCCAGAGAGCGGCACGAAGCGCAGCAGCGTTTATTTTATCTTCTTTTTCCTGCAATAGCAGTTTGTCGTCCAGTTCTTGTTTTTTACAATGGCAATCGCTTCTTCAGCTGCTCCGCCTCCACTTTCTTGACTTGCAACTCTACTTCGGCTGCTCTCTGTCACTGAGCGTATGCAACTGAGTTAGCTATGCTGGCACTATGAGATTGCACAGACGCGGCATCGTCGACTCTTGACTCAATATATGATTGGACTGCTGTTCGGAAATCATCACATGAAGCTGTTATCTTTTCTTCATATTATTCAGCCTTTTTCTTCTCGTCTTCGTTATCTCCCAATGATTGCACGTATTCATCATTGATCTCGTTGAGATCTTTCATTGCATCGCCCATCCCTGCCAGCAAGTTGCATATCTGTCTTCTGCTACCACGTGCCATTATCAGCATGTCACCTCTTTGTTTCAGTCTTGAAATCAAGCCGGATTTCATACCTATTTTTCTTACTGAACTCAACCTCTTACTGAATTCATCTATATTTGTGCACGAAAAATCTTTCATCTTTATTTGTGCCACTTTTATTGTTTTATTGTGTGACTACATAAAATAGACGTATTTGACATGACACTCACCATGCGTTGCATCACCATATTTCGAAAGATGTATCGATACGTGCACAGATATATACTGCAGTCAGTCAGCTAGCAGGACGACATCACAAATACAACTGCACTGAAACTCTCGTGTTTAAAATAGCATTGTCGCAATAAGGTTGCTCGACACATTGACACACATAAGTCACACACACACACAAACACACACACACACAATGCGTCGCCACGATTGACCGTATCAGAGCAAGGCCAATGTATACTACACGCCTCTATTTGAAGCTTACGCTAGCAAAACAAATGCACACATGCAGAATCACACCAGCATACGCGGACGCAGGCTTTATGTGCATTATTACATGACTATTACAAGGCTTGTGTGCTAACTTTTGCGCGCAGTTATTGTTCGTTCCAGCAAAGACAAATTACAGTCACGACAATATGCATTAATTGCGAGTTTTATCATTATTGATATTATTATTATCGAGGATCTACACGATGAGCATGTTGAAGTCGCAAGAGCCCGAGCCATTTATCATCAAGGTAATAGATAAGAGCAGTAAGATAAAGATCACAAAACAAAACCACGCTGTGTATTCAACAAGGTGAAATGGAATCCTAGCTGCATTTGCATCGTGTCAGATTGATGAATATAAATGCATTATGTCCATGTTGGGTGTTGTGTGAATTGTGATTTGGTGCTAATATTCAACTATCCCATGTGTATCTGTGTGTGTGTAGGATCAACACGACAATCTGGCGTCCCACACTGCGCGCGGACTTGATTTTCTCGATCGGTTCGGCCGTTTTCTGCGCGATCGCTGTGATGTGGAGAGTCGCTACGCTGCAGATCTCAGGTAATTGATATCTCACTCAGTTTTACCTCATGGCATTATCGTGGTCAGGTCATTGGCATGCCATCTAGACTGAACTCATATCACTAATATGTGATATAGATTAGGGTCAGGTCAATGATATGTCACCTTGATTGAGTTCGGGTCAATGACATCGGTCGATGAATGGTATGACCGTGTCATTGATATGACGTTATACCATATACCATTTGCAATTTGATTTGATCCAAATGAAATCTGATTTGATCCAAATGAAATCTGATTTGATCCAAATGAGATCTGATTTGATCCAAACGAAATCTGATTTGATCCAAATGAAATATATGGGAAAAAATTGAACTTTAATTGAAGAAAATGAAAAATGGAAGTTTTTTTTATAAAAATATCTAAAAACAAGCTTATTTATATTAAAATAAGAATATTTGGCGACATTGTCGATTGAGCAGAAATTTGCTTGGGCCATGCTTTTTTCACAGTAGCACTTTATACGACTCATCAGTTCGCTAATGTTAATAGCGCAAAACTAATTATGAAGTATAATAAATTCAGTGAAAACCATAGAAAAAATAATCACGGAAGCATACCACAATGAGAGTGACTGGAAACATGTTGTGAATACTTTTGCATTGAAAATCAGGACTGTGTATCATATATATATATATATGTATATAAAAGAGATCCTCTGTGTGTGTGTGTCTGTGTGTCTGTCCAACCCTCCTTGGTCCATTTTCTATCAGCTATTATTTGGCCACCACTTGGCCTACCTGCTAACAATTTATACCATCACGTTGGAAATTTTCTTGTCTACACTTTAGATTAAATTTTAAATTTCAAAAATGAAATAAAAAAAGTTATAGCGGTGAAAAGACAAAATGAACCCTGAAAAATGCGAAAATTTTGGTCAATTTTCCGAAGACTACTCCTCCTAAACCAGCAATGGTACAACTATACAAATTATACCACTGTGTAGAAAATTTTCTGTTCTACTCAACGAATTATAATTTATACCAAAAAATTAAATATGAAACATGTAAAATGGAAAAAAAATCAATCTATTTATCAATCTATTTCTAAATCTAATCAATCTATTAATCAATTTTATTTACACTCCACGCGTCCGATTTTTTATACTTTTTTCTCTATTTCTCAAAAACTAATAATCACACATCTAAATAAATAATACCATCATGCTGTGAATTTTGTTTGCTACAACACGGTATAATTTTTAATTTTCCAAAGTGTATTAAAAAAAAGTTACGGCGGTGTGAAGTGTAAATGACAAAAAAGCAAAAAGGCTAAATTAGCACAAAAAACGTGAATATTTTGGTAAATATTCCGCTATCTATTCCTCATAAACCAGAAATGGTACAGCTATAAAAATTATACTATTGTGTAGATAATTTTGTGTTCTACAAGAAAAGTTATAATTTATACCCACAAATGATACAAAAAACGTGTAAAATTGGCAAAATTCTCAAATACATCCATAATTACACTAGAACACCGTGCAACTAAAATTAATTCATTTTTCTAATATTTCTCAGTAACTATTTGTTATACATAAAAATAAATTATACCATCGTGCTAGAAATTTTGTTTTCTACAATACGGTATACTTTGTAATTTTCCAAAGTGTATCTAAAGGAAGTTACGGCGATGTAAAGTCAAAAGGACATATTGCCAATTTGACAGCTATTATGCGCACTTGCGATTACACAGGAATATACTACTGTGTAGATAATTTTGTGTTCTACAAGATAAGTTATAATTTATACCCACAAATGATACAAAAAAACGTGTAAAATTGGCAAAATTCGCAAATACATCCAAAATTACACTTGAACACCGGGTGACTAAAATTAATTCATTTTTCTACCTATTTCTCAAAAACTAATTGTCACAAATTAAAATGAATTATACCATCGTGCTAGAGATTTTGTTTTCTACAATACGGTAGAATTTTTAATTTTCCAAAATGTATCTAAAGGAAGTTACGGCGGTGTAAAGTCAAAATGTCATGTTGCCAATTTGACAGCTATTATGCGCACTTGCGATTACACAGGAATATACACTGATTTAATTTCACTGAAGTCCAATCACAATTTACGCACTTGCGATTACACAAGAATATACTACTGTGTAGAGAATTTTGTGTTCTACAATATAAGTTATAATTTATACCCACAAATGATACAAAAAACGTGTAAAATTGGCAAAATTCTCAATTACATCCAAAATTACACTTGAACACCGGGCGACTAAAATATATTCATTTTTCTACTATTTCTCAGTATATATTTGTTACACATAAAAATAAATTATACCATCGTGCTAGAAATATTGTTTTCTACAATACGGTATAATTTGTAATTTTCCAAAGTGTATCTGAAGGAAGTTTCGGCGGTGTAAAGTCAAAAGGACATATTGCCAATTTGACAGCTATTATGCGCACTTGCGATTACACAGGAATATACTACTGTGTAGAGAATTTTGTGTTCTACAAGATAAGCTATAATTTATACCCAAAAATGATACAAAAAACGTGTAAAATTGGCAAAATTCTCAAATACATCCAAAATTGCACTTGAACACCGGGCGATTGAAATCAATTCCCTTTTCTACTATTTCTCAGTAAATATTTGTAACACATAAAAATAAATTATATCATCGTGCTAGAAATCTTGTTTTCTACAATACGGTATAATTTGTAATTTTCCAAAGTGTATCTGAAGGAAGTTACGGCGGTGTAAAGTCAAAAGCACATATTACCAATTTGACAGCTATTATGCGCACTTGCGATTACACAGGAATATACACCGATTAAATTTCACTGAAGCCCAATCACAATTAAGAATGCATCATATTAGCTCCAAGCATGGATGGTGTGGTTTTATTGGGTACAGTTTAATTAATGCTACACTATACTGAATAGAATGGCTTTATTGTCCTCAATATTCACACATGAATTGTTCCGCCCGACGGGCGGGTAAAATACTACTGGGAACAAAGTTAACTACTGAATTTTACTGTATAATTTAATTGGTTTAATTTCAAGTTGCATAAGCTTAAGTTGCGTAAGGATATGGGTTGTAATATCATGCAATGCCAACTATATGAATATGCTGTTTTAGCGGACGCATAAATCTGGAATTATAGAGATGACAGAAAGTTTCATTGTTTTAATAGTGTTACACTTCTGAATTACTACACACGAAGGACGGGTGTGAATTTGAGCAGTGTTGAGGGAAAAACATCGTCAATAATTAAAACAAGAATTTACAAATTTCACTTTTTCTGTTGGTCGTTTTTCATCAATTTTCTTTGTGTTTGTTTCGTGTTTGAGTTCTGAATTATTCCGCACGACGGGCAGCTTTAAATATGAGGCGGGATGTGGAAAAACATGTTTTCTAAATTGAAACATAAATTTCACATTTAGACTTTCATATTGGCTAAACATTCCTATGGGTTTGTTCTTCTTTTTCAATTTTAACAAATTTTTTTATGAATTGAATATTAATTATATTTAATGAACTGTTCCGCACGACGGGCGGGCTTAAATCTATATATATAAAAGAGATCCTCTGTCTGTGTGTCTGTCTGTCTGTTTGTCTGTCCCACCATCCTTGGTCCATTTTCAGCAAGCTGCTACTCGGTAACCACTTGGTGTACCCGCCAACAATTTATACCATTACGTTGGAAATTTTCTTGTCTACACGATAGGATAAATTTTTAATTTTAAATATAAAACCAAAAAAAGTTATCGCGGTGAAAAGACAAAATGAACCCTGAAAAATGCGAAAATTTTGGTCAATATTCCTGCATATACTCCTCATAAACCAGAAATGGTACAGCCAAACAGATTATACCACTGTGTAGAAAATATTCTGTTCTACTCGGTAGGCTATAATTCATATCCAAAAATTAAATATAAAATATGTAAAAATGACAAAATTTCAGTCTACATTCAAAATTATATTTATGCTCGACGCGTCCGATTTTCTGTACTTTGTTCTCTATTTCTCAGCAACTAACTATGACACATATAAATAAATATTACCATCATGCTCGAAATTTTGTTTTCTACAGCACGGTATAATTTTTAATATTCCAGAGTGTATTGAAAAAAAGTTACGGCGGTGTGAAGTCAAAATGACAAAGTCGAAAAGGCAAAATTAGCACTGGAAACCGTGAATATTTTGGTAAATATTCCGCTATCTATTCCTCATAAACCAGCAGTGGTACAGCTATAACAATTATACTATTGTGTAGATAATTTTGTGTTCTACAAGAAAAGTTATAATTTATACCCACAAATGATACAAAAAACGTGTAAAATTGGCAAAATTCTCAAATACATCCAAAATTACACTTGAACACCGGGTGACTAAAATTAATTCATTTTTCTACCTATTTCTCAGGAACTATTTGTCACACATTAAAATAAATTATGCCATCGTCATAGAAATTTTGTTTTCTACAATACGGTATAATTTGTAATTTTCCAAAGTATATCTGAAGAAAGTTACGGCGGTGTAAAGTCAAAAGGACATATTGCCAATTTGACAGCTATTATGCGCACTTGCGATTACACAGGAATATACTACTGTGTAGATAATTTTGTGTTCTACAAGATAAGCTATAATTTATACCCACAAATGATACAAAAAACGTGTAAAATTGGCAAAATTCTCAAATACATCCAAAATTACACTTAAACACCGGGCGGCTAAAATTAATTCATTTTTGTACTATTTTCCAGTAACTATTTGTTACACATAAAAATAAATTATACCATCGTGCTGGAAATTTTGTTTTCTACAATCCAGTATAATTTTTAATTTTCCAAAGTGTATCTGAAGGAAGTTACGGCGGTGTAAAGTCAAAAGCACATATTATCAATCTGACAGCTATTATGCGCACTTGCGATTACACAGGAATATACACCGATTAAATTTCACTGAAGCCCAATCACAATTTAGAATGCATCATATTAGCTCCAAGCGTGGATGGTATGGTTTTATTGCGTACAGTTTAATTAATGCTACACTATACTGAATATATTGGTTTTATTGTCCTCAATATTTACACATGAATTGTTCCGCACGACGGGCGGGTAAAATGCTACTGGGAACAAAGTAAACTACTGAATTTTAGTGTGTAATTTAATTGGTTTAATTTCAAGTTGCATAAGCATATGAATTACAATATCATGTAATGTCAACTATATGCATATGGTGCTTTAGCGGAAGCATTAATCTAGAATTATAGAGACGACAGAAAGTTGCATTGTTTTGATAGTATTACACTTCTGAATTACTACACACGAAGGACGGGTGTGAATTTGAGCAGTGTTGAGGGAAAAAACTTTGTCAATAATTAAAACAAGAATTTACAAATTTTTATTTTTCTATTGGATAAGCTTTTTGCTTTATGATTCATTATATTAATAGTTCCGCACGACGGGCGGGCTTTAATGCGAGGCTGTTCGGGGGAAAATATTTTGCCACATCTAAAATAAACACATTTATATTTAGACTTTTTATTGATTTACTTTTTTCTTTTTAATTTGTATTCGTTTTATTTTATGAATCCAATATTTATTTTACTTAATTAATTGTTCCGCGAAACGGGATGGGTTTCAATGGTAGACGAATTTATATTATATTATATTATATATATATATTATATTATATACGAATTTAATTTATTTGTTAATTTATAAATATATATTTGGAAATATTATGATGAAAACGTTTAGTCATTTTTCATTGTGTATTCAGCACGACGGGCAGGTTTAAATATGAGGCGGTTTAGCACAACTATTTTGCCAAAATAAATATATAAATATAGAAATTTAGACTTTTTATGGGCTTACTTTTTTAATTCATTCTCCTTTTCTCTTATGAATTATACACAAATTTCAAAGTATGAATTGTTCCGCGCGACAGG